>OY730185.1:9848269-10392731 GCA_963422495.1 Polyommatus iphigenia | reverse complement strand
GGGAGCTCTCTGAGGAATTGTTCGGAATCCATACCACCTGCAATTTTTCGCCATCATCCCACGCGAATTCCTCATTACCTTGATGAGTGGCAGTCTTCCACCGAGCGTTTCTCGCGTAACTTTATGCCGCGCACTGTAAAACTCTGGAACGAACTGTCACCAGCAGTATTTCCGGACCTATACGACCTGCAAACCTTCAAGAAGAGAGCGTATTCCCTCTTAAAGGCCGGCAACGCACCTGCAGCTCTGCTGATGTTGCGAGTGTCTATGGGCGACGGTAGTTGCTTTCCAACAGGTAACCGTTTGCTCGTTTGCCCCCTTATTTTATATAAAATAAATAAAAAGGAGAGTCAAATTCAATATAGAAATTAAGCCTGGCTGTGGGCTTCGCTGCAAAAGAATTGAGATCTAAAGGAGTGCCAAGTTCTATACAAAATCGAAATATTATGTATATTTTGTAGAAATAAACTTTCATGTTTCTAACTCAAGAAATGGCGGTCTTTCATTGAAACTTTCTACCCCAATTTCACCCCCTTGGGGGTAGAATTACCAGAAACGTTTAAAGACGTATCCATTCATTTTTAATCAGTAGCACAAAAATAAAGTTTCATGTTTCTAACTCAAGAAATGACGGACTTTTATTTAAACTTTCAACCCCCATTTCACCCCCCTTGGGGGTAGAATTTCTAAAAACGCTTAAACACGTATCCAATCATTTTTAATCAGTAGCCCAAACATAAAATTTCAAGTTTCTAACTTAAGAAATAACGGACGTTCATTCAAACTTTCAACCCCAATTTTACTCCCTTGGGGGTAGAATTTCCAAAAACGCTTAAATACGTATTCATTCAATTTTTATCAGTAACCCAAAAATAAAGTTTCATGTTTCTAACTCAAGAAATGACGGACTTTCATTCAAACTTTCAACCCCTATTTCACCCCTTCGGGGTAAAATTTTCTAAATTCCTTCCTTAGTGGGTATCTACTTAATAAAACAACCCTACTCACCAAATTTCGTGGCTGTAACTTTAACAGTTTTTGCTCAGCGATGATGAATCAGTGAGTCAGTCAGTCAGGACATGTAATTTTATAAGTATAGATTGTCCTGGTTTTTCCAACTTCAAATGGTTTTTTAAATTTGTGGTTGGCAACACTAGGGTAGACACAAAAAAATGTAATTGAACGCAAACACCTCTTCATACATTATGTGCTCCTGGTACTTCATAGTTTAAAACAAAATATGGGCTTAACCTATTAATTTGTCAATTCACAAGAATTGAAAAAAATGGGGGTAGACACAAACACCTCTTCATACGTTATGCGCTCCTGGTACTTCATAGTTTAAGTTTTAAAACAAAATGGCTGAGGCCCAATTTCGCCAACGACTGTTAAAGTTAATGCTGGAATTAGTATCAAGTTACCTCTTTCGTTTTGCATAATATGAATGAAAGAGAAGACATGACATTTTGACAAGCTGTTAACAGTAACACTACAGACGTTGGTGAAATTGGGACTAAACCTATTAACTTGTCAAATTTCAATTCACAAGAATTGAAAAAAAATATCGGGGGTAAACACAAAATAAATCTAATTGAACGCAAACACCTCTTCATACGTTATGCGCTCCTGGTACTTTAAAGGCCGTATACACGATCGGTTCCAACCACCAACAGAGGTCACCTTGGTAGGGTTGGAACAAAAATCAACCGTGTAGACGTTTGTTTTTGGTTGACCAACCAAATAACCTTCAATTACCTTGGTAGTGAGCGCATCCCTCACTACCAATGTCAAATAGAGAACATTGAGTTGAAACGCGACCGTGTAGACGCTTGTTGGCGCTCATCGCACATTGATCGTCGGCTGCGTTGCATGTGTGTAGCGCTACACAGGCTGCTATTTATGTATCCGGAACTGGCCACTTACAAGAACAATATTTAAAAAGTAATTACAACATTTGAAAATAGAACTCTTTGGTTGAAGAATACATTTTGTTTCATGTGACTGTCAATTATTTTTCCATTGTGGCGTCATTTTGAAAATTGCGTGTCTTCGTTTGCCATGGATTTAACGCGTGAACATTTTCGTGCAATGATTTACTACGATTTTCGGCGTGGGCTAAATCAACAACAGTGCTTTATTCAACTCACCGCAACTTTTGGAGATGAAGCACCATCAAAAACCACTGTTTATCACTGGTACAGTGAGTTTAATCGTCGGCGGTCTATGCTCACGGATGAAAATAAAGAAGGTCGCCCAAAAACAGCTGTTGTCCCACAAAATATAGATGCTGTGCGGGAACTAATAATGCGTGATCGTCATGTTACATATCGCGAGATAGAGGCGTCCTTAGGCATAAGTATGACGAGCATACATAAGATATTACACGAACATTTGGCTGTAAAAAAAATATGTTCGCGTTGGATTCCGCACAACTTGACAATCGATCAAAAACGGGCTCGTGTCGATTGGTGCAAAAAAATGATAAAAAAATACAACCGTGGTACGTCAAAAGCCGTTTATAATATCTACACAGGTGATGAATCTTGGATCTATGCATATGACCCCGAAACTAAACAACAGTCAACGGTGTGGGTGTTCCAAGATGAGCCGAAACCAACAAAAGTTACTCGTGCAAAAAGTACTTTGAAGCAAATGGTCGCCTGTTTTTTTGGAATTAATGGACATGTGGCTACAGTACCATTAGAGAATCGTAAAACGGTTAATTCTGAATGGTATACGACCATTTGTTTACCAGAAGTCTTTGAAGAAACAAGAAAGGACAACCGACAACGCAGAATCATATTACATCACGACAATGCTAGCTGTCACACCTCAGCTGAAACAACTCAGTTTTTGGAGGGTCAAAAGATCGAATTGACTGGTCATCCGCCGTACAGCCCTGATTTGGCACCTAACGATTTCTTTTTATTTCCATACGCGAAGAACAAATTACGTGGTCAACGTTTTTCGAGCCGCGAAGAGGCTGTTGATGCGTTCAAAATGCACGTTTTGGAGATACCTCAATCAGAATGGAAAAAGTGCTATGAAAATTGGTTCCAGCGTATGCAAAAGTGTGTCGATCATCGCGGCGAATATTTTGAAAAGCAATAAAACCATATTAAATTATATATGTTTGTTTCTTTTTAATTCCGGATACATAAATAGCAGCCCTCGTAGCAACTGAAAATGGCGGGCGCCGGCGCGCAATGAACGCGAAATCTTGACTAAATTTTTAGAAATGTATAGGAATTTGCCTACTTTATGGGATCTTGCTTCCGATCTTTATAAAGAACGGGACAAAAAGAGTCAAGCGTGGCAGTTGCTTGTCGAAAAATTAAAGGAATATGACCCTGAGGCTGATATGTCGATGACAAAAAAGAAAATTAAACACATGACATGAGGTTTAGATAGTGGTCCCATTGTTCACTTTTCCACAGCCTAGCAGTGTTGCCAGATGGTTTCAACCTTTTATCTGTAGTGGGAACTGCAAAAATCTGTATAAAATCTGTATGTCATATTGTCTCAATATTCTGTATAAAATCTGTATTAAAGTCAACAAAAAAATTACCTTTAATCATTATTTACGCTTTTTTATGAAATAAAGGGATACGTATTTATGTGATAAGGTGATAATCGTATAATAAATAAAAATATTATACATAAATTGGTAACCTTTTATTTTAAATAAAAATTTAAAATCTAATAGAAAAAAAAATTAAACACAAAGGGCCTGCTTCACCATTTTCTGATAAAGTACCGGATAGGCTATCCACAACTTTTTTGACAGATTCTCCATACTTTATCTATCAAGTTAAGTATGAAGTATCCGGCATTTATCAGGAAGTGGTGAAACAGGCCAAATAAGATAGAAATATTATTTTCTTTTAGTAAATTTTATTAAATTTCAACAGAAACTTGTCATCAACCTCTAGATTATAACATGGTTTTGCACCAATCAGTTACTTTGTATACAAAAGACCTTCAATGGTGTCTGTATTTTGCCTGTTTCGTTGTTGAATTTTGACAAAATTAATCATAGTTACAAAATTCTGTATAAATATCTGTATCCAGTACTTATCTGTATTAGTCACCAAAAATCTGTATAAATACGGAGAAATCTGTATATCTGGCAACACTGCAGCCTATCCAAGACTGACGAGTGACGAGTTGATGTACGTGTAGATAGAGATTCAACTTTGTTGACCCAACCAAAGTGACCTCTGTTGGTCGTTGGAACCGATCGTGTATACGGGCTTTTATAGTTTAAAACAAATAGACTACCTCCATTAATTTGTCAATTTATAAGAATTGAAACAAAATATTGGGGGTAATACTTCATAGTTTAAAACAAACGGGGTACCCGTTTGTTTTAAACTATGAAGTACCAGGAGCTCATAACGTATGAAGATGTGCTTGCAAATTCCAATTTCTTTATTTGAACAAAATATTATATTATTGCATTAATTTTTTTCGACCTACTCACTAATTTTAAGATTAAAAATCTTAAAATTAGTGAGTAGGTCGAAAAAAATTATATAATAAGTAAAAAAATCAGCTCAGCTGAGTGCTGAGGCGCTGACACAAAGCAGATCTCGGGATCAGAGGCGAGTACGTAGGACGTAATAAAACAAGTTATTTTGAGTGTACTTTATTAAGATAGGTACTTAACTAGTACTGTCACCCTTCTCGTAATAATTATAACACAACAAACTATGCACGCACCACGCTCACTAAACGATTCTCGTTCTAAATCCATTACAAATATTCACTGTTGTAGATACAATATAAAATTACATTCGTAAACATCAATTCAATTGTATATTTTAAATAATATTATAATAATTATTGGTTATTTCATTAATTTTAATACTTTTAAGAATTAGAGGAAATTACATTATTAGGGAAAAGTGGTTAAAAGGTATATCTACAAAACACAAAACTCAAAAGTGTCTTGCTCATTCGCTGAAAGTTGCACGACAAACTAGTTTTTTAAAAATTAGTTTTTGAAATAAGTAACCGTACCATTCTGAATGACTGTACAACCAAAAAGCCTTAAGTAGCTTTAATTTTTAAAAATCTTTGAACCCAAAATAACAATAAGAAAATACACAGTAAGCATTCACATAATATTCAGATAGAACGTTGCATAGAACATAATATTCTTCGTAATTACTCGTAGTTATTCTATTGCTAACGCCACTTCTGCACTGATGGCTTGATGAACTTAACAGTTGTGTCACTAATTATATTGTGAGTCATCAGTGCAAGCGTCAAAATTGACCAACGATCAAGAATCTACGATTCTACGATACGTGAACCAGCGTAAACGTCTATATTCTTTAGATCGACAAACCAATTTTTTATATACAGAGTGTTTCAAATAGTTACCTCTAGCGCGTTACAAATCACTGAGTTGTCGAATATTTAAAAAAATACTAAAATTCTCCAATTTGTGTTCGAACGTATATAAAATACATAATTTTGTACCTACATATAGGTATACAAATTCACAAAAAGCCTGAAATTAAAACAGTAAAGAAATACAGTAACTACATATTTTAAATGTAACATTTAAACATATTATACGCTACGCAAGATTGTTAAGTAAGGGCTCAGGTAAACAGTCAATTTACTGTTGAAAATGTATAAAATAATATTAATACATAAAATGGCACTATTATTTATATTCGTGGAAGTACGAGGAATCTGTAATGTAAAAAACAATAACACTAGAAATACGAAACGGCTATCATGAGGCTTATCTTCACTATCAGCGTATTTTGCAAGTTTTTAGCTACCTATTCTTAAAGGTAAATATATTCATAACATGCATATTATGAATATTAATAGAATATTTCAACAGAACAGATCAGTCATGAGTCAGTAACATTATCTTAATGTTATTGTAAGATACTTTTATCTTGAATTAGGCCAAACTAGCTCTTTTATGTATCTAGTTAGAGTAGTTAGGTAGGCGTATTAGGCTTGACATTAATTATTTTAAAATTGAAAAAAGTGTTCAGCTAGATAACATTTTAATAAAAAACTTCTCGATTCTGCGAAGTTTCTGACAGATTAAAATTGATAATTAGTTGGGTATACTAATTAATGTATCTAAATAATTTAACAAATCTAGAATTAAATTAACCGAGTTACAACCGTAATCATAATAACTATTAAAACATCGTATAATATTAGCCTAAAACAATTTAGGGGCACAACATTTTATATAAAATTTATAAAAATGGGAACAATAATGTTTTGGTTAATAATTGGTAAACGTGATGTTTGTTAACTTTTATTAAATAAGATACCTAGTGACTAAATTAATACAAAAAGATGTAGGCATTCACGTAAATTTATCGAGGAATTTTATCCATAAGAAATAGGAATAGATTTTCGTGGCATGCGCTACCGCTTCTATTTCGGAAAAAAAAATTAAAGAGCCAACTAAAATTATGTGGGCAATGTGGCCTGTGTCCTTAAAATTTGGAGGTAAGTAACTGTTTATGATCCAATACATCAGTGTTACTATCATTTTCTTGCAATCAGGTAATACCCGTGCGGGTTTTGTAGCACACTGTAGACTAGAGAGGTGAAAGAATATTATCTACTAAAAATTATCTAGAAGCAATATACAGCTTTATAGCTGTAAGCTATAATATGTTTAATAAAAAAATAAATTACAATATTAGAAGATACAAGTGTATAGAATAAAACACAACTTTGAACCTCTACCAATGTTACCATTTTAGAACCATTTTTAAGATCTCGTACAAAAATTGTATACCAGAGGCGAAGGCCGATTTTTCTTCAGAGGGTTTGGATGACTGTCTTTATACCTAATGACATTTAAAAAGATAATAAGGCGATAGGAATATTGTTAAAAAATTCCACTATACTCTTTAATTGTTTTTAACATTTAAAAATTCTACGATTTCGATACTAACTACTACACTTCAGAGTGGTACCGTGCTACGGATTTTTTTATAAAACACTACTCGACCTTACAAAAATACTTTCTCGACCATGATTACCTGTGCGTGTTTACCTTTACCTAAACTCCGTGACAATTTGATCCAAATGTAAAAAAAAAAAATATACAACTCAACCACTAACACAGTAAAGAAGAACTGTCAAAAATGACGTTTTTGTATGATGGTAGCGTTAGTTCCTTTTTATGCCACGTTCATTTAGATTTTAGAGCCTTGACGAGCTCTATGCCAATTGTCACCGTTTTATTGGTATTTAAATTGATAGCTTTATAGCCTGAGTTTTTTTTTACATTTAGATCAAAGTGAATTCAAATGGAGTGTAGCCGCTCATTTATCTTACCTCGGAGTTTAACCGGAATGATTCTTATGTAATGGCCATAAGGTACAGTCAGAGGTAAAATAATTAGCGGCCTACGACTATATCTAAAGCGGCTGGCTGTGTTTCGTTAAGGCTTTTAGGCGATATTTAAAATAGCATCTGTATGGATGGCGCAATGATATGAACTATACTTTGAGCTGCGCATACGGGGACGTTTGCACGGTTGTCTTTTGCCTCCATTGTTATATAGGCGAAACCACTAGCATAAATAAAAAAAAAAAACAGAGAAATTGCTATAAAGTAAAACTTCAACTTGATTGCACTTCTACAAGTATAAACGTGTACAAATTCATTTCCTACGCGACGTCGACGTGCATTGTCTATGCTTGTAGCTGCCCAAATTGCAATTTTACAGAATATAGCTTACTATTTAGCAGCTTCTCTGTAAGTATATCCTTTTACCTAACATCCTTCTGTTTGTACCTCAGATAATGTTCGATCGAGAATAGGTCTCCTTAATTTATACAATGATTCGGATTCAATAAAATATCTAACAGATGTAAATTAAAATATTATCGCGAAAATTGTCCCTCGTATACGTGAGCTCTAAGACGGAGTCAGTCAAAATGAGTAAATGTAGAACTGTTTTAAATTTCGAACATTTTCAAATTTTACTAGGAGTAATAATTAAAAATCTAAACTTTTTTAAACCTTCTAATCGTGTCTATAACTGCAGCTGAGATAACAGCACTGTTTTTAAAAGTTCTACATTTACTCGGATCGAATTTTAAATAGGCAATGATTTTTAATAATTATTGATCTATTAATCATATCCATACTTATAATTACTTAGATTATTGAAAATACTAACTTGTTCACATGTACACTACCTTAAATACTGTAGTAGTAATTAGCAGAAATATTTTATAGTTCAATTTCATAATGTAGAAACTTTCTGAGATGCATACAGTATTGAAGATTGATCTGGAAGTATACAATACTAAAAATGGTCGACCTTCCTCCATTTTTCCTTGGCCTATATTCACGATAAACCAATATTAAATTCAGTAATTCAATAAAAACACTGGTTATTTAGGTATTGATATGCGTACAAAGAAATATGGATTTTATGTATTCAGTAGAAGAGTCTAAAATAGGTGAAAAGGTAAACTTATAGGCCTTTACGTCATCGGTTCATACATCCAAACGTATGTTAAACTAGTATTTGGCTGACTATGAGGAAGACATTAGCTCGGATAATATGGGCACTAGATTTGAATGTATGAAACGATACAGTTGATATGCACAATATCAGAGACAAGCCATATTTATTACTCTATGACAATACTGAAGAGTAAAACAAACACTCATTAGAAACCTCAATAATACTAGAAAATGCTGTAACTAGCTAACTCGATGTTAAAACACACCGTTCCGTTAAAACTACGACTAAACTACGTAACAACGTCTACTCTAACTCAAGGCACGTATCGAACGTGGGATACGCTGAAATGGTTCAATCAAAGTTCGATCACCGTATATAGTTCACTTAGTTTCGTTCACTAGTTCACTCAAGATGGCGTCCTCGGTAGCGGGCACTGGCAGAAAAGCCAAGTCTAAATGGAGCACTCGTCGCTGTCGCGCGCGTAGTCGTCATCATCATCGTTCCTCGGCTTCTTTACCTTCCCGGAGACTATTCCAGTATTGACTTTACTGAATAAACTACTCCGGTTGAGCCTCGTCTCGCGCTGCGGACTCAATCTCTCGGCTATCGCTTTCTCGTAGTTGTCAGATATTTTGCTAACTCCGTTAACGGGGCTGGCTAGAGGGGATTTGGCTTTGGTGGGAGACGTCACCTTCTTATCTTTGTCGTACATCCCGCTGGTAGCTGCCGTGTACGAGGGAGGGTCCTTCGCCCGCGCCCCGCTTGCCCCCGAGTTCAGCAGATGCGAGTACAGGAAACTATTGTTGCTCAAACCGACCCGGTTGTCCATTCGTCCGTTTAGCATCATCAGACTCACGGGCTTCTCTGGCGGGATCGGTTTCTCGGTCTTTCTTTCGGGCGTCGGCTCCTTTTGGTTCCATCGGTCGTTGTTTCCGATGGCGTAAATGGAGTTTAGGTTGATGTACGCAGGATTAGGTTTGGGTCCAGTCGTAATGGGTTCTCGTACTCGAGTTGGCACGGGCGTCACTTCGCTGATAGTGGAATCCTCGACGCTGGAGTCCTCTATCGGTTCCGTGTTCGGGACCTCCTCCATGTTGGGCGACAGACAGTCATCGTCCGTCTCATCGTACGAGCTGCAATGTTAACGAATAATTAGTTCTGGTAAATTACTCCCGTCGTCAGATATGTACTGAATGCAATCGCAAATTCAGATTAGGTTAGTCGCATCATGCCTGAAATGATATTTATTTACAAACATAAGCTCGTGTGTGGGGATGTATTTACAGGGACGTGTTTCATCAGCAAGGCAGACGATATCTTTCGAGTCACGTTTAATATTTGCTTTATGGTGTAATATCTCGGCACTTTTATATTCGGTGCTATTTATTTCACGCATTAGATTCTCAAGCGTGCTTTTATTATTCGAAATGATCTTCCAACTTTTTTGGGACATGTTAGTGTTACGGTGCAAAAAAAAAAAAATCTTTAAATGTCTTTCGAAATCTCGAATGAATTTTGTCTGATTTCGACATTTAAGCGAAATGAAAATCGAATGTTCCGTCGATTTCACGATATTAATGCGGCAAAGTACATCCAATACACTTCAATTCATCAACACAGTCTTACCCTAGCATAGCCACTTCTATCTTCCTCCCTGATGAAAGAAATTAAAATAAATAATGAACAAGGAAAATGAAATATAATGAACGTATAATACATAAATATTCATAGACATAATAAACATAATGTAGTAATACATGAATGTAACAAGATATCACTAGTAACTAAAGGCAACGAAGTCAGCGTAAATATTGCTAGCGAATTCTGTTTTAATTATATAGAACATGATATAGGCCCAATAAAATATTATTACTCCAGTTATTTTAATGAACACTAACAAAAATAAAGCAATTGCTATTGTAAAACAAGATAAGAAACGCTAGCATCTTTTCTCTGACTTTCCCATCCGGTATTGGCGATCTGCACCTAATTTCATTGTATTTGCATTCAGAACATATTCGGTTGTTAATTCGGTCGTGACATATACGTGCAGGTCTAGCAGTACTAAGACCACGGTGCACACAAGATGCTCAAATGCCGAGTGCAGTACTCAATATTTACTTTACCGAATCACTTTTTGTATAACTTTAATCCATCTAATCCGTTACTTCTGCACAACTCATAGAATCGCTTTATACACTTCTTTTTCATGGACTCTTTAACTATTTTATACAATTGCCTGTATTTGAAGAAAAGTGTTAGCAACATTGAATAATTTGATGTTTGATGTTTTAAGGGTGTGTCTTACATTTGATCCTGCGCGTCGCTTCCTCCCTCTTCTGCGACTAGCAGCTCGTATTCTTCAGCTGCAAACCTGTCCCATTCGGACATCTGGAAATTGTTTTAGTACATTAAAACACTGCTTTCATTGTTATTACTTCATTGTTAATTGCGTTATTAACCCATCAGTCGTGGCAAAACGAGACACAATAGCTTTTTCATTGTTATCGCGGCCGGATGTGCTTGGGGCTTCATGAATTAAGACGAGATTTTCTAATATCAATAGTTATGATTATTATATTATTAGGCATTAAAGGTTGTCTGGCAGAAACTGCTGTTAGCAGTAAGACCGCCTATTTGTTATGTAGTAGTTTTCCTATATTATGTTTTTTTAAGTTTAGTCTTAAATTGTACAAATAAAGAACTTTCTATTCTATTCTATGATTTGTGAAGTATCTATCTGCCTGATACCTTCACGTTCACGCTTAAGCCACAGAACAAATTTGTGTATCAAGAAAGGGATGGGATAGTTTTCATCTAGTTGCCGACAAGCAACATCATTATATCATTTAAATGATACAATTATTATTGAATGTTAATCTGCATTTTCAACCATTTTTGTGTTTATTTCTCTTTGATACAAGTAATGTAAACGTGTAACTACCTCACATTCGGAGTCTCTCTGCGTCGCGAAGGGGTCGCGCTGCTCGTGGTCGAGATATTTCTCCAGGTTGAAGAACGTGTCGAAGAATATCGACGTCATCTTACATTTCTTCAGATCTGACAACGTCACCTTCCCCTCTGTCGCTGGATGGACCATGTCTAACATCTGGAAAAGCAATATCATAATTTGTATTGTTCGTAGTATTGTAATAAATAATTATTGTAGTATGTATTTTCTATCAAGAGACGTTAATTATAGAACTCTGGTTTTAACCTCTTAATTCTACTTGCGAAGATCCAGGATTTAACTGGAGGTTTGATTTTATAATGTCATCTTCTTAAATGCAAAGAACGAGAGACAAGGACTTGACTCGTCCTTGACCCATAATAAATGATGTCTAAATCTGTCAGTCTGAATAGGTCTGAATCATATTTTTGAGCATTACCCTTCCCTTTTTCAAAATTTGCACCCAATTTTAAAGCATTACCTGAGTAGATACAGTAGTTATGTATATTGTGACATTAAGTAATGCCACAATAGACGTAACTATAGGTCTACTAGGATCTGATGGCAAATTTGAATGGCAGATTTTCAAAAAATATCCTTGATTATGATAATTTTTTATATTTGCATGTTTCACACACAGAATCAGCCGCTATAAGGAAAAAAAGGATCAAAATGTTTTATTCTAATTGCCCCGGTATTGCTAGAGTAAATTTCTTTTCTCACTTTTTGCCATCAGATCCTGGTATACTTACTGTCATTAGCAGCCGAATCCATGTCGATGATTGTATGTCCAACTTAAATGACATAATAAATTAAGAAATTTAAAAAAATCCCCGCCAAAAACCTCAAAAAAGTAATGAAATAATATTTACTGACTTTAAGTTTAAATCATTCCTAAGAGTAAAGTAATATTTTAGTCCATAATTGTTGTCACGGTGTGTCGGGGGACCGCCAAGTAAACTACCACAACAGCGACTTTTGCATTTTGTATCGCCATAATAGTCGCTGATTCTCTCGATTCGGGTCGTTGTGAACTGACCCTTAAACTTTATTGTTATGTGAAATCAAACATCTAAATTAGCGGTCCCCCGACACACCTTGACAACATTTATGGACTAAAATATTACTTTACTCTTAGGAATGATTTAAACTTAAAGTCAGTAAATATTATTTCATTACTTTTTAAGGTTTTTGGCGGGGGTTTTTTTAAATTTCTTAATTTAATTTTATTTTATGCTTTTTAAACTTATGCAGAATAATTCCTATCAACTGGATCATATCCCAATGAATACCATCTATAAAATATGTCCTCTTGGATGAGGCCGTCAATATGAGCCCAAACATGAAACCACCACTTTGGGTTCATACGGAGCTCGGCTCCCATAGAATCCAGGTGATGCTGCAGCATGCAAATATTACTGTTTATCTACGTCTTACTGGTTGTCGCAATTAAAATGAGCCCAAGCACGAAACCTCTGCTCTAAGTTGGTGAGGAGTTGCGTATCCTATTGATTACCAGGTGATGCTGCAGCACCAGGTCAACTTTCTAATAATGTGTATATATTCATAAGTGTCACGAACCAGAATGCAAAATATAAAACCCATCAAACGACTGCAAGTTGCTAATCGTCCTATCACGAACCAGATAAACCATGATATTTCAGCAATGAGCAGGCTGATGATGATGAACTATAGCTAAGAACACTCTCGGTCATGTCAGCTTTCAAACAAAAAAAACTAGATCAAAATCGGTCCACCCGTTTGGATGCTACGATGCCACAGACAGACAGACCGACAGACAGACACGTCAAACTTATAACACCCCTCTTTTTGGTCGGGGGTTAAAAATTACCTGACACAAGCAGTCGTGGAAAGGCAGGGTCTCGATGCCGATGGCCTCCATCCTCTGCATCTGTTCCTCGTAGAAGTACTCCAACTCGTACATCGAGATGAAGCCGTCGCCGTCCAGGTCCATGCACCTGGAATGTGCCATCAGTTTACTGGCCTTTGTCCATAGATTTGTAGTTTTTTAAAGTAAGTATGTCTGTGTACTTTGCAGTCTCTGTAGCCACGTTAGTACTATCAGAGAAGTTGATTTGACATAGGCTGATGGCGGACTTAGGTACGTTATTTGGTCGCGTTACCTCAAACCCATCTGACCGATCACAGCTAACATCGAATTTAAACATAAGCCGACTAAATTACGTGGGCCTGTCAACTGCCTAGGAATCAATTACCTCGATGATACTTTTTAGTAGTAGACACTACTGACACACTGATTAACAGTAGTGGGAATCTGTGGTGCTCCAATGCCCGTTTTTTCTGGAACTTATACCAAATTTTATTAAAATCGATTTAGTATTTTATTTTTATATATTTGGAAATAAGGTCCAGAATAGTACGCGTAAGAATCTTTCTTTTAAAATAAGGGTTTCCTGCAGATGCTGTTTGCTACTATTGCTGAGGTCAATACCAAGAACTCCATCTAACATTCAATAAGTTTCCAATATAGCAATTCTTGATTTGCCTATAACAACTAACCTGAACCAATACTCAATCGCCGTAGGATGAGTTTTGTCCTCCTCAGCAAGCAGGAACCAGACGAACTCTGTGTAGGACATGCGCGGCTCGCCGTCCGGCGTCAGGCGGTTCTGGTTGCCGCGCGTCACACAACCCGACAACACTCGCTCGATCATACGACTCGATAGGGCTGAAAATATTAAATATGTTAAGATGTTATAATATAGTGTAAATACATCAAAAATGCGCTAGGTAGTAAACGCGCTGGCCAACTAATGATAGCCGCTCATGAACGGTCACACTTGTGGGAACATGGATGGTGGCATTATGGCCAGGAAGATCCTCAGTCGTGCTTTTTCAGCTATCGTATATATACCAAGGACGCACTTAGAAAACTTCGATCGCGCGATGCCGAATGAAGTAATTATGGGTACCGCCACACACTTAAAAAACGTGTAACACTGGTGTTGAGAGTTGCTTCCCTGGTCCATCAAATCCCCCCTCCTTAGTACACGGGTTGCCTCCGTCGGCGAAACATAACATAAGCGCTGTTTCACGACATTATCCGATGAGTCTGTACTCTGTGGTCTGGAAAGCCCTCCTTTTCTTACCGACACATGACTCTCTCATTTTAAGCTGGCGGCGACCGAATGAAGGAATTCCGTAACGGAAAAACCTTACGGGTGTAAGGTTTTTCCGTTACGGAATCCACACCGGTCGGTACGGCGTTGCCAGACTTCGGCACGGTGTTTGTGTGCGTGCTACACGTAAGTAGGTATGCAAAATCTTTTTTGCGGCAGTCCTCGAGTGCAACGCGTATTTTTTTATTAAAAAAATGTTGACTAACCGTGGTCATTATGCCTCGCCAGGTCGTGCTTGTCGATGAACAGGTCGTGGTCCTTGTCCAGCTCCCAGAACTTGCAGTAGATCACGTAGAAGTGCTCGTAACTGAAATATAAGGTAAGTTTAACTCATTGGAATAGAGTTTGGTAGCTACTGTCTCTAACCTTCTCTCCGTAAAGGCTTTGATAGGATTTGTGGAGGCTGCGTCGCTGTAAGGACAATAATCCACACATTCAGAATCTATTTAAGATACTTTATAGCTTCAGTCTCGAAATCAGCGAGTAGCGGGGCGGGAGCGGCGGCGGCGCATTCCAATGTATAGATTTATATGGACAGGCCTCGTAAACAGCGGCATGCATAGCGAGGGGCACGGCGCGCGGCATACTAGAAGGCTTATCCATATAACGAGTCTCTCGGTAAAATTGGACTACGATCAGACATTTTGTGGGCCTTGTGTGGGTATCGCGCAATGAACAAGAACTAATAACAATAATCAGAAATAGTTTTTATTACAATTCACAGAATCACACTCATTCACCAAACACTTTCACAAATAAACTTCTCAGGAACACTTTTACACTTTACTAAACGCTTCACAATAATTATCACTTCCTAACACACTTTAATCACTTCACTCAGCACAAGTAAACGAAACTAGGGACAGTTCCGGAACGTGTTGGCTAGTTGGAAGCCCAGACGAGACTGATCGCATCTTCTGGCGACTGGCACAGGAGGGGAAATTTCCCTCTCCAACTCTCCCACTCCGACACGCCCCGACTCTGTCAAAGCGCGCCACTAGTTTCATAAAGATGGCGCACTTAAGTTCCGTTTCCGTTTTTGACCGGATGCGACACGGCCATCCTGCGACGACGTGCGTTCTCGCACGTTAATCTGAAACAATATTGAAACAAGCACAGTATGCGCTCGACCATTCCTGACGTTTCATAATGCTGTCAATGTATGTTGAAAGAAATTCTTTGTTTATCAATCAAACGGGATTATTATAACCGACTTTATAGTCTATTAGCAAAATATTTAAATCTGAAACAAAAATTGACAGCTGCATTAATCTAAGACATCATTTGATTTTTAACTAGTTAAGTTTCTAATACTAAAACTTAAGGTTAAACCTCATATTTGAAAATGGGTCAAGTACCATTGATGAGATGTATTCTCAAAAATCACATTTTTAACTTCGGCTACTCATTCGTGGTCAAAATACACTCAGAAAAACACAAAACACAGAAAGTGAGTCACATACTGACTCTATGGTCTTGGCTTCGAGGCTAGACCCGACCACAGCATCCAGAGCTACTGCTGACCGCGAACCCACGGACAACCACAGGGGTCGATACCGATTTCTACTAGGCTACGGCTACAGTACACTGGTATGGTCTCCGACCCAGCGAACCGAGTATCCGAACAACACAACTAAAAAATGCACTAAACATTTTCAACAACATCAATAGGTACTTGGCTCTCAGGCATTTTTCTAAGACGATCATGAGCGTATTTGTAAGTGCGTTTATTAGCTAACGACTTTTAAAGATAACGGTCACCATCTAGAAGTTCTACAATTTGAAACGGACCTCTAAATTTGGCATCCAATTTGGTTTGGTTACGTTATTCATTTTCTATCAAAACGAAATCACCCACGGAAAACTTATTAACGTTGGCCTTTGGACGATCAAATCGGTTTTTATCAAAATAAAATCAATGACAAATCAATGACAGTCTTAGAATCCACATTCTCAATTCATAGGTTTGCAAACCTGCGTAAACACATAGCTACTCATAAAGAGAGCCCGAGTCACACTACGACTCTATGATCAATGCTACACGGCCTGATCCGACTGTACCACCCAGGACTACCGCCTACCGCCTATCCACGGACTACCCATAGGGCAGATGCCGATTTCTACCGGACTACGGCTACAGCATCCTGGTACAGTCTCCACACACACACACACACACTTGTGTGAATGTGAATCCTTTACTGCTTTTAACTATGGCTCTTTGGAATCGTACTATAAATGTTACTATTGCCAATACCAACTAAAGAAATCACATTATTTAATCGTTTACCTCTAAATTTACTTGCAATATTTTCTTTAATTAATGTACACTCGGCACCATAATCAAATTGAAAGTTAAAACGCTCACCGAAATGTTCTAATGTACCGGATGGAGGCTGGACAGTACACACGTCTATCCGTTTCTCCACAGGGGTTGATGGTCCAGGCGTAGAGTCAGTACAGCGACTTGCGACGTGACCAGCAGTGCCACACTTGTAGCAAACGACTGGGCTGATTTGGCGACGTTGATTGGGCGTAGAAGCTGACATCGCAGACGGTTTTCTGGCTTCAGTATTTTTAGAACGACAGTCCGATTGCTTGTGTCCCAATTCTCCACAAGAATGGCACCTTATGTTTGTTGATGTCGAGAACTTTTGTCGTTTTCCATTCCCAATAGTATTTGAATCATCCACAGGTATCTTTCGTTTCGGATAAGAAAACGCTTGGAGTTCTTGCTGTAGATGATGGCGCGTTTTAATTGGGGCTGTAAACGCCAGGCGTTGTAGACGAGTATAAATTTGAGCTAAATGAGCAAGCACTGTAGATACTGCAATTTCTTCTAAATTTAAATCTTTCCACTGATTCAATAATGAAGTAACCAGCTGACTTGAATACGCAGCATAATTTTCATTTTCCTTTGGTATTTCGGAATTTATTTTGATGAGAGTTGCCGCAGGCGTTTCAGTACTCAAAAATCTGGCTTTAAACAACTGTTTAAATTGTGCCCATGTCATCCCAGGATAGGCTATCTGAGACAACCACGTGGAAGCAGAACCCTTACGGATTTGCTAAGTGTCATAACTAATTGACTACCTTCCATCACGTGTTCACCAAAGCATAGGTCTGCAGTAGTACACCAAGAGGCAGCATCAGATTCCTGCACATCTGGATTAAAATCTGGCAACACCACAGCGTTATCGGTCACTGGAGTCTTCAAAGCTTGAATCAACGCTTGTATTTGTTGATTTTGCATTTCTAGCAAAATACGCCAGTGATCTCCACCGTTGTTGCCGTTATTTTGTTCATTTGCGCGATTAGATCCCACTTCTGATAACGAGTCTCTCGGTAAAATTGGACTACGATCAGACATTTTGTGGGCCTTGTGTGGGTATCGCGCAATGAACAAGAACTAATAACAATAATCAGAAATAGTTTTTATTACAATTCACAGAATCACACTCATTCACCAAACTTCACAAATAAACTTCTCAGGAACACTTTTACACTTTACTAAACGCTTCACAATAATTATCACTTCCTAACACACTTTAATCACTTCACTCAGCACAAGTAAACGAAACTAGGGACAGTTCCGGAACGTGTTGGCTAGTTGGAAGCCCAGACGAGACTGATCGCATCTTCTGGCGACTGGCACAGGAGGGGAAATTTCCCTCTCCAACTCTCCCACTCCGACACGCCCCGACTCTGTCAAAGCGCGCCACTAGTTTCATAAAGATGGCGCACTTAAGTTCCGTTTCCGTTTTTGACCGGATGCGACACATATAAATATTCTAGCGACCCGCCCCGGCGTCGCACGGGTATAAAATATATAGCCACTGAAAAAATGATTAAAATCGATAGCCTATGATCCTTCACGTGGTCTACTTCATATCTGTGCCAAATAACATAAAAATTGCTCCAGTAGTTCGCGAGATAAGCCCTTTCACATAATTTCCCTCGTTTTTTTCACATTCTCCTATTAGTCTTAGCGTGATAAAATATAGCCTAAAGCCTTCCTTAATAAATGGGCTATCTAACACTGAAAGATTTTTTCAAATCGGACCATTAGTTCCTGAGATTAGCGCGTTCAAGTTAGCCCTTTCAAATAATTTTCCCCGTTTTTTCCACATTTTCCTCTATTTCTTCGCTCCTATTAGTCTCACCGTGATAAAATATAGCCTATAGCCTTCCTCGATAAATGGGCTATCTAACACTGAAAGAATCATCAAAATCCGTTGCGTAGTTTTAAAGATTAAAGGGAACAAAGGGACATGAGGGAAAAAAGCGACTTTGTTTTATAATATGTACATATTATATAGATACATTGGAAAACGCCGCTCCCGCCCCGCTGGCCGCTGATTTCGAAACTGAATCCGACTTCAGAGAAATGCTCTGATATCTGATTCAGATGCAGAGATCAAGTACACTAATAATAACCCTTCGTAGTTTGGTCGCTCTAAATTCTAAATAAATGCTTGAATGAAAACGACGAACAACTAACTATTAGCCCTTTACTTTGAAGCTTAAAAAATAATTCAATCTGCTGACTTCCGAACTTCAATATGAAGATAGCAATAGACAGTGGCGGCCATTGCGAGGCCCTGGGCGGCAGGTCTTTGCGTCGAGGCCCTTCGTCTTACGAAAAAATACCTTGCGAGGCCCCTGCTAGCGCGAGGCCCGGGGTTTGATTGCCCTGTTCGCCACTCCCTAGAGCCGCCACTGGCAATAGATGACTTTGAACACTAACCTAAAGTATTGCGTAACTTGGTTGATATCCTCCTCGTCTTCAAGTAGTTGGATGACTTGCAGCAGGTTGGACCTCCTCAGCTCCGGGATGGATATCTTGCCCGACCACGACCGGTTCACGCAGTAGAATATCCTGGCTATCACCTGAAAACAACGTTAGGTATGGGAATAATGGGAACATTAATGGTTAGGTACAAGTCATTATTCAAAGCTACATGACGCCCGCAGCTCCGTTACGCCTAAATTCGTTTATCGCAAGGGAACTGTACAATTTTCCGAGATAAAAAGTATCCTATGTAAGGACATAGGACATAGGACGGGAAAGGTCCCGGGACTCAAAGTATCTCCATACCAAATTTCAGTAAAATCGGTACAGCGATATGGGCGTGAAGAGGTAACAGACAGACAGGCACACTTTTGCATTTGTAATATTAGTATGGATAGTTTATCAG
The DNA here is from genome assembly GCA_963422495.1 of Polyommatus iphigenia. Lineage (NCBI taxonomy): Eukaryota > Metazoa > Arthropoda > Insecta > Lepidoptera > Lycaenidae > Polyommatus > Polyommatus iphigenia. The sequence goes on along the minus strand of OY730185.1, from coordinate 10,372,946 downwards.
ATTGAGGGTAGGATGGGTGTACCAGTCCCAAACCAGTTAAGAACAATTTTGTATTTAAAACCTGGATTTAGTAGTTAAAACCTGGAAAATAATATATATAGCAAATAATAATATTTAGTTTATTTATTCGGTAGTAGCACAATTAGAAAGGCAACGGCGTAAAGCCATACTGCCAAGAACGTTGTAATAATATAAAAAAGGGGAAGGAGTTTGCCGCGGATTTTCAAATTCAAATAAAAATAGAATAGAATGAGATGGAATTTTTCCGAGCTCCGCGCGTTTTTCTTTGTTCGCATGTTTTATTTAATTTTATGAGTTTAATATTAACATTCCTATTTAATTGTTTTAATTTAGTGTTTCTTTTCATGTGTTTTACTCAATATACAAAATTGACTTTACGCGAGTGTGTTTAAATTTGTCCGCCACCCGTGTACAGACACAAGCACTGAATTAATTTACAATAAATGGCGTCCCAACTTTAGGCCCGAATCCTAGCCGAAGTTTTGTATATAACTGTAAATATGCCGAAAACACGTGCAAGAAAATCGCTCGATTCCTCGATGTGTGATTCTCATATCACCATGTCCAGCGAAAATTTTGCCGCGCTTCTAGAAACAATCCAAAAATCAAGCTCGGAAATGTGTGAACGTGTCTTGGAGCGATTCGCTTCTTCATCTCATCGAGCTGCTCATTCACCGACGCAAACGTCGAGCGCAGCTGAGTCGACACGAAACTTCCTACAATGTACAGCAAGGTTCTCCGGTACTGAAAATGTAGAAACTTTCATTGATGCACTCGAAGCCTATAAGGAATGTACTAGCATGACTGACTCGATTGCTATTAAAGGTATGTCAATGCTCTTTACCAATGAAGCGGCGACTTGGTGGCAAAGCATTCGTGCCGAAGTCACTTCATGGAGACAAGTCGTCGAGTACTTACGAGATGCCTACGGAGACCGTCGCCCCGAGTATACAATATACCGGGAGCTCTTCAGTATTGAACAAAGTTAGAAGGAGCGTACGGATATATTTATATCAAAATGCAGAGCGCTCTTATCAAGATTACCGCCAAACGATCTGTCGGTCAAGGTCCAGATAGATATGATTTTTGGGCTCTTAAATCATAAAATAAGAAAGCGATTACGCCGGGAAGACATGACAAGCTTCTCAGATTTGCTTCACAAAGCTCGCTTAGTAGAGGATTCATTGAAGGAGTCTGTAAAACAACATAGTACTACTAAGAAGGTTTCATACATAGATACAAACGAGCAACAAAATGTTCCACATTTAAATATGCCGCGCTTGCAAAGTGCAGGCGTAGGTGGTTGTCATGGAGATGGTGGCGAGTGTCGCGCCACCTCGCCGGGGCCTCTTCACGCCGTTGACGCTGTTCGCGCGCAAAGTCCCGTCGTTCCCGCCTTCACGCAGCCTAAGGATCAGCGCACACCACCAGCGAAACAGTTTCGACCTTTTTGTGTGTATTGCAAAAACTACGGACACCAACGTGATCAGTGCCGTAAGTTAGTGAATAAAGGTGAGTGCACAGACATTCCAACTAAGCCTGTTTCGTGTTACCAATGTGGTACGGTGAATACGTCACGAGACAATTGCGATAAATGTAATAATAGTGAACAAACTTTTTATAGCTTAAATACCGAAAATGGTATAAATAGTGTCAATGATTCTAAATTTAAACATGTAAATAGTAATTTTACGAATTGTAAAATTTGTAAATATTGTAGCTCATGTAAATCTCACTCTGCACATAATTGTGAAATTTCTTTAGTGTGCGAGTGCCCTAAAAATAAATTGTACAGTCGACGACATAAAATTTTCGACTCAATGTACAGTCGACAGCCTAGTTTCCATTATGATTCTTGTTTGAATGTAGAACATAAAAATTCAATTTCAAACAATATATTTTCAAAAGATAATTCTAATGTCAATGTTTTAGAGACTAAACATGTTTTTTGTACCGCAAAAACAAAGTGTACGGAGCAAGCGTATTCCGGAGTCGATTTTGACCAAAATATTTTGCGACCGATTTTTAATATCGAGATTCTTGGTTCGCGGGGAACCGCGCTGGTCGACACCGGTGCAAAGCATTGTATTGCAGGACATACTTTACATCTCCTTCTTCGTCGCAAGGGTCATCCTTTTTATTCGACGCGTAAAACTATAAAATTGGCCGATGGAGTCGTTAGAGAATTAGACGTATTTTGTACTGAATTAGACGTACGTTTACAAAATAAAATAATCCGCACTTCCTTTCTTGTTCTACCAGAAGCGCGTAATAATGAAACTTTGCTTGGTATGGATTTTTTGTTTAATAGCGGGGTCGCCTTGGATTTCCATCGCAAATGCTGGTATTTTTCTAATAACAGCTCCATCCGTTTTCCTATGGCTTTTGAGCCCATGTCGTCAGAAGCAGTCAAATGTTCAGATACTGACGTCTTTCGGAAGGATGAGGAAACAACATTAGATCCACATTTAACCGAGATTTGCTAAAGCAGTCTTTGATAGGTAATGCTGATATTTTTCAGCCAGGGGGAGATTGCGTTAATCGCGAGAAGTGTAGTTTACCAGAAAAGCTTTTTAAACCTAGACTAGTCCAGGAACGGGGGCGTTCTCCTGAACTAGAGGGGGAGTATATAGCAAATAATAATATTTAGTTTATTTATTCGGTAGTAGCACAATTAGAAAGGCAACGGCGTAAAGCCATACTGCCAAAAACGTTGTAATAATATAAAAAAGGGGAAGAAGGAGTTTGCCGCGGATTTTCAAATTCAAATAAAAATAGAATAGAATGAGATGGAATTTTTCCAAACTCCGCGCGTTTTTCTTTGTTCGCATGTTTTATTTAATTTTATGAGTTTAATATTAACATTCCTATTTAATTGTTTTAATTTAGTGTTTCTTTTCATGTGTTTTACTCAATATACAAAATTGACTTTACGCGAGTGTGTTTAAATTTGTCCGCCACCCGTGTACAGACGCAAGCACTGAATTAATCTACAATATATATAAAATTGTTTATAATTTACTAACGTTGTAATATTTACAAATTATTTGGAGCCAAATAATTTATTTTTTTTGTATAATTTATAAACAATCCCACAAATATGAATTAGCCTAAATTTGACCAGTACGCTCCAATAAATGACCACTTTTGCCCTGATAGTTGACCACTTTAAAAAAATAAAGAAAAGGAATCAGAAACGAAAATAAATCACATTTTTTATTAATAATTGACTTTCATATATTTATTTACTTAAAAGGTTAACTTATCAAAGAGAAACATAACTTTGCATTAAATTATTATCATTAACGAGTATATCACAATTGAGTAGGAACTTAAATCAAATTAATCAGTCTCAACGCTCTCTCTGATAAAACTTTACTAGCCTAACTAAAAAAATTGGGCTAATAACGTTTTATTAAATAATCTTCAAAATCACAAGAAAAGATGACCTGACCAGATAGCAATACAACCAGATCTATGCCCACTGTAAAAATTTGCCCATCTCTTCAACCTTGTGAGAACCTCTGCTGTTTAAAGCAACAGGTTCTTTTATTACCTCCACTATAATACTGTCACGGTTATACCATATAGTGTCTTGTCTTTCAGGCCATTTGAAAGTGTTTGCTGAAAGTGTTTTTTCGACCGTCTTCTTTTATTATTTGGCTAACAGTTTCCAATAAACGATCCTTTGTTAAAGGAATTCCTTTTTTAGCGTTAGCATTGATCCATCTGGTCAATAGTAATCCTTCTTGTGGAGTCAAAATTGTTGGTGGTCCCATTTTACGCTGCATATGATGATCTCATTTTCAGTTTGTTTATAACAGTCGAGTGAGGGATTTGATATTTTCGACATGTTGGCCTTATTTTATCGCCTTTACTAATGTCTTCGAGACACTTATGTAAATCTTCCTCACTATATTTGAAAAAGTGTTTTTTAGGCGGCATCTTTCATCTAAAACAATAAAAACTAAAGTTAAACTTAAATCTGGTCATCCTTAGGAGCCACTACATTGTACCAATAGCAAACCAGTGGTGAATTACTGGCACACTACAAATGATTTCAATGATAGGCGGGTACAAATCTTTAAATCGTTAAACCAAAGCATCGTTACGAAAAAAATATGAAAAAAAATAAATAACCATAGACCACCAGTCGCAAACCAGCTGGTCAACAATAGGAACCCAAAACAAGTAGAGTTCCAGTAGTTATCCATTTAAAAAAATACTAAATAATGGCATTTTAATTCAAAATAAATAATTCGTATTACTTAAATAGTTACTGAATTTTATTAATAATACATTTTCGTAAAAATAATACTATAATAATGAGTGATTAATTATGATATAACTTACCACGTCCATGTGCGCTTCTAACTGTGATGGCCGCCGGAAGGCAAGTGAACGAGACACTGGTCTGAGAAACAGAGCAGGGTGGGGATATTTTTTGTTCACTCCCGCAAAAATGACGTTCGACATGTCGGCAACAGTCTAGGCAACTTATCAATATAATAAGATTTAAAAAATATGCCCGGTATTTCTTATTTCTTTCAGTAGATCATGCGTGTGGTCAACCTCTGGTGCCTGGTTTGGGACTGGTACACCCATCCTACTTCACAACTTATGCTATAGTTGAGAGATAAGCATTTCTGGTTAAAATTTTACTAACGCCGTTAGTACACTGACCGATTTCCTGTCTCACCCGCCACACGCCAATGCGTTATATCGCATCTCGCTCTATTCCTGTTTCGCAGATTTTACGCGTTCGGCGTTTCGAAGCGTCGGTGTACTAAAGGCGTAACCGGACACAGAAAAAGTCGAAATTTGACGCCTAGTAGAATTTTAATCTCTTATCGCATAACTGTGGAAACAAGATAATATCTAAATATTCCTGCACGTCAAAGAAACAACTACAAGTAGCGGTCAATGGCCGAATTTCTATGGACCGAGCCATAGTAAGACCTAAAACGTCAAAGGTAAGTACTCAAATCGCAATACCAAAGGACTTCAAGCTGAACTAAGCAGCTTTGTTGCAAGGAATGTGTTTAAATGCACCTCAGGACAGCGGCGCCATCCTTTCTCAAAATGCACGATCAGCTTAAGTGATCGAGCTAATAGCTAGGTATAGTAAAATCTAAAATGACAAAGCTACTAAATACCAAAGGACTTAAAGGACACATTCCACGTAGGGTAGACTGGGTACGGATGTGACAATTTTGGTTTGGAGGCCAATAATTTTGTTAGTTTTACAGCTAGCTGGGAAAATTTTGTCACAAACAATAGTTTATTTATTTGGCTACATAAAAATACCATTATATCATGCCAAAATACGATGTATTAGTCATGGAATCAAATTTTAAAGAAAGAGGGAAATTGTCACAACCGACCACAACCCAAGGTCAGCTGTGACAGTGGTTGGGGTCAGTAGTGACATCTACAAAAAATTGTTGATATAATTTTTATTTCAATAAAATTGTACCATAAAACACCATAAACATTATTCTAAACAAATTCATCTAGCGTATCAAAACATATTCTATTTTGAAACATATTTATCGACCAAAACAACGACATTCGATTAATTTGATGAATTTCGCCGTTCTCTGTAAATAAGTCCTACATTTGACTTTTTCGTAAGTATTTTCGTATTGACTGATAATATTCTGCGCTCGTTTGGCCTTCTGTAAGCGTTTTTAGGACATCTAAGAAAAAAGATAGGATAAATGTATGTCACAACCGTACCCATAAGATTTGTCACAACCGTACCCAACACAGAATTTCAATTATTAAACAATAGCCACGAATCGGCTAAGCGATTTACGTAACAAATAATCACTCGCAGTTAACTACTAATGATCAACTTATCACAAGAAAATAAGCGACATGGGTTATTTGTATACAAAAAATAGTAAACATAAAAATAAACCAAGCCAGAAAACCTACTTTTGACTGTTAAAAAGCAATGTAGGCCCCTGATAACGTTATCGTCAAGTGTTGGCAAAAGCAATGCTAGGAGAAGCATTCAGACTTGCAAGACGCTTCTTTCTCTCTTAGCACCCATCCCCATATTCCGTATAGTTTCGCTGTTATGACGACTGTCACAACCGTACCCTGGCACAAACGTACCCAGTCTACCCTAAAGAAGTTTAGCTCAGCTGTGGTGGAAATGCAGCCTTATGCAGCCAAAGTTTATACTTACAGTATGTACATATCTGGAGTGGAACTCCGTGGCCTCCTTCAGGAAGGACAGTCCGGGGTGGGTGTCCACGACATCTTGGACCAGCGGCACGAAGTCCTCCGGCGCCAGGGTGTTGCTCCGCCCCCGGGTGAGGATGTACACGAACCGGGAAGCCTGATCATGGCATTGCGACGTTAACCTGGAAATATTAACATAGGATTTTATATCCTTGTTACATCTTGTACTTATATTGTGACTGCACGACTTTTCAATGGAAGCGGAATTTTGTTTTGATTAAATAAAATTTATATTATAACTATGCAGTTTATGTAGTAATTACAGTTAAGAATTACAAAAAAAACTTTAAATTTATTACACTTTTTATTATAATTCAACTAAAATATGTTTTAAAAATTGTAACTACAGAATTTATGGTGTGGAAAATGGTAACAGCTTAAATGGAATTTAACAGAACTACCTACGGGCTACGCTAACAAAAAATCTGTTACAGCTTTCTGGCGTTATGTAAATGAAATAATATCTTAGTAGAGTTGGTACTACTAATACATATATTCTGTGGTAGAGGTAATAGACATACTGACAGACAGGTACACTGAGTTTTGGCGGGCATGTGAAAGAGTGCTGTTGTGTTTTTGTATTATTTTCCTAAAATTGTGTTAGCTGGGTTTTTAATGTGTAATATTGGTAGAATATTAACCATTAGATATTCGTGTTCATGCACAAGTGTAGGAAAGTGGTGTAATATCCAGAAACGTGCTATTTTGTGTTCTAAAGCGTCTACCACTTTACTGAATCGACCGACTTGACTCCTGTGACTGTATTGACTTTTACTTAGACTTTGACTAGACTTTAGACCTGACGATACATGAAAACGATGATGAAAATTATAATAGGAGGAATATGGTTTTCCCGCCATATTCCTTACCTTTTTACCTTGTCTGTGGCACAACATACACATCCTTTGTGTCAAGTTGCCAAAAAAGAAGAAAAAGAAAAAGAAAAAAGACAGGTACACTTTCGTAATAATTATTATAATAAAATTTTAGAATAAATGGATCATAATATTATTATGCAATATGCGAGTGCTCCTAAAATGCACTGCTTTCTGCATGTTTTTTTAAACCTACTAAATTACTAGATAGTAAATCTTCGTGTGTAAATTTTATATTAATAAATAATTAAAGCAAGAGGGTGAAGACTACTGTCTAAGCACCTTTCCAGCACTCTCCTGGTACTCTCTTCTAAAAGCGTTGCCGGGCACCTTCGATGTGGTAAGTGTGTTTTTTTCCCTTTTTGCTTTCTATTTCTATTAAAAACATACATAAAATATAACAGTGCCATATGCCTGTTGCAAAACACGTACTGTGTGCCCCTGATTATTTTCCTCTATGGTACTGTGTTTGTTTTGCAAGTTGCAAAAGCTGTCAGTGCCAAAAAAAAAGAATAAACTGCACTCACTCTCTCCAAAAATCTATGAATTTGTGTCCGTCGACAGCAGCATGCAGGTTCTGCTGCGTCGCCAGGAATAGCGGCATCTTCCAGTACAGCGGGCACTCGCACGCCTTCACTATGTGCTTGAAGTTCTCCCGCGTCACCTGCAACGACAGAGTGAAGCTAGTTACGATTAGAGGGTAGAATGAAAATGTCAGATTTGAAAATGGAATAGGAGCGTGAGCGGTCTTGATAGTCACCTATTTATAAAACTACGAGTTCGACTTATTTTCAAAGAAAACTATCCACATCAATTTGTCATTATTCATAATAATCTAAAGTTGACGATAGAATTGAGATTTATAATATGTAATTACATGTTAATCATATTTGTCGCTTTTGTCGTACTGATTTGATTACAATTAACGGATTTGAAATGGCAGGGCAGTTTTCATTGAAATTTTGTAAGTATTCTTTAAATCCTATGGGTCTGGAAAATCAGCCAACATATTTATATTTAGCTTGGGCTGTAAGTATGTAACGGAATCTTTCAGGACGATTTTTACCTATCTCCAGTTGCAGTAGTACACTGACCTCTATAAAGTAGTCTTTTTTTTTACATGGGGAAATGCATTACGCATCCCCGGCGGATTGGGGACATCGGCCGGGGTATGTGGGACTCTCCGAGGAACTACCCACTAAAACCCCATGGTGCTCCACTCACCGCTTAGGCAAAGTTACGGGCACGACCAACCCACCGCAACTCTATAAAGTAGTCTTATTCATTCGAAACTTTGCATATACTATTAAAAGCCAATGACAAAGCCAATAATTTGTATATATTTTTGAAAAAAAGCGTGTTTTTTAAACTATGTATTATTCATATCCAAAATAACGTAAATGGCGAAACAACGTATTTGCGGGATCAGCTGGCTAAAGTAAACAAAATCCGTTCTGTATGGGACCGTATTCGGCGTAAGCGTAACCCTCTTTGAAAGCACAGAAACATGTTGACTTGGTCTAAAAGTTCAGAAAATCCATAAGGATTGAGTAGATTTGTTGTTACATAAAGTGATTGAACCTATCCATAATAACATGATAAATACATAAGCTAGCAAACTTGTAGTAAACGAGTAACGTGTGCTTGGCCTTATTTAGAAAAACTCTTTTAAAGTATCTAGGAACAGTTAAACCGATTTATTATTATCATTTTATACATTGCGCTCACATAACAGACCACATTATTTATACATTTATTTCTTTGTCTATTAAACTCGGAGGAATAACTACTTTACTTCGTTGAACAAAGAAATATACTTAATTCATGTATTTTCACACACTTTCTGCATCTTCTCCACATATTATAAAACAAAGTCGCTTTTTTCCCCTCATGTCCCTTTGTTCCCTTTAATCTTAAAAAATACGCAACGAACTTTGATGATTCTTTCAGTGTTAGATAGCCCATTTATCGAGGAAGGCTACATGCTATATTTTATCACGTTAAGACTAATAGGAGCGAAGAAATAAAGGAAAATGTGGAAAAATCGGGGAAAATTTTTGAAAGGGCTAACATGAATGCGCTAATCTCAGGAACTTTTCAAATCGGACCAGTAGTCCGATTTGAAAAGTTCTTTCAGTGTTAGATAGCCCATTTATTGAGGAAGGCTATAGGCTATATTTTATCACACTAAGACTAATAGGAGAATGTGGAAAAAACGGGGGAAATTATTTGAAAGGGCTCATCTCGCGAACTACTGGAGCAATTTTTATGTTATTTGGCACAGATAAGAAGTAGACCACGTAAAGGATCATAGGCTATCGATTTTAATCATTTTTTCAGTGGCTATATTATATTTTATACCCGTGCGACGCCGGGGCGGGTCGCCAGTGACATATAAATCATTAATAAACAATAATAGATTTTCACAAATTTTCCAATACATTTCCTGCTTCCTCATACAAAAAAAACTTTCTTCTCTGTCATAATATTTACTATTTTCAATGGGGATTGTCCATTTTTTTTTAATTTTGCTCATTACAAAAACATTTCGAGGAATAAGGTCAGTGATCGTTTTTCTGTATATAAACGAAAAAAATACCCATTAGTTACTTATATTTTTGAACAAACCTTAACCTTAGTTTGACCTTCAATGGCGTTAAATTAGCAATAAATTCGACCAACATTACGTTTCGAACTTTTGGTAAGCTTCTCGTATCAGCTTTCACATAATGAGAACTTGCATTTGACGAACCAGCCATTATAAATAAGATTGAAAGGAAAAAAAACATACTGCAGAGGTCAATTGGCCGCCGATGATGACGTCAGAGCGAAACTTTAAAAAATTATTGAGAAAAAACTAGCCAATGAATTTCAAAATTATTTAATTTATATTCTTAAAATACCCTATTTTAACGAAAAAAAATATAAAAAATGTACATGTGATTATTTTTGGACATTGCCCATTTCCCAAAGTGTAGGAATATAAACTATGGAAATTATTGTATGACATCATAATGCGCAATACAATAATATTTATCACGTTTTCCAAACTTTTCCGTCTTTACGAAAACATCATCTTTCTCTGTCGTTCGCGTGTCTCTTTCTTCCCCAAAGTCGCCGAGGTCATCGACCGGCGGTAAGTAGGTCACGAGTGGCCCTATTTATAGATAGGGCACCGTTTGACAGACAACCCGCGCCCTTTGTTGTGCAATACGGAAGTCATCCATCACGAGAAATGTCGTTTTAGGCAGCCCTGGACTGGACTTTGGATTTGCCGTCTGGACGGCTAATTCCAGCTCATCTTAGTTCACCTATTTAATTATTAACTTTATTTGGAAACAAATTCGATCGCGCAGAAATTCGCTTATTGAGCAAGATCGAGCACCTAACATCTTCCTATAAATTCTCCTACGTCCAATCCCGGGAGTCGCGGGACTCAATCTTGCAAGGACTCAAAGTATTATAAAAAATACAAAAGTATATTATTTATGCCGTTACGTTGTTTAGAGGTAACAGACATACATTATATTTTAATCCTTCGATCGCGGATTCTTGGAAATCTATTGTTATTCTATTGTTGTCGCGGTCGCCGGTGTCCTTATGGGGGTTGATAAGTTAATATTTAATATTTATATTATGAGCGTGGATGGGCTATCCACGGGAATCCTTAAAAATGGAATAACCGCTTGGACTTTCGTAAGTAACATTGTCCTTGTTCAGGACCTTAGACCTTAGTCGTCTGGACTCTAAATTAGTGGAAAATTGCGAAGTTTTGACATTGAAAAATATTTTTTGGGCCCTAATTTCTAGTGAGTATTTTCATTGTAATTAAACACCAGACGGTTTCTTTCTATGCGCCGCTTCAAATATTCGCAATGTTACGTTGTCAAGTCAGTCGTACTGAGCTCTACATGCGAGATGTATGCATTTGGCCGGTTTTTAATAGCTTCCTGGACACTTGGACACCTCTATGTCAGCTAGTTATTCGCGGTTGAAGGAATCTCGTTAGTGGGTGCGGCTGGTATCTTGTCGATCTGTCGCACTAGCCCCGTTTCGCTGTCATTCAAACCCTAAGGGTGTGGGGCAGCCATATTTACAGGTCTGCAAATTATGCGGAAAAATATCGAAACAGAACAGCCAACTGGGGAAAATTCTATCGTAAAGTCCACCAAGAATACGTAGTCGGCTTCTACTTTTAAAGTGTTCTTAGTTTGAATCCCCTTTTGTAAATAAACTATCATGTTTCTAATAAATCATAATTCATAACATGAGAAATCGCCATTAAGTTAGTAACTTATATAAGATAACTTGTGTAGGGACTGTTTCGCTCGTTCCTCCAATAAATACAGCTGCCGTATTGAAAATCTTTATAAAGTTAACAAATTAGTACAATAAGAATAATTGTATACCCGATACAGACCTACGTCGTTTGGTCGGCTTATGTCAATATTTCAATGTTAGCTGTGATCGGTTAGATGAGTTTGACGCGACAAAATTATTGAGGTCCATCTTCCTAGGAATCAACTTCTCTGATACTACATTTTATTAGCACTTCACAGTTGCACAGTCTCGCACTGGAAGTCTTAACATTTTTCTTGAAAACATCGGATATGAAAATGTGACGTCATAACCTCAATAACTGATATCCTCTGTGAAAATCTTTATTGCCTTCCCGGCGAGCGAATAATGCTTTGTGATTTATAGTCAGAGATTCCGATATTTGTGTTGGACGAGTCATAAACGCAGTGTTAGATGACCTTTAACAGAACTTAGCACTACGTAAACGCTTGAATAAACAAGATTCTCCTTTAGTCGGTTTTAATTAGAAGACAAATTAATCTGTTTTTACGGCGCTATATTATTTTTGATTCACACAAATATTGCTATCGCGCTTCTAGTCCGCTGTGGAAGCGACACAGCTAATATTCGTAAGCGAGAAAAAATATCAAGTCCGAAGCCCAAAACTAATAACCTCCTCCTTTTTGGAAGTCGGTTAAAAAGCCTCGTGATCGGTGATCACTGATCAGGCTATAAATTACTACGACTGTTACGAGTAGTTATTACTTATTAGTAAATAGTAAGTAAAAAACATTGACTTGTGTAGGCACTAGGCAGTACATTTGTTATTCATCTCAAACTTCTAAAATTGTAGTTTTCCAGATTATTTTCACGTTATTTCTCAAGCTAAAAAATTTCAAAATTTGCATTTCGCTTCCTGCAGCGTCGCTGAAAGAAATTAATAAAAATTTAATCGTCCGCGTCAAAGTCAAAGTTCACCTGCTCTCAGTTCAGCGTTTAAATTTTTGATGCATGCGGATCGGATAGTCTCATTCATATTTTACATCGAAACGACCCACAACTGAAGAGCTCTTTAAAGTAATCGATATTATGTTGAAATGTGGACTCTACGAACAACGTCCGTCAAGCATCCGTCCGTCTTGACGGACGTTGTTCGTAGAGTCCACATCCTGAGGATGCTCCGGTGTTGGAGCGAAACGCGCGTCGAGGTTTTCAACCTGCATGGTGGTGAGGGGCCTTGCACGGATTTGCCAACATTATTGCTTGTGTGGTGGTGGTGTTTGCAAGTTCTTGCATGCGAGTGTACGCATAGGCAGTGTGGGAGGAGGGAGGTGCTGTACGCATGCCTATGCGTACACTCACTCATTTACTTAAAGGTGGAAGTTTATTTCGCGGAATATTGCTAAAAATAATAACAAACTAAATTTTAAGCTATGGATTTCCGCAAATTAACGCCTGATTCCATTAACTAATTAGAAATTTAGTTCTATCGGGAAAGTATCAATTTAGGTACATAATTTAAGTAGGTCATTATCGTCACTCTGAGTCTTTTTTTAAGTCATGTGCGACCTATATTATATGGATGAAGAGGAATGAGGTCGTTTAAGTATGTTCCAAAAAACAATCTTCAAGACGCGACGAAGCGACGACGATACGACTTCGACACGATATTTCTTGTGTTGTTAAACTAAACCAATGTATACTTAAAATAACTGATACTATCTACTTAGTCATTTACAGTCTTTGAATGATTTTTAATTTTCTACGATATTCAGAATTTAAAATTTAAATAAAAGAACGTCCCTTAAGGGCGTTCCTCACGGAGATAAAGTAATTTACCGTATTTCAAGCCTTATAAACTCATAATTTGAAAGCTACAAAGTTATAAAAAAAATATAGCAATAATCTTCAGTAAGTATATCAACATTCGTTTCCCCGTTTAAAATTTTCTATTTTAATTTATTATTCTCATGATATCAGCTTCCAAAGTAAAACCAATTTATTAAAATTCAAGCATACATTCAGCATCTCCTTAGTATTTACAAATTGCTTTTATTTGAAACACACGCCAATAGATCGACAATATCATAAACTACATATTCGCCGTTTTAAATTTTTTTTAGGTCAATTTACTACTAAGATAAGTAAAAATAAAAATGGGCCAAGTGCGAGTCGGACTCGCGCACGAAGGGTTCCGTACCGTTACAGAGCAAAAATAGGGAAAAAATGTGTTTTTTGTATGGGAGCCCCCCTTAATTATTTATTTTATTTTATTATTTGATATGAAAGTACACATATAATTGAGGATTTTGTGAACATTTCAAGTGCCTATATGTTGCCATTATGATTTACGAGCCAAAAAGACCAAAAAAATAACGTTTGTTGTATGGGAGCCCCCTTTAAATATTAACCTTATTTTGTTTTTAGTATTTGTTGTTATAGCGGCACCAGAAATACATAATCTGTGCAAATTTCAGAAGTCTAGCTATTGCGGTTCTTGAGTTACAGCCTGGAGACAGACAGACAGACGGACAGACAGACGGACAGACAGACGGACAGACAGACGGACAGACATCGAAGTCTCAGTAATAGGGTCCCGTTTTTACCCTTTGGGTACGGAACCCTAAAAATAGGGTTTTGGTGCGATCTCGGCAACGCGGCAAATGTATGGCCAAGGTCGTTTGCTCGGGGGACGGCCTTAAGGGCTATGAGTTATGAGTTATGACTTATGGGTTATGACATTATAACTTTTAATAAGTTTCTTTCCTCCATACTAATTTAAGATATTGAAGTAGCATTTAACTGAATGTCCGCTATCTTTGTCTATCTTAAGACCTTTCCAATATGCCAGATAAAGACAAGCAGACCTTCTGTAGCTGTTATTCGCTGTACAAATATTTTTATTAGTCGGAGGCTAATCTTTTTTATGATAATTGATAACCATCCGACAGGTCGTATGTTGTAAGGCCAGCTCGAGCCTACTAAAAGGCGACAAAGACTGACGGCTGAGTAATGGATGCTGTTGGAGAATCCCTAATTAATTCGTCTTTTGTTAATCCTTTCTCAACATTTAAAGAGCCGCCATCATTTACAGAGTCTTTCTTAACGCATTAAAGTTGGCAGTTGGCACATAATACAAATGGTTCTGTGTTTGGAATGTTTCTTTACAAAAATATCATCATGTATAAGTTATAACCTCTATGGTCCAGGGGTTTAAAGCGGCTCTTTGCTAGTGGGTTCGATTTGCGCGCTAAAAAAATGCTGTTTTCAATTTTGATGCTGATCGTCTAATTGTCTGACAAGTACAAATATGATATACGCATAGATCATCTTACTTGTCAGACGACGATATACCTATGTAGGTAATTAAAGGACTTTTTACATGTGTAAAAAGTCCTGCGCGATCTCTCGCTTGTCGTGTCGGTCATCCGTCCCACTCAAGAGACTCCTTTACTGTCATAAGTCTTAACCCGACTTATGACAGAGGAAGAGTGAGTCTTGTGTACTGCGCAGACGTTTGAACTCTATGAAATCCCTCTACGTAAGCGTGGTTTCTATGAATCCAGCCACCATCTCCGAAACCAGAGAGCTAGGGCATTACATTACAACCAAGGTATTCTATAACAACCCTACAAGCATCTTGTCGCATAAAACATCCTTGCACGACTGTACCGTCGACTTTACGTGTTATTTTAACTAGGTAAACGTTTGTTGGAATAAATTAGCAGTTAATTTCATAACCCCACTGCAAGACGTTTGTACTGTACAAGGTCAAGATGACATAATATTTAATTAGTCGAGTTCATATTTTAGTTCAAGTTGATATTATGTTAAATAAATATTAGGTTTCTTTAAAACATATTTTAAATATTAAACTATTTATTCCTAGCTTCTCGTCTAGCATCCTTCTTGCTTAAATTCTTATACCTAATTTTATGAGACAACAAAGAAAGAAACATAGTCTATGCTATAGAACTAGTCATAAAAAGACCTAAAAATCTCAAGGCTGCACTCAGAGACTAGATATAGACAGAGAATGGATAATTAAATGAAATTAAGTGTGCTGAGCTATGTTAAAATTTACATTAAATCCATACTTCCATACTAATATTATAACTGCGAAAGTGTGTCTGTCTGTCTGTCCGTCTGTCTGTATGTCTGTCTGTCTGTCTGTTACCTCTTCACGCCCAAACCGCTGAGCCGATTTGGCTGAAATTTGGAGCATGGAGATTCTTCGAGTCCCGTGAAAGAACATAGGATACTTTTTATCCTGGAAAAATGTACGGTTCCCGCGTGATAAACGCATCTTGGCGCAACGGAGTTGCGGGCGTCATCTAGTTAAAACTAAGTTATTATTAAAAATCTCTGAGTGCGGCCGTTACTGCACCTGTTGTACAAAGATTAAAGGAGTGCAAACCACAGAGCAAGATTTTAAATCTAACAAGCAGCGTATATTACTTCTCTGATTTTTAAATACCATAAAAAGATAACATTTAATGGTGTTTTTGTCACTTCTCAAGATGTATGTGAGAATGTTCGCACGGATTATTTTATTGTTGTGATAAAATTACATCCTCGTATTGTCCTCTGAGTAATTTTTTGTTTATTATTACAACTGCACCGTTGATAAGTTTTTAAAGCGGCCATAATCACAGAATACATATTAGTAACCATAATCCCGAAACATATTTTTACTTTTCCTAGTGGCCTTGTTTCATTTGTAAACATAATATTTTTTCGGTTTACGCTTTTAAAGGTGAACTAGATGCTGCCTGCATTTTGCTCTTTGTGACAAAATTTGTTTGTCGCAGAAACTATTTCTCAGGGATATAAACAATCACTTTCCAGGGCTCAAAATATCTGAAAACCAAATTAAAATCGCTTCTTAGTAGTTTAAGCGTAAAGCTTAACAGACAAACACATTTAGGTATTTGCCTGATATTAGGTATTATGATTGCTGATGAAAAAAAGTTCTTTATCGTGTTATTTTGTCATGCAAACTACAGTGTCTGAATGTAGTCCACGTGGAGTCACAAATTGGGTTAACTGGGCTAGAACTAATCTCATTACCTCTCATCTTCAGCTAACGAATGGAATTAACCTTCCTTTTAACATAAATATCAAACGTTTAAACTTATTAGAAGATGAAAGTTGTATTAAGTTTCATAAAGTTACGCTCAAATGAACAGATTTAGAGTAAGTTTCTTAATAATTTAATAACGTCAAGTTTTAGGGGCTTCATTAGTACGTACTAAGAATTAAGATCGTCCGTTTTATCCATCTACAGTGAAGCTAAAAGGAAGGGTAATGTTTTAGCAGTTTGTATTTATAATATGTATATCAGTCTGTTGCCTCTTCACGCCCGAACCGCTAAACCAATTTTGCTGTAATTTGGTATGGAGATACTTTGAGTCCCGGGAAAGGACATAGGATACTTTTGATCCTGGAAAAATGTACCGTTTCCGCGCAGTAAACAAATTCTGGCTGCAACTGCGGCCGTCATTTAGTATTAAATACTTAGGCGCTGTTTCACCGCTTCCTAATAAATGCCGGAATGTCTATCTGTCAAGTTAAGTGGTGGATAGCCACCACTTAACTTGGCAGATAGAGTATGCAGAATCTGTCAACTAAGTTGTGGATAGGCTATCCGGCACTTTATCAGGAAGTGGTGAAACTGGCGCTTAAGTTATAACTTATACCTACATTGTAAATGTCACTTGTACTCAACAAAGTATCAAGTTCGCACACAATGGAATAAGTAGATATTGTAGAGCTTCTGTTCCCAAGAGGGCGTCCACAAGTTACGTGAGGTGTTTTTTTGAATTTTTAGACCCCCCCTCCCCCCTTGGTGAGATTTCGTGAGATTTTATTCAACCCCCCCCCCCGCGAAATCTCACGTGAGATTTTTCAAAATGTGGGTTTCTTACGTAAACGTTTAGTTTGACAGTCAGTAGATTTTCTTTCGAACGAATTTGTGAATGATCTTAATCGTATAACGATTATGCTTACGATTAAGGGCGCGTATTATATCAAATTGTTTTACATGGTCGTCTGTAATATCAATATTAATGAAAAACTGAATGTTAAATTAAGATGCAGCAAACTTCAGGACTAACACTGGTGACTATGTTACTCAAAAACACGATAGCATACAATTTTCTCGATAGAAAAAAATTGCGAAGTTGCTTCCAAGTTCCAAATCACCTATTAAGACGTTAAACTGCTAGTATTCGAGTAATACATTAAAATAAAGCTTGAAACTTTTTAGTATAATTACATTATAAATAAGGCACGGATTATGTTACATATTTTTTTAATAACTTAATAGATATCCTTTAAAAAAAAGAATACCTATAACTGCCCGCTGACTTGGCGATGATTCCGCGTCGTCGGCGGGCGTGAGTGTGAAGATAGAAGGACGATGTTTAATTTTTTGGGTTGGGGGCCCCTTAAGCATACGTACAATCTGGATGAAATAGACCAAAATAGTATTATTTTGTTGAGAAAAAAATTACGTGAGATTTGCCGAGACCCCCCTCTCCCCAACGTGAGATTAGATGAGATTTGACTCGACCCCCTCCCCCCCTAAACACCTCACGTAATTTGTGGACCCCCCCAACTATCGCCCGCTTAGACTACACTCTGTACCTAAGTACTAGGTACGTAAAGGACTACATAGGTTTACAACGTTATGCAAATAAACTTTAAACATTTATCTTATTTAACATTGTTAGTAGTTTATTCGAAACTTTTAGATAGTGGCCCTATGTTACAGCACACTGTACATTAAAGATAACGAACTTGAAAAGTTGCTTTGTCTCACACTTAAGGCGACGCCTTGATAATTTGGCTGTAGCGATGCCGATTTTTCTCAGCAATGACTAAAGCTAAGAAATTGAAGTTCATTGTCAGTATTCATCATGTCTTTGTCTTTGAATTGCCCATAGCATAACATGATTGGACAACTTTTATAGCACAGAATAATCAATCGAAAAGACCTCTGTAAAAAAAGGGATTCCTATTTTTCCAACAGAGGAGAGTGATTTAAGGTTCCAAAATTTGTACATAAATTGGTTCAAGCATGCACTTTAATTTGTGCATAGCTTATATGAAATGTATTTATGGTTTTTAAATTATGCGACAAAAACCATTTTGTCGCCTTCGCCCTTTCCATTTTTTGCTGTTCCATTGCTTGTTTTCTATGAGAGGCCGGGCCGGCCTCTCATAGAAAACAAGCAATCTAAAACATATCCAACACGGTTTCTTACTTTAACGCTGCGTCACCTTAAGTAAATCCTCAGCATGTAAAATAATTTCGACACGATTGATGTTCCAATAGGGAATATTACGCAAAGGCAAAGGTCGAAGCAAGGGGCGCTACTGCACGTACAGTAAATATTCCGACCACAATCCGACATGTTGCACACGTCATGTCAGAATATTGACAGTAACGTTATCAAACTTCGAGCATAACTCTTGTTTACTGTCTAACCTGGTGCTACCTTTATCATGAAAACATCGCAGTAATATGTCTTATTAGAACTCTAAAATTCTAAATACTAAATACTAAAAATCCTTTATCCTATTCCCTACCTCAGTATCAAATCTCCTCAAAATGTAATTTGTACATTAAAGCCTTTAGAGAACTTTTAAACTTCAAAGCCTACCTTAGTATCAAATATCTTTTTAAATTTTACCAGATATAAAGAACTTTGAAACTTCAAAGAATAGCGTACTTGTAATCAACATAAGAATAACACCAAGCTGAAATCACGCCCTTGTCCTAAAGGAGACACTGAGACGCTGCTCTTACGAGTATTCGAGGCGAAATTGAACCTTTGTAGCTCCGTTATACGCTAAGTAGACATCTTAAATATTATGCTGAGCCTTATGACGGCAACGTTAATCTTTTGGAACTTAATACTTATGTAGGTGTACTATGTAGATGATCGCTAGTAGAGTTGCGGTAGGTTCTATCGTACCCGCAACTCTGCCTTAAGCGATGAGTGGAGCACCATGGGGTTTTAGTGGGTAGACTAGCAGGAGTCCCACATACCCCGGCCGATATACCCAATTTACCGGGGATGCGTAAAGCATTTCCCCATGTAAAAAAAATAATGTAAGTGTACTGTAACAAAACATAGTTATAATACTTTATGGAGTGTATGAGTCCCTTGTATAGAGTTCACTGTGGAAATAGCAGTGTTGAAAGAGCTAAATGTCTTACTTTCGGTTTCTGTCCCTACTTAATTGCTGGGTTAACTTTACCCTATCAGTGGCCCGCGTGAAGTTAAACTATGTATTTTGAAATTCACGCCCACCAGCAAAATAGTGCAGTCTTCGTGAAAGTCGTAAAATTTTAATGCCACTTTTAAACCAATTATCTTGAAGAACGTTACTTTTTTAAATATTTTTATTAGACCAGAAGATATAGATACCTGGCAACGAGACTAGTGTTTACATCTGTAATTTCAATATTATTATCGCTGGTACTACTAATATACATATTCTGTGTTATCGCGTACAAACTGCTAATGAATTTTGTGTGAGAGCCAAGATGCTTTATTGATATCTTAATATTTATCTTTAACACTAACACTAATTATAGATATTAAGTATAGGGGGTTTCGGGGGCGATAAATCGATCTAGCTAGGAATCATTTTCATAAAATGTAATTTTATGTGTGTTTTATTTTTATTTTTTGAATACCGAGCGATCATATAGCTAGTACTAGCGACCCGCCCCGGCGTCGTACGGGTATAAAATATATTATAGCCACTGCAAAAATGATTAAAATCGATAGCCTATCACGATCCTTCATGTGGTCTACTGACTACTTCTTATCTGTGCCAAATAACATAAGAATTGCTCCAGTAGTTTGCGAGATAAACCCTTTCAAATAATTTCCCCCGTTTTTTCCACATTTTCCGATTAGTCTTAGTGTGATAAAGTATAGCCTATAGCTTTCCTCAATAAATGGACTATCTAACACTGAAAGAATTTTTCAAATCGGACCAGTAGTTCCTGAGATTAGCGCGTTCAAGTTAGCCCTTTCAAATAATTTTCCCCGTTTTCTCCACATTTTCCTCTATTTCTTAGCTTCTATTAATTTTAGCGTGATAAAATATAGCCTTTAGCCTTTCTCGATAAATGGGCTATCTAACACTGAAAGAATCATCAAAATCCGTTGCGTAGTTTTAAAGATTAAAGGGAACAAAGGGACATGAGGGAAAAAAAAAGTGACTTTGTTTTATAATAAGTATAGATAATATAAATCGAGGAGTTCCCTCACATCTTCGTTGGTCCCATTAAAACATGTCTACTATTTGGTGACAATGGCATCATGGGATGGGATCATGGAATCATCCTTAGAAATAATAAAACAATATAATTATCAAAATAGATGTGTTCAGTCAAAATTTTGTTTCATTATACATAAAAGCATCTTGGTTTTTCGTAGGTTAAAAGCCCACATGGCACAATAAATATATGTTTTTCTAATTCTTCGGATCATCCTACACAGGACACACCTGTACCTTTACCATAAGAATATGGCAAGATACCAATGCGAGAATATTTAAGAGTTTAAAATGATCTCTGAGATCTGACTTTAAATTAAAATAACAATAGTCTGGAATGTAGCTAGCACCTTAATTTAAACACCTACGACCTACGTTCATTAATTTGGTGCCGGATTCAGAAATTCATTCATATTATTGTGATCACTGATCAGGAACTGAGGAACTTCAAGAGAGGAAAACATCTTTCGACAGATGAAATACGAGAGGATGCACTCCGTATAAATTTATGAGTATATAATACATAAATTTAAGAGTATGAAGTTAGTGTTTTACGAGACCATGGCTCCTGTCGTTTATGTTTGCCACCGT
Source organism: Polyommatus iphigenia (assembly GCA_963422495.1). NCBI lineage: Eukaryota > Metazoa > Arthropoda > Insecta > Lepidoptera > Lycaenidae > Polyommatus > Polyommatus iphigenia. The sequence goes on along the minus strand of OY730185.1, from coordinate 10,351,608 downwards.
GTTTGTTACCAGAATTTCCAACGTATTTACGTGCAAACTAAATTAATGCACAAATAAATCAGCGTCGGGTTACATAAATAGTCTCCTTTCATCCTTTATCGTATTTTAAAGCAGGCAGGAATAGCAGAAGCCGCTTGGAGCCCTGCCAACACTTCGGTCGGACGCTCACCCAGATCGATGCATAATTTCAATTTATTGAACTTAAGTTATCATATCCGTCACGGACTTGGCTATGATCTGTTGGAAACGATGGGCTAAGTTTCGATAGCTTCGGTGGCGAAAAGCGAATGATAAGGTTTAAAATTGAAACTAAAGTGCAGACCTCTGTCATCTTACATACAATTTCTACCGGCACGAAGCAAAGCACTATCTACAAAATATATCTAGCTGCGTATTATATTATTCTTTACTTACAAGATAAAACATCATGCCACGATTCAAAATGTATAAAAAAGTCAAAACAATCAAAACAGATCAAGCATCATCTTAAAGCCGCATTCTGTGAATTAAAATCCGATTTTCTGCGTTCGATGGCTGCGGATTTACGAGAGTTATCGAATTTTAAGATCTTGTAAAACGCAATGCGGCAGCGATGCTGACGATAGCGAAAGGGAAAAGGTTTGCGATTTTGTTGCAGTCAACACTGAATAGACTTGTAGGTGGATTTGCCTGATTTTGAAATACTATTAGAATAATAATAACATGTATTGTATATTTAAATATATTCTTCTGTTTTGTTTTTTACGTGATTAAAGTGTAATTTCAAGCCGTTTTGTCTTTAGGTAGTTTCATACCAAAATTTTAAATTCGCTGTCGATTTTTAAACCACTTTACGGATTTTAATGCAGATTTCACTAATAGATAAAAGGAGAAGAAAGAATCGGTTTGTCACTTATCAGCCTAAGTCTTGAGCATTATGGTTTATTTATAGTTCACTCTACTTTTATCTATTCGGCTCTACCTTGTGTGTGGTTGAATATTTCAACCAGCAAATGTCATTAAATCTTTGTACCGTTTTTATTTCTCAGCCTGAACTTGGTTTATTATTCAACGAGGACGAAGGTTTTAGACGATAGCGCCTAGCAGTCAGGGTTACTTGTTGAATACATTAAGCTCTCGAAGTTCTAAATCTTTTTGAGATCAGACAAGTCTGAAGTCTGGAGAACAGGAGTCTATCTGATACAGGAGATATCTATCTAATATTATAATTAATTTTTTTAATGAAGTTAGCAGAGAACCGGAAAAATTGTGTATTAATTCACACTACCAGCTATAAGCAGAGCAAATTAATGACTTCTATAAAATAACTCTTATAACTTCGCTCTTCTTCTTTGTCTTAACTACGGAATAACATTTATTAAATTTTGTATAAGAAATTATCAGCAGATTTATTATTTCGCTTTTAGAACCAAATCAACGACTAACCAGTTAAGTCCAAACATAGCAGGTAAAATAATTAAGCCTACGCAATACAAATTCAGTATTTTGGCAACGTCGTTCTATCCAATTTGATTACGTTTCAATCTTTTTATTACATGGTTTACTGATTCCCACCATCTTGTACACAGAGCAATCCTCCGCCATATTAATTGGGTACAGTCGGGATCAGACTGAACGTGAACTTCATACATTATTCTGAAGTCGTCATTCGTCATAACTCATAAGGGTTGCAGTACACTTTTCGAAAAGATTCCTTTTCTAAATTACCCAATGCACGATGCATTTCCAAAAAGCTGGCATCCTGCCTCGGTTTCAGAAAGTAAAGTAATATAGATATAGTATTATGTAGGTAGTATTGGTAGTAGACCAATTTCTAGATAGAGTTAATAGAATAGCTAAGTATCCTATGCAGTCGGAACCTATTTCAGAAACACTATGGTATGTTACAAAATCTATACATATAATAAAACTGTAGAAATGAAAATTCTGTACATTAAAGATATTCAAAAAATAATAAGCGGGGCGCGGGTGGTGCTACATCGCTATAGAAGCCAAAAACGTGGTTAGTTTTTTTGTCTGTCTGTCTGTATGTTTGTTCCACTATCACACGAAAACTACTGATCCGATTTGAATGCGGTTTTCGCAGATATATTTGTCTTCTTCCAACTTAACATCTGGTCTATAAAAAAAATCCCCCCACCCCTCTAAAGGGATGAAAGAGGGGGTCAGATTTTGTATAAGACTTTTGCTTTAGCACGAAAACTACTGATCCGATTTGCATACGGTTTTCGCAGATATATTTGTCTTCTTCAGACAGTCAGATTCAGTATATATTCATCGGGGTCAGATTTTGTATCAAACTTTTTTCTTTAATGTACTTACTTCATATTATTAACTGTTTTTTCCAACTTAACATCTGGTGTATAAAAATTTTCCCCCCACCCCTCTTAGGGGATAAAAGAGGGGGTAAGTTTTTGTATCAACTGATGAAGTAGAAATACTTTGAATGGCAAAACAACGTTTGCCGGGACAGCTAGTTATTAATAAGTACCATATTATTTACCTAACATCTATAAAATGATATTATGTAAGTTTATTACGAATGGGATTTTAGGTCCATTATAAGGATGAATTAGATATTTTGTGTTTCATTACTTTGAGCGTTTTTAAGTTTGTGATAAAGGGGTGCTCTGGGGTAGCAGGTGCAGACTAACAAAAATTCTTAAAAATTCTAAATCAGTTTTCAAAACCACGAAACCATACGAAGCCAACTCTTCGTGTAATCTTTGTCGCTAATAATTCTTAGCGAAAAAAAAATACCGAATTCATTTCAAAATTAGAACATACCTGACTATTAGGGAAGGTGGCGAAGGCGGACTGGACTTTGTGGACCGCGTGGTCCTGCTGGTGGCCCGGCGGGGGCCGGCCTTTGGGGAAGTAGAACCGGGGGATGACCCGCGAGGGCGCCGCCCGCACAGACCGCTGCAGGGTCGTGTGTGGAGGCGCTGATTGTGGCTTCGAGGGAGTTGACGCTGCGTAGTTCTGGAATTAAAAAAAAAGATGGTTAATGATTTGAAAATCTCGAATATAAAAAATTATTTCAATGTTGACAGGACCTTGAAATTTTGTTTCAATTAATATTTCCATCAGTGACTGGTAAGATAAGGGTTGTTTGAAAATTGGTAACTCTAAAGCCTAAACTAACTAGGTTTATTCGTAATTAGTAAAAGAGAAGGCATGATATTTTGAAAAACGGTTAAAACCAGAGATGTGAAAAATAGTTTAGTAAAAGTATCTATTTAAATACAAAATGCAAATGCATAGTTGTTAGCACTATTTCAAATAGAAATACAAAATTGTTTTAAATAAAAGTATTTAAATACAAAATGCAAAATTTGTATTTAAATACTTTTGTTTTGTAGTTTTGAAAATAAAATACCTTGTTAAGCATATTTATTAAGCGTTTATACGAGGCTGCTATTTATGTATCCGGAATTAAAAAAAGAAACAAACATATATCATTTAATATGGTTTTATTGCTTTTCAAAATATTCGCCGCGATGATCGACACACTTTTGCATACGCTGGAACCAATTTTCATAGCACTTTTTCCATTCTGATTGAGGTATCTCCAAAACGTGCATTTTGAACGCATCAACAGCCTCTTCGCGGCTCGAAAAACGTTGACCACGTAATTTGTTCTTCGCGTATGGAAATAAAAAGAAATCGTTAGGTGCCAAATCAGGGCTGTACGGCGGATGACCAGTCAATTCGATCTTTTGACCCTCCAAAAACTGCGTTATTTCAGCTGAGGTGTGACAGCTAGCATTGTCGTGATGTAATATGATTCTGCGTTGTCGGTTGTCCTTTCTTATTTCTTCAAAGACTTCTGGTAAACAAATGGTCGTATACCATTCAGAATTAACCGTTTTACGATTCTCTAATGGCACTGTAGCCACATGTCCATTAATTCCAAAAAAACAGGCGACCATTTGCTTCAAAGTACTTTTGCACGAGTAACTTTTGTTGGTTTCGGCTCATCTTGGAACACCCACACCGTTGACTGTTGTTTAGTTTCGGGGTCATATGCATAGATCCAAGATTCATCACCTGTGTAGATATTATTAACGGCTTTTGACGTACCACGGTTGTATTTTTTTATCATTTTTTTGCACCAATCGACACGAGCCCGTTTTTGATCGATTGTCAAGTTGTGCGGAATCCAACGCGAACATATTTTTTTTACAGCCAAATGTTCGTGTAATATCTTATGTATGCTCGTCATACTTATGCCTAAGGACGCCTCTATCTCGCGATATGTAACATGACGATCACGCATTATTAGTTCCCGCACAGCATCTATATTTTGTGGGACAACAGCTGTTTTTGGGCGACCTTCTTTATTTTCATCCGAGAGCATAGACCGCCCACGATTAAACTCACTGTACCAGTGATAAACAGTGGTTTTTGATGGTGCTTCATCTCCAAAAGTTGCGGTGAGTTGAATAAAGCACTGTTGTTGATTTAGCCCACGCCGAAAATCGTAGTAAATCATTGCACGAAAATGTTCACGCGTTAAATCCATGGCAAATGAAGACACGCAATTTTTAAAATGACGCCACAATGGAAAAATAATTGACAGTCACATGAAACAAAATGTATTCTTCAACCAAAGAGTTCTATTTTCAAATGTTGTAATTACTTTTTAAATATAGTTCTTGTAAGTGGCCAGTTCCGGATACATAAATAGCAGCCCTCATATTTATTTAACTGATTTGAAAACTATGTAAGTATAATATTTTGTTCAAAGAGTTCATCTTTCATGTTCCGCCTATGGGGCCTCATGATCATTCCACCAAAAGAAAAGTCGTTCAACAGGGGCACAACTCGGTAAGCAGGTATTATATTTAAGGAAGGGTTTTTTTTACGTTTGTGTCTCTTCATCTTTTAAATATTGTAGTGTTTCCAGATCTATTGTATTATTAACACTAGCTGCCCCGGCAAATGTTGTTTTGCGATTTAAAGTATTTCTACTTCATCAGAACTTGATACAAAATCTTACCCCCTCTTTTGTCCCCTAAGAGGGGTGGGGGAGAAAATTTTATACACCAGATGTTAAGTTGGAAAACATAGTTAATAATATGAAGTAAGTCCATTAAAAAAAAAGTTTGATACAAAGTCTGACCCCCTCTTTTGTCCTCTTAGAGGGGTGGGGGGAGGGGGGGGGGGACGGGAGATTTTTATACACCAGATTTTGAGTTGGAAGTAGACAAATATATCTGAGAAAACCGCATGCAAATCGGATCAGTAGTTTCTGTGTTAAAGAAAAAAGTTTGATACAAAATCTGACCCCCTCTTTCGTCCCCTTAAAGGGGTGGGGGGCAAAATTTTTATACACCAGATGTTAAGTTGGAAGAAGACAAATATATCTGCGAAAACCGCATTCAAATCGGATCAGTAGTTTTCGTGTGATAGTGGAACAAACATACAGACAGACAGACAGACAGACAGACAAAAAAACTAACCACATTTTTGGCTTGTATAGCGATGTAGTGACACTCCCCGCTTATTGTTTTTTGAATATCTTTAATGTACAGAATTTTCATTTCTACAGTTTTATTATATGTATAGATTATCACTGGCTGCTGAAAAATCAGAGTCCTCAATAAACAAAATATAATACCTAAGTTATAAGATTCTGTCCTTTCCTTCTTTTTATCAGAGTCAGTGTGTTGGACTTGAGAACTCTTTTCGTCTTCTTGTTTTATTCTTTCTCACTTCTGAAACAAACACTTTGAATTCTCTGTTGGCATTTGGCACCCAATTCATTTTGAAAAAGGGATAAGATACTGATGCCATTATAAAATGATTCATAAAATATAAGGTAATCTTGGATTTAAGAATGAAAAATTGGAAAAATGAATTAAAATAATGTAACAAAACTATTTTGTATTTTATGAATACTAAATATTTATATAAATATATATTATATATCCCAATTTAATTACTGATATCTTAACACTAATTAAAACGTAACTCCCATACTAATACAGTTTTAAATTTGGTTCCATTCGAACTTTCATGTAACGTCAGCCTTTATACCGCTCAAGGTCACCTAAATATTGCAAATGTATGAAAAGTGAACCTAAGGTACACTTTTTTGACAAGTATTTTGGAGCATGTTTTTTGACGGAGTTACTCTTCCTTAGTTTTTATTATTCGTAGGATATAAGATCACAAGTTACGTCAAAAATAAAAGATTTAAAAAAGTTGAACTTCTATTCACTTCAAACCTTTTACCTACTACAAAACTATTTGATCTGACCTCAGTCTTCTGTTTTTCTGATGTCATATAGTTTCGCCCAGTCTTATCAAATAGCTCCGCGATTGTAATGAGAACCGTACTAAAACATTTTGGTCGGAAACGACGATATTACGATCTGTCAATGTTTAGACAACCTTGTGGCTGTTGGAGGTTGTGCTTAGGATGTTTGATTACTGTTTTTACGTCGCATGTTAACCGGACTCTACATAAGTAGCCTTGTTATAATGTAACAACTGTTTTTTAATTACATTTGTCCTTACTTTATTATGTGATTTAACTGTTGTTATTCTGCTTTATCAAATGTTAAATATCCAGTTTTTTTTAATATTATACCCAGTATAAGAAGAAGAAAAAGGAGCTAAATACCCAGTATTTAATATTAATGTTACTTATTCTTAGATTATTCTTAGATTTTCTTCTCGACGATATCGCTAAACTATTATAAGGACTTTTTGGGTACCCAATGGGTGAAAAGTGGAAACCCTTTTACATTAGCAGACTATTTTCAATTTTGGTAAATGACTTCATAGTTTATCCATCTTTCATTCAATAATCAGGATGTATTTCCGAAAGCGTTTAGGCCTTACCGAGACACTACTTACTACCACTAGTAACTAGTACTTATCAACAATTACTGTTGTTGCTAAAGCAAAACTTCTAAAATGTGACTTTGTACATTTTAGCATTTTGTGCTGAAACCCTTTAAGGTAGCTCTAGCTCGCACTTAGATGGTTTAATATTAATATCAACTTTCGAAAGCTCGCTACCACACATAAGGGTACCTAACAATCTAATCTGCATACTGTAGGCGCGAGAGTTGGCATGCCATGACGTACTCCGTGCCAAAATATGGTTTGTTTGACATTATTGCATAATTGATGGTCCAGATGATTACGCCGGATACAGAATAATCCATACTAATATTGTGTATCTGTCTGTCTGTCTGCTTGTCTGTCTGTCCGTCCGTTCATCACGCCCAAACCGCTGAACCGATTTTGCTGAAATTCGGCATGGAGCTACTTTGAGTACCGGGAAAGGACATAGTTTTTATCCTGGAAAAATGTACGGTTCCCGCGCGGTAACCGATTTTAGGCGCAACAAAGTTGCGGGCATCATCTAGTAGTCTATACTAATAAATTCAAATGTGTGTCTGTATGTCTGTAGAAGTATGAATAAATAACTGAACCGATTGAGACAGACCGGAATTTGGCATGGAATTAGTTTGAGTCCGAGGAAAGGCAAAAGGAAATGGCATAGTTTTTATTGTGGAATAAGGCACGGTTTCCCCGTAAAAAGACATTGCTGTACAGTGTACAATCGGACGAGGTTGCTGGCAACATCTTGCTAGCATCCAATAGTGTGTGGAGTTTATAAACTTTAATGAACTCTAATCCATCAAGAGCAGTTCAAAAACTTTAAACTGTAGTAATTTATAGAGTACTTTTTCTTTCCCTACGAAACGTTCCTTCTCGTGTTTATTAACAGTTTCTTAAGAAATCTATTATAAGAACTGTCTCGGTGAACTTAGTATAACTTTCATACACACCTTACCCGGACTTCCACGAATATTTCAAGACTGCCATAAGCCTATATATTTCAAGAATAATATAATCGGTTCAGCCGTTCTCGAGTTAAAGCAAGACTAACAAAATTGAAAATTTATTTTCATAGATTAGGAAGTAGAAAAGTTCTAACCGGGTATACAGGGTGTAACAAAACTAAGTGATAAATTGATAATACCTTAGTTAGGGTCTTCTCACACTGGCGATTAGCGAGCGATTTGAAAACGACGCGATTGCGCAGCGCGCACACCGCGATTGCGCGACGTGTACGCTGCGACAGCGCAGCGTCGTCGGGGCGTCGCGTGAACGCCATTTTGTACACTCGTCTAGGGAATTCCCTAGACGAGTGTACAATATGGCGTCCACGTTTAATAGGGAATTCCCTAGACGAGTGTACAAAATGGCGTCCACGGCGCGCAATCGCGGCGTGCGCGCTGCGCAATCGCGTCGCTTTCAAACCGCTCGCTAATCGCCAGTGTGATAAGGCCCTTATGGTGTATAATATGTGTTCCTTGTAGAGAGTAATTCACTGTGAGAGTAGCAGCGCTGAAACGCCAATTTTTTTTTTGTGAATCGTATGGGCAAGCGCCCTAACGTCACGACTCACGAGTTTCCCATACAAAAAAGAAAAAAAAAAGGTCTTTCAGCGCTGCTACTTTTACAGTGAACTCTCGACAAGGAACGCATACACACCCTAAAGTATTATCACTAAGTTTTGTTACACCTTGTAGATATTTTGGGGTAACAATAATAACAATTTTTTTAAGTTTACCACCGCAATTTCCATAGGTACTGAAGATTATTGAACTTTATTATGTTCCCATAATAACTTCAACTGGTCAATTTAATAAATATAGACGCGTAATGGGCACTCGGGTTTAATTCTGGCTGAATGCATGTTTATTAACATTCAACACCGCAATTCAATTATTATTCGATGCGAAATACCCCTGCTTTATGCTTAACGTAAAGAGGAAATTCCGTGGATAAAAATAAAAAAAGTTAAAAAATATAATCCTGGCTTTGCAAATGTTCTTTAAATCTGTGGTCTAGAGTTCTAGACGTTTTAACGGTAAGACTGTAAAATCCTTTGGACTTGCCTGTTATACATTCAAATACCGCCTAAAATAAAAATAGTTGAGGTAGGTAAGTATTGTACAATTTTCTTTTAGGAGACCTGGAAACTCACTCGAAAAACAAAGGCTTGAGTTAGGTGAGGTTAAGGAAAAAGGTAATGAATTTAAACGTAAAGTTAGTATAATTAATATCTTCTTTTAAAATGTACCAAGTAAGGTATCATAATTGCTACTTCATTGTTACGAAGATGCTTCTAAATTCTCAGTTCTCACGGTACACAGAATTGTAATTTGAAGTGATTTTTGACATTTAAATATAGGAAATACATTTATGGAATGACTTTACAAAAAATATCTAGAATATATTTTGAACATCATTCGTTCCATCTTTTATTCTTAAAAAACAGAAAAGGTATTTCGTTAAAAGAGACTTCAGCTCCTTGAAATATTTTATTTACATAGATAAGTATGAAAAGTGTTGAAATAATAAATTATTTAATTCTATTGAGATCTACCCTTATTACTGAACCCTAAGACATCTTTAAAGTATCAAATAATGTATAGGAATAGCTCAAAGGCAAATTTCTGAAAAGTCAGTGAATGAAAAGATAATTTCCAAGTTCCTTTTCAGAATATGGATTAATTGCTACCTTTTTGTATATTATGTTACTTTACATCTTTTACATTCTTGCAATTAAGATATAGTATATATTCTCCTTTATTAAAAAAGAAAACAGGACAGATAAGACTTATGCTCATTGTTTTTATAGTAAGTTTACATCTCAAGTGTTTATTTTGAAGTGCTTATTTAGCCCAAATTTACCTCATCCAGTAATAACTTATAGCATTAGTATACACGTCGAAAATACTGTAATTTGCGTGTGTCAGCTCCGACTTGACAGTTTAATTTGACCCAGCACAGCTTCCAGTTCTTAAACTCAATTATCTCTATGAAAATAGGCTGTATTTATGTCGTCAATTGTAAATCCAGTGGCGTAGCAGGCTGCAGGCCACACAGGCTCTATCCGCTAGCTTTACATGTTAGGCTGGAATTATTATATTATGCGTCCGCGTTAACTAGCGGTTTGGCCGCTACACTGGGCGTTTGGTGGACGCATATAAATCGAGCCAGCCCGTGATGGTCCAATACAAACGATTACGATTGTGTAGACCAGCCTTTCCCAAAGTGTGCGATAACGCCCCCCTGTGGGCGCTGAAGGTCTGAAGGCGGGCGGTGTGGGACCCAGAAAAAAATGGGGGCGTTGTGTAGAGGCTTGGGGGCAGTTGGAGGTGATTTATTTCATCAGGATGCATTTTAAATTGAAACAATAGGGGCGCTTAAATATAATATGTTCTTGAAGGGGGCGGTAGACAAAATAAGTTTGGGAACCTCTGGTGTAGACTGACATATTTGTCGGTTGCCCCTGAACTATAGTTTCGCAATCATAAATGCTGGCTATGTCTATTGGTTATCCATCATGGCCCAATGTGACTTTGAAGCTTATTTATTTATCAAATACTAGATGATCCAGTGAACTTCGTTTCGATTTTCCCCTAGTATAACCTTCCCTGAACTTCCACGAATATTTCAAACTAAAATTACCCAAATCGGTTCAGACGTTCTCGAGTTTAAGCGAGAGTAACAAAATTCAAAATTAATAGATTTCGTGCAACATTTTTTTGAACTGATTTAGGAAAGTCGTAAGAAATCCTCCTTATTTTGGAATAAGGAGGATTTCTTACGACTTCCCTAAATTCACCTAAACTCTCACTGTCTTAATGTTACTGGTAAAGGACTATACAGGTAAATTATGAACTTCGATATGGTGGTTTAGGCTTGTGGCGCTAATTGGTCCGCCACAATATTATTGTGGTAACAATGTCACTGTTTAGGCCGTACCCTAAATAATACATCCATTCCACTGCGGATAACGTGTTTAGAATTAGTTTCTGTAATTGCTTACGAACTGTGGGCCAGGCTAAAGTTCGCCAAATTACTTTTGACTCGCCAAGTCACCACCTTCTTAAGGCGAAGACAGCTGCCAATTCGACATCTTTGTGCAGTTTTCTAGACGTATGTATTTCATTGATTGGCAGAAAAAAATATATGTGATTTTTGATTATATTTGGAAAAGCTTGTCTAATTTAAATAATACCAAAGTCACATCTTTCAGGAACTTTAAACAGTTCTAACTAAAGTAAATAGTAATAATACAATATATGCTTTAAAAATTTGTTTATTTGATACCTTTTACAAAAATCCAAAGATTGCCCGATTTAATTTTCGGTTCTGACATCTAGATTTGATTCAACGAAAAATGTATCCATGCTACAGAGTGAACATTTCACATCTCTATCTCTCTGGCATGAAAATCGACAGTGGTGCGAGAGTGATGCGAGATCAAGGTCATTGGCAGTTGTCAGCGCCTTAAAAGGGCTTTTTAGTTTTTCTCGGAATGTTGAGTTTTATGTCGTTATGTGAACTATGGGAAAAATGAAAATGCTTAAAGGAATCGGAAGCTCACGCACACAAGCTCGCTTATTAATGTACTTAGCTAAACTACAAATTGCTAAATAGTGTTTTAACCACGTCTGCATAATTAGTGTTTCAACCTTATTTTCCTGTTCTGAGGTTTCAACAGTACTGTACCAAAGTAAAAGTTTTGAGTCTGCTCAAGCAGGAACTTTGTCGATGTTGATAAAACTTAGTCTAAATGATAGGTTTTCCTGTGGTTTATTATCATAATATTATGATTGACGAATTTACATATTGTATTATACAGATGTTTGTGTAAACACCGTTGTCCTTGAAACCATCAAATGAGCCCGTCAAAATGAACAACTTTTTCTATGAGAACAATGCTGGGAATTAAAAAAAATCTGTCTTCATACCCATACAAATTGCCGATCCGGGCATCCGTATGGGTATGAAAACGCTATTTTTTTTTTTGAGTTCCCAGCATTGTTCTCATAGAAAAAGTTGTTCATTTTGACGGGCTCATTTGATGGTTTCAAGGATAACGGTGCTTACACAAACACACTGTATTTTCTTGACACTGTTTTCGTCTGTTATTCTATTAATATAACGGCGATAAATTAAGGAAACTGGAAAACCCAACTCTTATTTTACTAGCTGTATAGCACATTAATTCGTTTTTGATTAGGAATGTTGAAGGAAGTACCTTGGAATAACAATAAACAATTTTAGCATTCTACACTGGACTGGCTTTAGACGACATTCAACTATTTGTTGTAATAATTCTCTATGGATTATGCTATTATTAATAGTATGACTAGGTTCCCAAGTACCACTAATATACATTGTTATTATTATGTGAGTCAGAAACTCCAGTGATCTAGAATCTGGCTCTTTGGATATTAATATGTGTTTAAAAGAGAGAATAGAGAAAAGCTTAATACATAATGAATATTAGGAGAGATTTTAGAGCTGATAGAGAAAGAAGAATGGACAAGGGTTGGATGAAAACTAGAAGAGGTTAAGTTTTAAGACTCTTTGGCTGACATTTTACTCGTTGGTAAATGGTACTATTATTGGTTGTAACTTGTACTTACGCAATATGTTGAATGAACATTATTATGCTTACTCTCTGTACCTACTTCATTTCAAATCATTTTGATTTAAACGTTAAAAAGCTCAGTTGGCTTAACGCTTTACTAGTGAATAGTGATGCTACCAATTTGAACGCACCATATTCTATCAAAATAACGATGCACAGAATTTGATCTTTGGACCTTTTGTATGAAGTTCTGTGTCTTAATTTTCAGTTTAAGCTCTATTTCACTTCTTATATTAGACTGAGAATTGAGATACCTACTCCTAATTCCATGTGAGTCAGCCTCGTATCATGGCATTTGCGATGGATTCCCTCGCGCTATAACTGTGTCGGGCGGTGGGGGCGGGGCGCGTGTAAAAATAGTCGCACGCGCAGCCGCACGCGCGCCAAATAGGGACACGCTGCTGAAGGGAATAAATCCGAGTTTCTTACTTTTACGTAGTAAATATTTAGTAATATGTGCCTTTAATAGTAAAAACTTTTAAAAAATATAACTCGATTGCGTAAAAACAAAAAATAATCTATGTTACGGGCGGCATCCCTTACCTCTCTATTGACACCTTATATTTGTGAAAATCTGATAGTAATTTAGGTACCATAATACAAACTTTATATTATGCTACATAGAACCGTTACAGCTCTGCTGTAACCGGGTAAAAATGTACTATCGAGGAAATTGATTCCTAGGCAGTTGACGGACCTACGTTATTTGGTCGGCTTATGTCAATTCAATGATAGCAGCTGTGATCGGTCGGATGGGTTTGACTTAACGCGACCAAATTACATAGGTCCGCCATCTGCGTAGGAATCAACTTCTCTGATTGTACTGTACAGCGAATTACTAAGCAAGGTCTTCTTGTTGGTTTCTGCAAACATTGGATAAGTCACTTGACAGTCAAAGACTGCGTACCTTGAATAAACTGCGTAACATGTATTTCTACTCTGTTCATCTAAGTCCTCCCTTACAAAATATGTGACTTCGATAATAATCGATATTAGCTAGTATAAAAAAATCTCTAAGATTTTACGCGCTTTTTTGTTGTGGCATTTCAATTGGTCCATTTATCTCTTTACCAAAAAAATGTAGAGTATCCGATCTCTGGTGCCAATGTCAGATTTTTACGCTAGAATATTGGGTCAGCTCTGACGTCAAACATTTATGGGCTACGGTTATCGTTAAAACGAATTAGGACGGCCGTTGAGCAAGTAAATACAGAAGCTGTATAATGAGAGGCAGATAATGTGGCCGTTAGCCAGATTACTGGACCAATAGACTAATATTTAGATTTTAGAGAGGACATGGCTTTTAAGATATCTCCTAAGAGAAGTATTGTCACACCATGACGTCACAACGGAGTTGCGGGCGGGAAGCGTACGTTTTTTCGGGATCAAAAGTATCTTAAGTTCTGTCCCGGGTCTCAAGTTGTCTCCATAGCAAATAACAGACAGACAGACACACTTTCGCATTTATAATATTTGTATGGATTGTAACCGACGTTTAAACATATATACATTGTGTGATTCTCGTTTCTCACAAAAAATACATATACCTAATTATAAATATAACGTCTGCATCACTCTGCATTCACAAAATACCTATACGCTTTTTATTAGTACCTAATTATTTTAAGTAGTCTTTGCTACTTTGAAGACTAGAAGAGAACTGAAAACAAAGTTTAATCAAATTATTTTTGACTAGATGACGCCCGCAACTCCGTTGCGCCAAAAATTGCTTATCGCGCGGGAACCATACATTTTTCCAAGATAAAAAGTAGCCTATGTCATTTCCCGCGACTTAAAGTATCTCCATGCCAAATTTCAGCAAAATCGGTTCAGCGGTTTAGGTGTGAAGAGGTAACAGACAGACAGACAGACACACGTTCGCATTAATAATACTAGTATGGATTCATTTAGGTATCATTAAAGTTAGAGTTATACTAAATGCTCCTACGTAAATAACTAGCTGCTATACCAGTTATTAAAATAGCTTTTAAAACAAGCCAATGCAATGTAGCGCGTAGCGAACTCTACATTCAAACAAAGACCGACAACTTATCTGTTGGAATCGCTTTTCATCAGGCAATGCTTCTGCTCATTAGGTTGATGTAATTTGTGGAATGAGCTAATTGCCTGGACAAAGTTGCGGCCATTCCGAGCTGCTGGTTATGTGTTGCGGTCACCCTCATTAGGCTAACTAAATGGCGACAGCGTAGGTCCTTGGATTAAATTCCTAGAAAGTGGAAATTTCGTCGGTTCTATGTGGTTCTAGCAAATACTAAAATAAGCGTTAGTAGTGTATTAGGGAAACCTTTTTGAGGATGCAGGTTCAAACCCAGATGATTTTTTTAGAACTCAAGTAGGATCAATGAAAGAACACCCGTATAGTGAAGGAAAACATCATGAGCCAACTTGCACATGGTTGCTTATAGTTAGTTTCCGGAAAAAAGCTTACATCTCATATTTTCCGGGATGGAGAATGATTCTCTGACTCTTCTTGGGACTCAAAGTATCTCCTTACAGATTTTCATTAAAATCATTTTAGCGGTCAAATAGTGAAGAGGTTACAACTAAGAGAAACACTTTCACACTTACAATATTAGTTCTTACAGATTTTGACTGTGACTTGGTTGATGCTGATAATGGATGTGATGGATTACCCGCAATAGCTGTTCGATATAAAACGTACCGAAATCCCGTAAGATAAATTCCTCACAATATTTTGTCACAAAAAACTCGCATTGAAAGCGGTGACATGACCAATATTCGAAATCTATCTTCGCTCACCCGTCCGCTCTGCGTAAATCTTTTTTTAATCATGTTTAATATTCTTAAAAGACTTCCAAAAAGGGGAAGGGACTATATTATTCGTATTTTTTTCTACAGATAGGGCATTTAACGAATACTCCTAGTGTTTGTAGACCGATATTTAAAATTATTTTTTGTTTTATTTTGTATAATTTGATTCATCATAGACCTAGACCATACACCTTTTTTCCGTTGGGGGAATGCATTTACGCATCCCCGGGGCCTGGGGAAGATCACCGAGGTATGCGGGACTCCCCGGGGCGAACGTAATATCCGCACCCGGGACCACCCACTAAAACCCCAACGGTGTTCCTGCTCCTGAAAGCCATACAATAATTACCAGCATAGGCCGGAGCATATTCAGAAAATAACTTAACCGATTTTTATAAAGTTTAACGAAGACGTAGAGAAGAGAACAGAGAAGGACGGTTCCCGCGGGATTGTATCTCTCTCATAATAATAAAAGTTATCATTGTTTATACAACTGCACTGCAGGTTCATGACCAAGTTGTTATGATTAAGATGGAAGTACAGTCAGAAACCAAGGGCAGAGTCGAATTCGAAAATACTTACATGAATTGTAGAGTAGGATAGAGTATATTTATTATTTATATAGGTAGTGTGGTAGGACTTGGTTTTAAAGATTGAGGATGTTTAAAAAGGTAAAGGCGAACGTATGTAACGCACCTTAATAATAAAAAAAATACTTCGCGAATAACTACATACGAGTAATACACAAGGTCTGCTAAGTGCTAGTATTTGTCCAATATACCAAATATTGGACACACAAAGACAGAAGATTATATGCTGCGTATAGTCCTTCAAGAAAATCATGACAGGCGGGAAAATCTTAAATGAAATAAAAAATATGAGAACTTTATTAATTCGAGATAAAAATGTGCAAGGTGACAATATTTAAAATGTAATTAGCTAATATTTAAAATGTGATCTGTGAAAATATAAAGAAAAAAAATACACTTTTTAAGAAAATTTTCCCACCTGGCACCTGTCATGGCTTTCTTGACGGACTATAAATATTATATCGAAATCGGAAATACCCTCTTGTTAATAAAAAATAACAAAAAGGTATTTTGATATATAGGTCTACCAGAATCTGATGGCAAATTTTGACAACAGATTTTCAAAAAATATCCTTGATATATGGATAAATTTATATATTTGCATGTTTCACACACAGAATCAGCTGCTTTATGGAAAAAAAAGGATCAAAATGTTTTATACCAACTACCCCGGTATTGCTAGAGTCAATTTACTTTCGCACTTTCTGTCATCAGATTCTGGTAGACCTATAATAGCGTAAAAGTTTTACGGAGACTCGTATTTTGCTGACTATACATGGATTACTTAGTCAACTGTATAAACAATAGGTCAGTGACCTGGACTATATCGTCATCATAGAATTAGCTTATCCAGCTTAAAGCAACTATAAACTTACACTTTCCAGTATGAGAACGCGTAGGAGTAGTTTACAGTACAGTTACTTACACTTTTTTTAGGGTTCTGTAGCCAAATGGCAAAAAACGGAACCCTTATAGATTCGTCATGTCTGTCTGTCTGTCTGTTTGTCTGTCCGTCCGTATGTCATAGCCACTTTTCTCCGAAACTATAAGAGCTATACTATTGAAACTTGGTAAGTAGATGTAGTCTGTGAACCGCATTAAGATTTGGATACAAAAATTGGCCACTTTTTTTACTGAATAAACCCATAAACGTATAAACCAATTATACGCAACACATTTTGTATGTTTTATTAGTTACGAATTACGATCTTAATATTAACTTCGAAAATATTCAAAGAAATGTATCTCGAAATGAAAATAATTCAAGCACAGCTGTTGCTATATTAATACTAAAAAGTTTATTTTTCCACGGAAGAAGGAAATTTTCCCTCGCTTAACATTTGTGACAACTGGTACTTTGAGAGTACAAAGCAAAATTTTAACAGAAAAAAATTAAAACGGTACAAAGCTTTTAAACGTTCGTTTAATCTGTTGCACTCTAACACATGGTGTTTTACTTTCGCCGTCTCTTTCGTGCAATATTTCAGGCTTGTTATGGTTTCGGCGAAACTTTCGGCGCCTAGTTCAGGATTTGCGCCAGCTGAGCGCGAGCGGTCCCGACGCGTTGCCATGGTGACCATTGATTCGCCGCCATCTTGGATTCAGACGTCTGCGTTTATTGACAACTGAAATGTGCCTGGTCGGCGTTAAAGTTGCAAATCCTATTAGTTAATAGATTCTAGGAACGTGATAGATAAAGTTAGAAAGTACTTAGAAACCCCTCCTTTGAAGAAAATAGGTTTATTTGTCTCACTAGATTAAACATTTCACCCATAAGGTTTATGACTGACATAGTTTTCAAATGTTTTAGTGCTCTAAATCGAATCGATTTAGTTAAATTAGATATAGCAAATTAGACACGAACTAATGTACCTACCTCTTTGCACGAACTAATTACAAAAATAATTATCGTATTTAATTAAAAATTAAGTATTTAATTAAAGTGTAGTTACTTTTAATCGTTTAAATGAACATGATAGTCAATCATCTAACAAATCGTGAACACGATATCGCTAACAAGACTATGTAACGACAATAGTCGACGAAGTGCGAGTCGGACTCGCGCACGAAGGGATCCGTACCGATAAAGAGCAAAAATAGGCAAAAAATTGTGTTTTTTGTATGGGAGCCCCCCTCAATTTTTTATTTTATTTTAATATTATTATTAATTATTAAAGAACACATACAATCAAGGATTTTGTGAAAATTTCAAGTGTCTAATAGTTACCATTGTCCATTATTGAAATCGAGCAAAAAAACCCAAAAAAATCACGTTTGTTGTATGGGAGCCCCCCTTAATTATTAATTTTATTTTGTTTTCAGTATTTTCTGTTATAGCGGCAACAGAAATACACAATCTGTAAAAATTTCAGAAGTCTGTAGCAGTTTTTGAGATACAGCCTGGAGACAGACAGACGGACAGACAGACGGGCAGACAGACGGACAGACAGACGGACAGACATCGAAGTCTCAGTAATAGGATCCCGTTTTTACCCTTTGGGTACGGAACCCTAAAAATTACATCACAATCTGCTCATGTCGGGTCAGGCAGAATGGAAGTCGAGACTTTCGTATTTGATAGATATGCCAGGTGACCTGTCGTTTACATTTCACTTTCTAATAACTCAGAGCCAATCTAACGTTATGGCGATAAGTCATTTATTATTTTAATTAGACATGTCAAGCCACGACACAAACACAAACACGACTATAACCACATAATGAAATAAGTAGTTATACACGGTGGATAGTTGCACATGGACAGGCTATACAATATTTTAAATCCTTGTCTATCAAGCGCTTTCTTCTATGTAATGGAGGCACTTCATATGGCTATTTGTATTTGCTATAATTGGCTATTTGTTGCATTTGGCAAAAATATTGACGTAGGTATACACAAACAAGCAAATAAAGGCAAATACGGCCTTCCACACATGGACGTCAAATACCAAACTTTTACTTGATTTTGTTTACAGTGCGACAAGGTTTTAAATGAACGTGGGTGGTGGCGCTGCTCGTAAAGGAGAACTGTCAAAAATGACGTTTTTGTATGATGGCAGCGTTAGTTCCTTTTTTCGCCACGTTCATTTAAAGCCTTGTCGAGCTGTACTATCCGTAGTATCTCTTATTAGTCTGTTACATCAAATACGCAAAAACAAATAGCCATGTGAAGTGCCTGCATAACAGACTTAAAACATTGTACTTACAGCGTATGCACACACTTTAGATGCACACAATTTAGATGGTCTAGAACTCTAACTCTCGTTATTATCGAAGACATGGTGAATCTTCAAAGTATACTTGCTATTGCAGTGTTCGAAACTTAATTTGAAACACATTCTCGAATTCTTTAGCTATTTAAAATTGGGACTCGTCACTCATTACCCGGCAAAAACAAATAGGCACCGGCCTCTATCGGAACCGCGAGCAGAGATGTATCGTCCTAAATTTGGCGCATACTTCGGACTATTTACAGAAGCGGTCATTGTCTGTTCGGTTCGGAATGGGAAAATATTTATAATAGACATCGTTCAGATGGTTGGCATGCTTTAAATAACATTGCAATTTGTATGCAGTTTCTTTTAATAGGTAAGTAAATATTTAAGAATAGTAATCTTAAGAACATGCAGTACCGTTTTTGTGGAAATAAAATTAAATGTTTGTACTTAATTGGTTTTATATGTTTGCTGTAGGATCCATGATATCCAATATTCAGCAGAGTAGGTACTATCAAAGAAGTTTATTCATAGGCAGATGGCGGACCTACGTATTTTGGTCGCGTTATGCCAAACCCATCTGACAGATCATAGCTAACATTAAATTGACAATATCCGACCAATTGACGTATAGGTCCGTCAACTGCCTATAAATAAATTTCTTCGATAGCACATTTAATAAGATATTTTTACTACTAAACTCTACATTTAAAAGTTATTATTGTTATTGTTGCGGTGTGGTAGCGTCGAAAACTTTAACAATAAGTAGAATTTCTTTGAATTTTCTGTAACAGTGACGTCTTGGCGATGGTTTTTAATTTTCTATATGGCGAGCATTTTGCCAACTGAGCTGAAAACTTTGTTCTCTGCACTTCGAATTCCTTATTTAAAATTTGAAAGTGTTCTCATGAACGTTCTATTATTTAAAAACAGTATGTTGTGAAAAACCATTTCAAGTAGGTAGATATTTTGTATTATCTACAAGTACATTTTTTTATGATTTGGGTAAAATATTTAATTATTTTTTGTTGGCACTTACTTAAATTATTGCTTGTTTTTGGAAAGAAGAACCAAATACATACAAAATACGATTTCAGGGTAATTTCCACTAAAACGCTATTGTTGTCTCGTTCACAGAATTAAGATGGCGTCGACTTCCAATGAGCAAAAAATTAAATTCCTGAATAAACGATACAATGCTCTATTGTCTTAATGTGCGATTTAACTATTGATACATTAACTACGTGAGTCTTATAGCTAACGTTCTTATAGGTACACAAATCGAGTTATTACGAGTATATGTATAGCGAAGGATGGTTCTTCTTGAAAGGCAAGCTCATAAAGGTGGGAATTTTAAGGTGATCTTTTAAACGTAAAAAAACGTAAAGCCGATATCAATTTGGACTTGTACGCCTCGGTCAGACTTCCATCTAAAATGCCCATACTAATATTATAAATACGAAAGTATGTCTATCTGTGAAGAGGTAACAGACAGGTGTGTCTGTTGCCTCTTCACGCCCAAACCGCTGAACCGATTTTGCTGAAATTTGGTATGGAGATACTTTGACTCCCGGGAAAAAAATGTAGAGTTCCCACGCGACAAACGAATTTTGGCGCAACGGAGTTGCGGGAGTCATCTAGTTTAAAATATGTATGGGACATGTCTAGAGCCTCTCCTATCTAAAATATTCAAATATACACAGAACAAGTCTAGATAGATCATAGTACTAAAAGTACTCCATTTAAGCATATCTAGTGTATTGCAATTCTGTAGACGATATCTTTGTAGTCGCCGACGGCCTTAAAAGGCAGAATGAGATAATGACATCCGCAAGATATGGTCTTAAGCGGTTATTGAAGCTTCTTGTTTGGATTAGATAGGGAAAGGCAACGTGGAGGAATGTAAAAGTCGCATCTTTTAAGGGCAGAACTTACTGTTATCGAGTTTACATAGTGATATAAAGTCGGGAAAATGTTTTATCCAGCATTGTTGAGAAGTGAAGAATGAGGTCTATGTAGCTCATGACGTGTCAAAAATATTCGAAGTTGATTCTACCAAACTTTCTTTATTTTAAGGGACATGTATTTTATTCCTATTTTTTTGTAACAATAGCCTTATTTTAGGTAAAATATTTACTCTATTTAAATAAAAAATGGCTATCATTGTCTGTAAACATCTGTTTCAAGAATAAGACACGACAGACACATCCGCATGTCCAAAAACAGAGACATCGACATGAGTTAGCAATAAAGTTAATATACCTAGCGGAATAGAGAAACAAAGGCCTAAGAGCCGGGACACAAAAACACGGCACGACGTCGTACGACGTCGTACGGCGCCGTGTCATGGAAATCCACGACGCGCGTCGTAAAAAACCACGACACGGCGCCGTACGGCGTCGTACGACGCCGCGTCGTAGAAACTCATCTTGAATTTCTACGTGAGTTTCGACGTACGACGCCGTACGGCGCCGTGTCGTGGTTTTTTACGACGCGCGTCGTGGATTTCCACGACACGGCGCCGTACGGCGCCGTACGACGTCGTACGACGTCGTGCCGTGTTTTTGTGTCCCGGCCCTGAGCAAGCGAGATGTCACTATCAGTAACACTGCGTGGTAAAAAGAGACGCATACATGACAACAGAACTCTTTTTTTGACGTCCATTTGGCACTTATCGGCACGTTGACAATTTAATCTCATAGAAAGATGCTTGTGTAAGTGTATACGTACACATATTTTTACACACCAATTTCGGTTTCGTTTGACAGCTCGAGATTGTTGCTCTATTCCGCTAGGTATATTAACTTTATGGGATTAGCGTGATATTTTTATAAGAACCTTATGTCTGGGTGATAGACCGCGTAGACCAGCAGGGTGATTCACAATTCCCATTCGACACGGATTCGGAAACTTCATCGTGCGGTCATTGGTCAATCCCTAGCGCGGCGAGCGTTTATTGGATGTCGTGCGATGAAGTTTCCGAATCCGAGTCGAATTACGCATTTTGAATCAAGGCCCAGGTTTCAAAGGGTGTTGAAGGAATTCTCGAGAAGGAGTGACTAAATATCTTTGTTAACACCAACGTGACGATATAGGGCATTGCTCTACCCGCTATCGGTCGTGTGTGCCTTATCACCGTCAAACAACACGACGCTTTTAATTAGCTAATTCGTTACGTTATTATGATCTAACGAATGTTTACAATGCAACTTAGAATGATGTTAAAAATAAAAAAAAGTTTTTTTTTATATATATTTTAGAGCTCTAAACCTATCATGGCTCTTGTCATGTGTCGCTATTGCCGCCTTACCTCTTTAAATATGGAACAATTATTGTGACCTTCAAAATTAAGAAATTTCCTCATTACAAGGCAACTTTATGAGAACAATGAACATTCAAAAGGTTTTAATTATTTCCTACTTTAACCAGCCAGATTAATTTCAGTGTTTGTTTAATCGACACTGCCCAATAAGTATTCCATTTTGTTTTAATCATTTTGAAAAAAATATTACGAAAGATTACAATTTCCAAAACGTTGCCCTACTCGACAATCGTTGAACATTGCCGTCCAGCCAACTATTAAATCAGAAATGACGAAAGTTATCAATTGTGAAATCAATTTGTTAATGAAACATGATTTTTTTACTGACGAAAATAAGTTTCAACAAGTAGTTTATATTAAAGGAGGATTTACATTTAAACAATTCGTCCGCGATGGCACGCCCACCCAAGTGGACTATATTTTATTTCATAATTTATCTCGTTGTGCAGGTGAGTTCTTCAAACTTTTCGTTTACGCCTAACTGCCTGTGGTAATTAAATAATTTATATTATCGAAAATGATAACCTCTTTTTTGCAATCGCTGAGCTATCACCTAGTATATTAGCTATCACTGATCACTATCAGTTTACATATTTTGTAATCGATGTGTCGTTTTTTTATCGCTAATATTTTGTAGAAATGCTTTAGCTTAGATTGAATTGAAATTTTGGTCGAAATATAACATGAGTTGGGTATTTATTACAATTTCCAATATTTATTTATTCCAAATTTGTATCAAGTAGCTTCAATATAGATTTCTATCTGTTTCTTTCAGAACAATGAAGTCTATTGCCAATATAGTCCTGAAGGATGTGAACCATATGGTGACTTACTTGGTGCACTTGTAAAGGAGCTGGGCGAGAAAGAGAAAAACCTATTATTGAATGCACTTCTATCAATTGCTACTAATAATGGTATTATACCAGACCTATCACCACTCATTCCATCCCGACAAACGACCAATAATGTAGCTCAAACGAACTCAGTACCACAAACATCGAATGCTATTCCTTTGACTGCAAGGCCAGAAGTTGAGACACCATGTTTTCCGGAACCACCACAAAATGATTTCCAAAATCAGTATGTTTCACCTGATTTGTTGATTCCAACTCAGACACCTTATAATGATGTTATAATAACATTAAATGGAATACCAAATTCTCCCTATGTTGATTCCGCTTCACCATCTCCATCACCGTCTCCGTCGTCACGATCACCTCCGCCTTCCTCATCACAATCATCAGCTTCCTCACAGTCATCATCTTCATCATATTTAGCCCCATCGCAATCATCAACTATATCACAATCATCATCTTCATTATACTTAGCCCCATCACAATCATCATCCTCATCACAATCTTCATCTTCGTCATACTCAACTCCATCACGATCAGCTTCCACGTCCCAATCAACTTCCTCATCGCAATCCATTTCTCCATCATATTCACCTACCTTATCATCATCATCTTCATCATACTCATCGGCTTCATCACAATCAGCGATATTACAACCACCGACATCACTTTCACCAGCACCACAACCATTAGTTTCACAATCAAATTCTGCACCTAAACCATCTACGCCACCAAAATCAGGTTCAAATTCCTCACCATCTTCTCCATCTCCTCAACCACCTCCAAATTACCCGAAACCGATGTCCACTCCCGTGTCTAGTTCACCATCTTCGCAACCTTTACCCACTTCATCTCCACCATCCCCGAAACCATCTGAGAAACCCACCCCATCACAGACTGCTAAAAGTAGGCCAGTAGAAGGGACTGCAAATGCAGTACCTTCTAATACTGGACGTCCTTCAAATATATGCTATTATGAAGAATTCCCTATGATTCCCTTAGAGATAAATCTTCCAGCACCGAATATACCAGAGCCGAGGATAACAATAGTTACAGCACCCGCTCCAGTTGAAAAGAAGGCGTCCCCGTTGAAGAATATGTTACCTCTAATTTTAATAGCGATGCTCTGCAATGATAGAAACAACCAATGTCCATGCGTCTGTGAGAGTCCGAGCATTGTCCCAATACCTTATCCTTTCCCGATACCATTTCCTTCCTGCGGAAATTACAACGATGACGACGATGATGATGATGACATACCGAAGAAAGCAAATCGACAAAGACGCGAAGATTTCGACTACTGGGAAGGTAGAAGATAGTATTTAATTTTTTTAATAACGAAAATAAAAATAATTTAATATTCAGTTATTTTGAATACGAAGTTAAATCTCTAAAAAAATAAAAATTTAAAACCTTTGAATTTGTTTTATTTTTACTTTTAATGATAAATTTATACTGACCAAAATACCGTCTGCTAGAAAATGCCGTCTGCAAATCGTAGTTGTGGTGACTAGTCATTTTGATTCATACTTTTTGCTAGTCTTATCAGCAGATTACTCAAGTGATGTGAAAATATTGTACAAGATAAAAATTATGCAGACATACAGCGAGCACGTGTATCTCGACGAGTGTTTGGTAATTGTTAAGATTAGATACGATATGATGCAACACCACGGATATAACTTGATTCTAAAGCTTAAGATATTTATACATTTTGCGTACTCCACCTATGAATCATAATTTAAAATGAATACGTTTTATTTTATCTTGGCCGTGGCGTGTTTGATCAATTTGCAGGTTTGTGTTAAAGTTAGCCGTAAAGTTAAATTGAGGGTGGAGCGAACGGCTCTATGTAAATTCGCAATAGCTTTTCGAAGGGCCTCGGGTCTCAAAGGAGAACCTTTTACTTGGCTATTTCATCGCCTGTAAACTTAATATTACTACTAATTTTTTTGTATTTCGAATATTCGATATTCAAATTTTAAATATTTTTATTTTCCTCTTTTTTAATTTAGGTCGGTGTTATCGGTCAATTATTTGATCCAACTTATGGTGGATCGGCAGCTCCAGTAGAAGATAATGATGATGAAACTAGCGTTCTCCTGGCGCTAATACTTTTAGCTGCAAGAAGCAGGAATTCTTGCAACTGCTGTGAAAGTGTTCAACCGAAATATATTCCGGTACCTTTCCCGGTACCATTTCCAATAAGCCCCGCTGTCGGAAATGCCTCTGAAGAAGACGACACTACCAGTGATAATAGTAATGTAAGGAGAAATAAATCGTGAGGGACATTAGAAGTTATTGTACCATATTTTTG
Source organism: Polyommatus iphigenia (assembly GCA_963422495.1). Lineage (NCBI taxonomy): Eukaryota > Metazoa > Arthropoda > Insecta > Lepidoptera > Lycaenidae > Polyommatus > Polyommatus iphigenia. The sequence continues at coordinate 10,326,036 of OY730185.1, read as the reverse complement.
TACATATAATTTATTATTTATTAAGTTACATTAAAATTAAGAGTAAAATTATTTTTGTTTTTTTTTAATTATCAGGGCGAGCAAAGCGAGCCTTTTAGTATCCCACAACCTGTACATTTTTTAGTACACCTTCCGGAAAAACTATCACACCTATTGATTTGTGCTTTAACATAGTAATTTTAAATTATATGTAGATATATTGTGTTATCATCAGTCAGCCAAGGTTTTTTTATATTATGTAGATGTGTCATCATCAGTCAGTTAAGGTGTGACAACGCGAGCCCTCACGAAGCTCGGCTTTTAGCTAGTTCCATTAACTTATTGGCCATATGCGTAAAATTTGCATTACACGTAGTACAACGTAACAAGCAGACGTAGTGTTCATATAAAAAATAGGGATCAATTAAACTTTTATAGACCCAAAGTGCGAATTAATTATTTTCACCAAATAGCATGTTAGCTGGCCAACAGTAAAATAAAATAGTCTTGCATACACAAATAAGTAAACATTTTATTTAAAATAGTTACAATCAGATATTTCACCTGTGCATCCAATGATAAAAGTACGTGATTAATCTTGTATGAGATAATACGATATTATCAAGATTTTTGTAACAATTATAAAAATGATAATATCATTTATATTTAAGTATTCGATATTTATGATTGTTATTTAGTAAGACATGGCTTTCACTGAGATAATCATAGCAGCTGTTGCATATTTTTTGCAAGTGAGTATATATTTTTTACACTCGTAATAATTGTAATAATTATATTAACTTTTATTTGTAACTAAATAAAGTCTAATATAAAAACACTTTCACTTTTAGGTGAGTATTGCACAGGTTAACAATGGACAACCTTTTAATCAAAACTTCAAGCTAAATAATGTCGGGGAGTCCGAAAAGGGCCTCCAGAATATAGCAGACAACTCAAACTTTCGAAGAAATTACATAAATTTCGCAGAAAATCATCTATCTCAGAGCAAGTTATCGCAAAATCGGTTGTCCGATTTCTTTAATCAGAAGACTTCACCACTAGAAAACTACCAAAATACAATTTTTACAAACAACCCCAATCAATTTTTGAATCAACGGCAGCAAAACGTAGAAACACAAGATGTGTCATTAGCTTTGTGGAGCAGACGACAGGAGCCAAATCTAGGTAACAACGTAAATCTCACTCCTTCCAATGAATTACCGTTGACATCTAATATTTTACCTGCACCTAACATCGCGAATAATTATCTGGTGCCCACTGCTCCCAGCACGCAAGCAATTATTCCCCCCTCTTTAACGATATCAACATCGTTGCCTTCATTCGTACCGAAGGCTCTTCCGACCACAAATTATATCAAATTACAGCCGAGAAATCAATTGACTCACGATACAAATTCAAACAAGGTATTTGCAGCTTTAGCAGAACCTCCCAAAGTCACTACAAATTCTGCGAATTACTATTACGTCCCACCGAATCCTTCTAGTGTTAGTACTCAAAAGTCGTCAAGTATGAAGACGTTACTGCCTTTGATATTGAATCTACTGAATGATAAAAATGACGAGTGCTCGTGTTGCTCTCATTGTCAACGTCGGAATAGTAGACACAATTTGGGAGAAATACCTCTTATCGACTCTGGATATTCGAAGCAGATAACTTATGGAGCCCCATCTGTTGAGAGCTATGAAGACAGCGAATCGGAAGAAGAAATTAACGACGTGGAAAAGAAAAATGATAAGTCTTATAAAAATAGATACAGAAAACGCAAATACCGCAGAAACAATCTTTCTGAAGAAAACAAGGGAAGCCAATCTGAAGAAGATTAATTGATCAATTTTTCAGCCAGAGATCTGTTTAATGTGTACGAAACTTATTTATTTTAAAATAGGTATGCATTTAAAATGTACTGATTAATTTTAATTTAATAAATCTAAAACATTAATCCTTGTTTTATTTTTATGATATCGAGAAAAATCCTGGACAATCTATACTATACTATGACTATATATATAAACTACGCATCCAGTTTATTCATTTTCGTTTATTCAGATTTTTTGGAGAATAGCTTTAAAACATATTAATGAATTGACAAATAAAAATATTATGAGTAAACAGATGATTAAGCGGTGTATTTAAAACAAAGGCTTGAGATAAAATGTACGTATATATTTGAATCCTGTTTCATAATCAAACAAAACTATGAGTTCATTCACATTAGTTATGTCCTTTGTTATTTTCGTCATTTTGAATGTGAGTGACTTAGTTTTTGCTTCCATTTTCACACGATCATAGGAATTTGTTTTTTTTAATTTAAATCATAGATTAGATAATCGGTGGGAAGCAATGATTATTTTTTGCGCCAGAAGTTCTTTTCTAAGATATTTATCATTGTTAGTATTTTTTTCAGCTTTGGTGGAGACTTCTCAGGTGGATAAGGTTGGACATGTTGATGACACCAGATTCAACATCACAGGATATAATAAATAAAACAAATGAACAAAAGATAAAAAACGAGTGACGTTAGTTTTCTACTTACTATTATTACTAATTTTTAAACCAGAAAATTATAAATAAATAAAAATATAAATTACACCTCCATTTATTATATATTTTTAGCTCTTCAAAATGATGTCAAAATAGGACCGTGATTTCAACATTCACGAAAGAAGGAATACCTAAGTCTAGAGTCTAGACTCTAGAGTCTAGGGATTAGAAATCATACGATTGGTTACAAAATTATTATTTTTAACAAAAAATTAAAACCGACTTCCAGAGTAAAAAACAATAATAATTATTATATAATGAACAAAAAAGTATGAAATAATTCTTACTCTTATTAGTGCCTTATGCAGAATACTCCTAAATCTCTACTATTTCTGTACACAATCTTCATTATTTTGAAGTCGATACCAGTTAAGAATGGTGAGTTCTTAGACAACATATTTTTAATTTTAAAGACTGGTACCGACTTCAAAATTATGAAGATTGTGTACAGAAATAGTAGAGATTTAGGAGTATTCTGCATAAGGCACTATTAAGAGTAAGAATTATTTCATACTTTTTTGTTCATTATATAATAATTATTATTGTTTTTTACTCTGGAAGTCGGTTTTAATTTTTTGTTAAAAATAATAATTTCACTCTTTTTAGTAATTTAGGTAATTTATAAGGTTTTCTGTAAATACTAATGTGTTCTACTAAGTGACTTTGGAGCCAGGATACACATTTATGATATGAGAACCATAAAGTTAATATACCTAGCGCCCTCTCGGAATAGAGAATTGCATATTAGCAACTCCAAGAATATACTCGTATCACTGTATAATTAATAATAATATAAGCTTGGCGTTAATCAAGCAATGATAAAATTAATGTTCATGCGCCTATCTCTAAAGGCTCTAAAGTTCTGTTCAGTGACTTTCTTTCTATCACAACACTCCTGGAAAGTCATTAGCTCACTATAATGTCCATATAATATTATGCTTAAACTACTTAGAACTACGTTAATATAACTATTTATTTTGTCCCAATAATAAGGAGTTTCCTACATACGGACATACATCATAATTCATAGATTTCAAGATCAAATTGCTAACTTGGTAACCTGATCACCAAGTTTAAATCATTTACTTTGATATAACAATATAATTTTTGAAATCGTTCGACTAATTAAGAGTTATGATTAATTGATTCATGGTGTGGTGACTGGTGGTATTGGTGATGATGATGATGAATGTAACTTGCATAGTAGCATATGCTTTGAGTTCTTAAACCAAAGCCGAAACCCTCAAACTTGCATCTATAAGGAACCCGGAGTTCTCTTAGCACCTTTGGAACCAAGGTATATCTTAGTGCAAAATTTTGCTTTTTGGTAGCATATGCTTAGGATACTTCTCATAAAATCGAAATCACCATAATATGTTTCCATATAAATTTTGAGGAGTTCCCTCGATCACTCATGGATCTTATCATCAGGTCGAAATAATAAAATAATTTTCAAAATAGCTTAACTTTTTACAGAACAATGTTTAAAGACACCCGTGATCCGTTTTGATCTAAAAATACTATGAAAAATACCTACCAATTATAATAGGCTCATAATGTGAAGGTGTATGGTGGAATGGTGGTGATGATGATGTTGATTATTAATGTAATAAGCTTAGGAGTAAATGCTTTCAGTTCTTAAAACAACGCCGAAACCCCCAAACATGTATCTATAAGGAGTAAGGAGTTCTGTTCACCACCTTCGAACCATGGTATATCCTGGTGCAAAATCTTACTTTTTGGTAACATATGCCTGGAATACTTCATATGAAACCAAAAAAAACATATGTTTCCATTTCAATTTTGAGGAGTTCCCTCGATTACTCATGGATCCCATCATCAGGTCACCACTTTTGTGAACATGGGACCAAATTGGAGTGAAACCTAATACAACAAAACAAAAATTTTGAAATATATACATACATACATACATAAAATATATATATATATATATATATATATATATATATATATATATATATATATATATATATATATATATATATATATATATATATATATATATATATATATATATATATATATATATATATATATATATATATATATATATATATATATATATATATATATCCACAGCCGAACGTATAACGTTTTTTGGAAGTCGGTTAATAATCGTTGCCAATATTTGTACATGCATATTATAATTATGAACTAAGACTGTATTTTTATAAACCAGACGTTTGGTAGTATTCGTTACGTTGTGTTTGATATTTCAAGGTCCACGTTGACGACAATGAAGTTTTACCACTATAATTAATTATTCCAGCATCATTCTTATTTTCATTCAGAAATATGCTAATTCAAACACAGAATAACGATTTACTTACATATAAATAATAAATTTTCATCTATTCTTGAAGTAGGCACTAGACACATTTTTGCGAATTAATAAATAAACTAGCGACCCGCCCCGGCGTCGCACGGGTATAAAATATATAGCCACTGAAAAAATGATTAAAATCGATAGCCTATGATCCTTCACGTGGTCTACTTCTTATCTGTGCCAAATAACATAAAAATTGCTCCAGTAGTTCGTGAGATAAGCCCTTTCAAAGAATTTCCCCCGTTTTTTCCACATTCTCCTATTAGTCTTAGCGTGATAAAATATAGCCTATAGCCTTCTTCAATAAATGGGCTTTGTAACACTGAAATAATTTTTCAAATCGGACCAGTAGTTTCTGAGATTAGCGCGTTCGAGTTAGCCCTTTCAAATAATTTTCCCCGTTTTTTCCACATTTTCCTCTATTTCTTCGCTCCTATTAGTCTTAGCGTGATAAGATATAGCCTATAGCCTTCCTCGATAAATGGGCTATCTAACACTGAAAGAATCATCAAAATCCGTTGCGTAGTTTTAAAGATTAAAGGGAACAAAGGGACATGAGGGAAAGAAAAGCGACTTTGTTTTATAATAGGTATAGATAATAATCAACTTACGAATTATTAGATAACTAGATATCAGTTATTATTGCATAATAAATGCAAATAGTAGTAAATGGAGGAATATTCAAAATAATTCAAAACCAAGATTTCAATGCAATTTTGAAATCAATTATTGTAATTAACTAAGACTAAAGAAGTGAAAATTACATCAAGAAATGTCATAATACATTATTATTTTTAACAAAAAATTAAAACCGACTTCCAAGGTAAAAATAATAATAACATCCTTATAATATGAACTAAAAAGTATTAAATAATTATTCCTATCTAATAGTGCCTTTTTCCGAATTCGGCTAAAACTCAACTATTTCTGTACTCAATCTTCATCATTTTGAAGTCGGTACCAGATACAGCTGAATCTTCAGTTCTCTGACAGAATATTTGAAACTTTTGGAACTGGCACCGACTTTAAAATTATGAAGATTGAGTACAGAAATAGTTGAGTTTTAGCCGAATTCGGAAAAAGGCACTATTAGATAGGAATAATTATTTAATACTTTTTAGTTCATACTATAAGGATGTTATTATTGTTTTTACCTTGGAAGTCGGTTTTAATTTTTTGTTAAAAATAATAATTTCACTCTTTTTAGTTACCTAGTAGGTAAACCACCGCGTACCTACTATACGTAGAATAATACACCTGTATATTATTCTGTAACGTATCTTATTACAGTCACACTTACAAAATATAATATCAGCTGCAGCCTGTAGATAATTTTAAACAATACATTAAAAAAAAATCGAAGTGAACACGTGTGACGCACTAAGTAGCCGGTCACCGGACTAGTTTCAATAGGCTGGCACTCGCTCGACTTGTCGCACACGCAGCGCACATATTATGTAGTACCCGGCCCGCGCCGCTCGCTTGACAGCCCTGGCAGATTGAAGCGCAGACAGTTATTGTACTATGAACGCTAAATGCAATGCAAAAGGTTGCAATTAGGTTGTTTTCCAGAATATCTCAGCGAAGTGAGACAGAATGTTACATTATCGAAGCAACTTTAACTTCTCAGAAGTAATGTCAAATGTGTGCCTTATGCTCTGGAGATAAGCTTGAATTTGGTGACATTGGTGACCCTGACGTGGTAATGATGATGATGATGATGATGAATGTAATTTGCATAGTAGCATATGCTTTCAGTTCTTAAAATAGCGCCTAAACTCCCAAACTTGTATCTATAAGGAATCCGGAGTTCTCTTAGTATCTTCGGAACCATAGTATAACCTCGGCGCAAAATCTTGTGTTTTGGTAGCATATGCTTAGAATGCTTCTCATAAAACCAAAATCACCATATGTTTCCATATAAATTTCGAGGAGTTCCCTCGATGACTCATGGATCCCATCATCAGGTCACCACTTTTGTGAACATGGTACGAAATTGGAGTGAAACCTAATACAACAAAACAAAAATTTCGAAAATCGGTTCACAAACGGCGGAGTAATCGTTGAACATACAAAAAAAAAATAAAAAAAAACCACAGCCGAACATATAACCTCCTCGTTTTTTGGAAGTCGGTTAAAAATCAGATAAATATGTGATATAATCAAGTCATTTATAAATTAAAAATGTTTAATGATTGTTTAATTTATTATAAGATGTCGTGGTTCTGGTGGTTTCTGGGCTTTTCTATTGTAGTCTCTGTTTTGTAAGTTTCATATGTTACCGAATTTTTTGTATGTTAGTGATGTTACATAAATACCAAATAGTCAATAGCCATAGAAAAAGTTTTTTCACAAATGTGTGCTCTTGCGCCAATCTGGGCAGATAATAATCGTTTGTCGAAATATGATAATTCTTTCACATAAATATGATGAACGAAAGAGAGAATATAAAACCACGACTAAATTACCACTTAACCACGACTTAACCTCAGAAGGGCGCAAATAGCATTTTTAAATAATTTTCAGGTAATTGAAGGACAAACACAATACTGTATTTCAAACGTGAACGAACGAAAAAGCCATTACTTATATCGTTAAAGAAGATGATGATGATGAATGGAACTACATGTTACCTATTCTGCTTTTGCTGCTGCGTAACAGAGGAAATAGAAATAGGAAATAGTTCTTGCAGAGGAAATGAAAGGAATGTCGTCCATTTGCCATATCCTTTAATTGTTCCAGTATCTAAGAAAATAAAATGTTTTTATTTACGGTATACAGATAATACTTGTTTTATTTTTATTGCAGCAAAAGATAAAATTTTAGGAGAAATCAGACATAATATCTTTATGCCTGTAAGTGATTTCAGTCACATAATAATTAATATCTTTGGTTGAGACCTAACAATAACTCCATAATATCAATTTTGACATTAACTCCATATAATTATTAAGAAGATTACTCCATGTACTATCAGAGAAGTTGATTCCTATCCAGATCGGGGACCTACGTAGTTTGGTTGCGTTATGTCAAACCCAGCCGACAGATCACAATTAACATTGAATTGACATATTCGACCAAATAACGTTGATCTATCAACTGCATAGGAATCAACTTCCTCGATGGTACATTGTAATTATTATTGATTATTTTAGATTAAAAAAGTTTTTTTTTATTCTGTTTTATTTAAATAGGACCTTTATATCAAGACATGTCGCTACTAAAAAAAAAAGTATTACACTGTCGCAAATTTTTTCCTAAGCGTTTCAAAATACTGGTCACATTTTTATTTTAAAATAAAAAGCAAATCAACTGTAAACGTGTTGTAAGAATTCTAATAGAAACATTAAACATTAAAGCAAAATTAAAAAATATTTTATTAGTTTTAAAGAAAGAAATAAATGAAGGTTAAGAATCGCATTTCTCATTTGTGTCACGTTAAATATTTTCTATTTCTCAATTCAAAATGCACCATACGTGCCCCAATACCACATACCAAAATATTTCGACATTTTCATCATAAAGTTCAAACAATGACCTATATTTCTTTTGAAATATTTTACATATAAATGAAGTGTAATACACGGCTTAGTCAATAAACGCCAAAATGGTATATGGGTCACTGAGTGTAATTTCATTTCTCCTATTTCTCAAGGTATTTCTTAAAAATCATTGTGTAAATCGTTTCGTGTGAAGTTGTTATCAACGTTTTTATGAGCGTTCGATTTATTATTGTTTTTCATTTCAGAGCTATGGAGTTTTGGCCCAGTGCCCTGGGCGCGTGGAGTTGCTGCCTTCGGCCAGTAACATACCGTCAACAGCATACATCCAGCCAATCGGCCAAGTCTGCTTCCCAGCTGTGATACAGATTCAAGAACCCGCACCCCAGAACCCTCCCCAGCCCTACCCATCGCAGGACGACGATGACGATTACCTGAATTTGATATATTTATTAATTTCAGCACTAACCGGCTGTAACAAAAACAAATGTAACTCTAACTCAAATTCCAACAACAACGGATGTAATTCCAACAACCAGTACAATCCTATCCCAAGCTTCAATCCCTTCTCTGCGTTGTTACCAACCAACCAACCGAGCAGCGGTCCCAGGAATCCTGCCCCCAGCAACGGATATATCGACATTACTTCGTTGATCAATGGTCCTATCTCCTGTACTAACCCTAGTAACCCTGGCTCCGCGAATCCCAGCCCTATCACTATATCCATTGACACCAGCGGTGCAACTACCGGATGTCTTTGCGACTCTTGCAACTGCAACAATCCTTTCGGAAATCTCAACCCCTTCCCCGGTATCCTTCCTGGACTAGGTAGTGGACCGAACTCAGGTCAAAACTACGCTCCAGCCCCTAGCTATATCCCCGACAGCTACAACGCTGGTAATGGTTGTATTTATGTACCTTACCCTGTCCCTGTGCCATACGTACCAGGATACGGTGTTGACAACACCTGTTATCCCGATTATGAATATCCTCAAGAAATCAAGTTGATTATTAACACAGAATGTGATTAGATTCAGTTAGTGCGTTCTGTATTTTTTTGTTTGTTTTATTTTTCAATATTAAATAGCGTACTAAATAAAACGTGTTTAATTTTTTCCTCTCAGTTCTTTAATTCTCATAATATGTGCCACTTTAGCATTCCAAAAATTGTGCAATCGTCTGTTTCCATACAAAATGGTCACAATATAAGCCAAAACGCATTCAAAATTGGGTCATACGAATATTGTAACAGGACTATAAACATGATTCTGAAAGTGCTCAGTCTTGCAACGTTTTTATTACTAGAGGTAACATTTTATGAATATTATATATTTTTTTAATTTCAAGCTTAATAAATAATAATGTAAAGGTTTCTGATTAGAAAAAGCTCTTAATAGGGTTATTAAACGAGTAAATCGACATTTTAAGAAATAGCCAAAATAAAATATTACAATTTAATTAATCTCTCTATCCCTAAAAGCCGAAGTTTTCCTTCTTAAAATGCCTGCTACTAATTAATAAATTAACCAGAGTTAAAAACTACGCAATGGCATTTTCCAGTTAAGTCAGTTGTCTGTTTAAACGTTTACATGATTTTCACATTTCCAGGTATCTCTAGTTAAAGGTCAGTGGTATGGAGGCTACGACTGTGGGCAGTACAGTCAGCAATACATCATCGTGAATCCATACGGATCATACGATGACATCTACTCACAATACAGTTCCTACCAGTACAATGATCCTCAATTTTACAGCGGCTACACCCAAACTCCGCAGTATGCCCAGCAACCCATCGTTGTAGTCGTCAATAATGACCGCTCAGATTGTGACATGGATGATATTCTGTCTCTCATATTCCCTATGGAGGAGAAAAGGAAGGAACCTGTGTACGTACCGCTGCCTATAGCAATGGAGACTCGCGATGGATGTGAATGTAAATATGAGTGCAGGTGTGAGTGTTCGAGGACCGACTACTGTCCTCGTTGTGACTCTCCCAAGAATAGATGTAAATGCAAAGAAGATTGCCAATGCAAGAAGAAAGAAAAGAATCAAAAACCAAAATGTAAATGCAATGAATGTCAAAAAAATGAATCAGGCTGCGGATGTGGAGGAAGCATATTTCACAAAATGTTTTAACAAATATCAGAGAACATAATACAATTTTACAAAAAAGAATGAAATTATTATTAATTATTTTATGTATATTTTCATATTTTATCTAAATAAATAAACTAAAAAATATTCAAGGTTTTTATTTAATCAAGTCTGTACCCAACACATACGACAAATCCTCTGCAGCACCTTAGCTGTGAAAGGGCTCATTTGCTGAATCTAGGTTAATGCTAATCCTGTGTAAATTGTCATGTTTTTTCGTATACACAAAGGACGAGAGAATTAACATGATATTTAACTGAGGTTTAACTCCGACAGGTGTGTTACTTTTACGAAATAAAAAAATGCCTGAAGATAACGTTAGTGTAGAAAATATATTCTTAGGTTTTATAAATTCACGCAACTCTCAGATTATAAACGCTTATTTTTAAGACTCAAGGAATTTTTATCTCAAAGAAGCTCTTATGTTTTAACACTAGAAAGACCGGAGCGGTCAAATGACCGCATTTTCGTTTTTAATTTGTGATATTTTTGCTACCGTTGCATGAAATTAGTTTTCCTCTCCTGACATTTAATAATTTTCGATTGTTTAAATTGTGATAACGTGTTTTTAATGATGGTTCAATAATTATAGGTTTTAAATAACAACCTACCTAGAAAGACCACAGCGGTCAATTGACCGCTTGAATAACATTTCTAAAGAAAGTGGTTTTCTTGCAAGTTTCATTTTTCTTTCAAATGTTTTATTATTATTATGTTTTGTTTGTTTATTGTATATGAAATTTGATTTGAAATTTATAAAAAACTCTACTGAAATAGACTTGTCAATAACTCATAGGACAGAAGTGGAATAAATACTTTTATTTACGTAAATGGTCTAAAATTTCACATTTTTATATGTAAAAATAATGGAAATATATTAACAAATATAGTATGTGCACAAATAAAACCTTTTGCCTTGGCTGTTTTGATACTGTAACGTATTTCAAGTTTTTTGCCAAATCAAACCCTGTTTTTTCGAAAATCATCAACGTTACTACAAAATCTGTGTCAATTTTCATAGTATTGTTGCCTGAGTTGACCTAACACAGCCAAGGTTTATTAATAGTACGAATTTCAACAAAATATTTATGCTGAGTTCATTTTATTTTTTGTTTTACCTACGCAAACGAAGCAAATAACCAAGTAAAGGTTACGAATTGTAGTTCTATGAAAATTTGATAAAAAATTATTATATTTATGCCAATTTTAGGTATATTTCATTTCTATAGCATATTTTTTATGCTTTTTTAGCTTTAGTGATAAAAGATTTTTATGATAAATAAAAAATAATAAGTAGGCATTTTTGACCTCTAATAGGGTATTTTCATCAAGATGTTCGTGGCTTCTAGATATGAATTAGTGTAGAGCTCGTCTAATTTGAAATGACGCGCCCCACCACTTCAAAGTTGATATAAATGAAACATTTTTGTACTGTGAATACGAGGGAGGGGCGCGTCATTTCAAGTTAGACAAGCTCTACACACAAGTAACTTTACCATTCTATTGCTAAAATGAGAAAATTTGAAATGTGAAAAAACACGGTGTTTTATGCCCAAATACAGGAACAAAACCAATAAATCTTGTGGAGTCATTATAATGTCATTATATCAGTAGTAGGTCTATAAAATGCTTTTTTAAATAATTTTCTTAAATATTTGTTCTATAATTCAATTTAGTTACATTTATAAATAATTACATGATCAATAAAATGCAAAAGCAAAATAGTAAGACACACAAAAAAATTTATAACATTCGATAGGTCATTTGACCGCTCTTGGTCTTTCTAGGAAGTTCAGAATTCCGGTCTTTCTAGTGTTAAAATGAAAATAAAAAAGAAAACTCTATTGAAGAAAATTCATCTTTCAGAGCCGTAAATATTTTTGTCATGTCCGTTTGTCTGTTTGTCTATTTTCCGCTTACCTTTCAAGTTGTTAGTACTAGAAATATGAAATTCGTTTGGACCATGATAGGAGGCATGGAATCCAAATCCAAACTCCATGCGTGGACTCATACGTATTTGAGTTTGATAAGGAAAAAATTTCTAGTGTAAACGAACAAATTAAGTTATTTCATACTAGAGGACGCCCGCAACTCCGTTGCGCCAAAATTTGTTTATCGCGCCGGAACCGTACATTTTTCCGCGATAAAAACTATCCTATGTCCTTTCCCGGGAATCAAGGTATCTCCATGCCAAATTCCAGTAAAATCGGTTCAGCGGTTTAAGCGTGAAGAGGTAACAAACAGACAGAGAGACAGACAGACAGACAGACACACTTTCGCATTTATAAATTAGTATGGAAGTATGGATATCATTGACTTTCATTGCATTCCCTAGAAAGATGGCAAAATTTCGTACAAAGGTTATTACGTAACGAAACGGCCTTTATAATTGCCTGCATGCGAATTATTTTAATTAATTTTAGAAGGCAGTGGGTAGAAGTCGGATGAACATGTTTCAAAAAGTAAGAAAGGTCTGTTTCAGAAAGGGGATGGATGGGTACGTACAATTACGTAATTTTTAATTAAATTTAACGATGTTTCATGGAGAACCGTAAATTAGTTTCGAATAATATTGAAATGTTATTTGTGTAAAGTTGAATCGTAGAATCAAAAACCTATATAGATCCCATAATGAGAAATCCTTGCATCTTTTGCAATAAAGGTAGTGAGCGCGAAAAAGAAGTTCATAATATTATTATGGTTTTAAATAATTCTGGGGATACCTAGCTGATCCCCAAGCAAACGGCTTGGTTTTGAATAATCCAGTCGTTTCCAAGGCAGGATTTAAAATAAGGGGTCCTACATAAGTCTCATGTTAATTTGTTAACATTGTTAGTTAAGGGGCCGGGTGCCATCGAAATTCTCATACATACGTAATACCAAAATCATTTTCTCATACGAAAATATTTAACATGTTTGAGTTATTTTATTTTTTAGTGTTTAAATATTTTGTAGTAGTAAATTTTTGCGTAGGAACCTAGATAATTACTATTTTAAGCTGAAAAATAACTCAAACATGTTAAATATTTTCTTGGCTTTTAACTACCCAATCTTTTTATTGGCTTTTAACAATCGGGTGTTTTCAGAAGCTGCTGAAGGGAGTGCGGGATGGCTTCAGCAGTTTTAAAGATATCCATCAAGTGATTAATAAAAATAAATCTTTGAAGAGTAAAACTGTTACAAGTAAAGAAAATGTGATCCAAGGTTTGTTCAAAATGATTACAGTAATTACAAACGGGTGAAGACAATATATTCAATCTGTGAAGATGAGCATTAAATCGACAGTGACCAAGTCTAAAAATTTCGATGGCACCCGGCCTCTTAAGTGCAGAGCGCTAGGAATTCTTCTGCAATACTTTACACGTTTCTTACAAAAAATCATGCTCACTAGAAACAGTCGAAAACGTGCCCTTTAACACACTGACACAATTACAAAACATGGTAGTATGCAGTTTATACCTTTACCTATATATAGTACCTGCCTAAAATTATTTGTTAAGACGTAATGATGGATTTCAAAGAGGTCATATGGATTGTGGTGATTTCTTGCTGTCTTGCGGTAAGATTTTTCAGAAATTCGAAGCCTTAACATTAATTTTGGCAAAGATTTGCATAATGCCATCCATGTGGATGCATAATAAAGTGACGATAGTGGAAAATTTAGTGTTAAGGCCTTTGTTTAGAGAAGTGAAACAATTTTAAGGAAATTATGAAGTGTTGCGCTAGTTTATGATGTATCTTGAAGTTTATCGTTACGTGTTACAACTATCTTTAAAGATTGCACATTACATTCTTATTATTTCACTACAATCATAGGTTTATTTCATAAAAAATGTTGTATTTATAGGCCTATAACGATTCTAATACTCTAGATACTATGTAATATAAACAATTTAAATGATTATAATTATATTGTTTTTAGCACTGGTAGGTGTAATTACTAATTAATACTTAATAGACACTTAAGTATCTTATTTCAGTTATCCGAGATATCATTTGGTGCATACCTACTTCATTTCTCGTTATTGTTTAATTTAATTTTATATACCTAATGTATTTATTCTCACAAAATAGTCTGCAGAGAACATTTTAAGTTTTAATCATAGGTATCTTTTACAATTGGTCAAGCCTTTTATTTAATAATATTATATTACTATTCTTACTTTAGATTGTTGCATACAAAATATTTAACTACATGTGAATTTATTTTCAGTGTGTTGTCGGTAACGAGACCGTTCATCTAGTACCACGATGCAAGGCCGCTCTATCAAAAACAAATTTGATCAATTCTGGAGAGATCGAAGCAAACGGGTATAAAGTTTTGCATGATTTTAATTTCCCAGATGTCACGTATCCAACAACAGCTCTGGAGTCATGCCAACCTTTCTATTTTAATTCCAATGGTATAGATGCTATTGTAGGACCATTTTCTAGTGATGTTCAATCGAATTACAGGTCTTTATTGTCAACTAATGAAAACAAGATCAAAGATGTTACGAAAAAGAAATCTATTGTTGAAGACAATATCCAATATCAAACACCGTTTTCGAATGTAACTATCGATAAGACTAAAAATGAGTCAGATAATGCAAATGTACTGGATGCCGTACGTAAACTTTTTGAAAAATATATAGAAAAATATGATATCGATTCCGAGCTAAAAGAAATTTTGTCGATACTTTTTGAAGACAATGTAAATCAAAGTAAATCTTCTGAAATAATAATGGTAGAACCAGTACAACTTTTAGATGATATCATAGGTAGCAATATAACAACAAATAAATCAAGCGAAGAAAACGTCACTGAATCTATTAAACAAATTTTTGACAGACTTTCCGAATCAAAGTATGTTATGAATTCTGCGATTGAAGAATTAATACAACTATTGGATAAAACCTTAGCTGATAACAATATACTGACATATAAATCAGCCGAAGATAATGTAACTGAAATTATAATTAATGAATTTGTAACCAATAATTCCAGTAGCAGCGATAACAATATAGCAATGCAACTTTTGAGTGTTGAAGATATAAGTTATAATGCAAGTTCTGAAACTATTCAGTTAGAATTAGAGCTAACTAAGGAAGATATAGAATACATATTATTAAATAGTACTAATGATGTGACTAATTTACCCACGGGTATTGAATACTCAATGGATGTTAACAACTCTATTTCCCAAAACATTGAGATTGAGCAAATAAATAGCACTGATGACACAATTGTAATTTTGGAGTCAATCTTACTTCTAGAAACTGCATTAAATGACCAGAATATTAGTAACTCTGTCTTGAACGAACACTTGGCGCAGTCGGAAAGCATTCAGGACCAATTAAACAGTTCTCAAACTTCCCAAAGTGAGAAAATTTATGAACATGTTAATGACACGATTAATTTAACTAATTTTACATCAGAAGATTGTATGAATACAGATCAAATCAGTTTTAATATTCCAAAAGAGCCAGTGGTTTTTGACGTCGTATACAGAGATGCTTATAATTTAGAAAAACCTGTATTAGATATTGTTCCATCGAGTATACCAGTAAGACTAAAAATAAATATTGAAATAGTAAAACAAGATTCTAACGAAATAGATGATTTTTACAAACCAGATTTTAACATTGAACAATTTGCACCGAGAATATCTGAAAATCACGTGGGGTTACAAAACAATGTAAAACATAGTGTCGAAAATACTGAAGAGGATTCAGCACCGGAAGAACAAATTACTGTACTAGACGAAATTAATGAGTCTGATTTCATTAACGCTTTGTCGATACTATTACTGGATTCATTGAATAACAATCCGTTAGAAATAATACCACCGGAGTTTATCAACGCTGAAAATTGTTCATGTAGTAGTCTCTTAGCGGAAGATTCTTCACACTTTGGAAATAATTCATTAAATAGCAATATGACTTTAACAAATCATATAGAAAATGAAGAGATTCAACCAATTTTAGCACCAGAAAGTGTACTAGACAATAACACGGAACATAGGTCACTAGAAACTGAAATGAATAAAGTGATTTACAACACTAGTCCGATTATAGAAATGCTTAGATCTGTGATTACCACTGATCAATTAGAAGATGATCAGAAATATAACAATACAGACTTTAAATCTAAATATAGCGAAAACGTGGCCTTGGAGCCAATTAACATTATCAACCAAGGTTTCAGAAGAAATCAAAAATAGCACTTCTAAGACTCAAGCATTCTCATTGAATAAAGGGTGTAATTTTGAAAATTCTGAAGAAAGCAAAATAACCAACACCTCGCTTTATAATAATACTGACGAAGATAAAGCATGGCCTTTAGTAGACGTGTTTCAATTAAAAATTTGCCCAACACAAGTAGATTTAAGCGATAAAGATAAATATTCTGTCAATTAAAAAGCTGAGAAAATGACTTTAAACACAAGCTAAATTGTTATTGTAAGCTTTAACTCTTAGCCCTTAGTTTGTTAATAAGTATTTTAAAGATATTATTAAACACAAAATTTAATTATTTCAATAATACTTCGTTTTATTTATATTCTGTCCTTAGTATCTGTCATTCTTAAAAACTCCTAAACATAAATCGTATTAAAATAACTTTTTTATTTACAGACATTTTTAGTGTCTGACAATAAAAACAAAATTACTATATTTATATAATTACTAGATGTCCAGCGCGGCTTCACCCTCGTAAATTAGGAATTTTACGAAAACCGTACTTTTTCCCGCAACAAAATAGCTTATGTCCCTTCTCTCGTGGTCTACTCTATAACAAATATAATATGTTATTTGTTATAGAGTAGACCACGAGAAAAATTGCTAAAAATTGCTTCAGTAGTTCGTGAGATATAATAAACTGTTTCTTATAATGTTATAATTTATTTAATTAAGTATGAAAATAATTAAAAATAAAACACTGTTTGAGCTTCAAGATTAACCAACCGAAATTTAGAGAGATACACAGACACGCATTAGTATTTTGACTAAATAATAAATAATACGTGATGAATTTCTGAAAAAATACTAAGCAAATGTTTTCAGAATAGTTCTCCCGTTACCGGTTCAAAAACTAACTCGGCGAGAAAAATCGAAACGGAAAGCAAGAACTTAAAAAATATTTATTTTTTAAAAATAACAAAAGCAACAATGTTATAATTATTTTAAATAAATAATTTATACCATAAATACGTTTTAAGAGAGGTGTGAATTGTGATGTCGATATTGCGCAATTTAGTTGGATTTTTTAGTTTATTTAACTAAAAAAGTTGAGACTTGAGATAATATTATAGCCGTCATAGCGCTTCCGCTGATAATAATATATAGGCAATACCTCAATATTTACATTTTCACCATAAATAAGTCAGCAGTGTACATATTACAAAATGTACCATCGAGGAAATTGATTCCTAGGCAGTTGACGGATCTACGTCGTTTGGTCGGCTTATGTCAATTCAATGTTAGCTGTGATCGGTCGGATGGGTTTGACGTAACGTGTCCAAATTACTTAGGTCCGCCATCTGTCTAGGAATTAACTTCTCTGATAGTACACATTATGGAAATTTCGAAAGTAGTCTTCTTCTTCCTGGGCAATAGAAATATAGTTTTTCCCGGAGTCTATGTAACGTAGGCAAGTAGTGTTGGGTAGGTATTAATAAAGGCCACTTAAGAATAATTAATTAATTGCTATCAGACACTATATCTATTATTATGTAAACATTATTCAGTCGTGATTGCGTGATGATAAGCAAATGGAGAAATTTAGGTAAGAGTTATCGCGTCAGAGCATGTTGCTTTAAAAGGAAGTTATATAATACGATGCCAAAGTATAAAAGCGTTTCAAAATGCATCATGGGGCTGCGAGACAAAGTGGCGTTAGTACATACTGCGTTATGTATTCTATTTGTGAGTACTTTTGCTTTCCTATGATTATATTTTTATGTGCACTGTATCATACTGTAGTGTATTTTAAACGTCTCTTTTGGTTTCAGATCTCGCAAGCGTTTTGTATGCCAAAAACAAAGAAAAACATAAAAGGAATAAACAAATACTGCAGCACACAGAATCGAATAAAACAAGAGAAGGCAAAAATAGAAAATAGCATAGATTCGTTGTTTAAAAAATATAATTTCCCAGAAACAGAATTCGCTACAGGTTTTGAACCTAGCAATAATTTTGACTTTCATGATTTTAATCACAATGCGCTAAATGAGGCTGTGAATAACAAAAATGCGTTTCAAAAATTCACAAACAAAAACGCGAGAATTATTGCAAATAAAGCAAAGAAGGCACAGATGAATCTTCATAGAAAACTTGATAATACTTTAGAAGCTCCGCTGCTATTTGCACCATCCTCAAATTGCGGAAATTGTCCTAATTTCCCGGAAGTTGAATATCCTATGACAGCAACAGACATATGGAAACCGACTTACTGGGGGGATTTCTTTGAAACAGCTGGTAACATCGGTAATAATGGTTACGAAATTTGCAAGCCATGCGAGATAGACAAAAATAAATATAAAAGTAACTTCAAAATGATCAAGGTTCCAGAGAAACCAAAACCTACAAAAGCAGTTCAAAACTATTCTAACGACGAAGTGTGCCCAATTACGATCCACACCCAGACAATGAAAGCGCCTTACTTTAATCATTTCATCGTAAAAGAGGCTACGGAAATAAAACCTGCTGACGAAGATGTCACACCGAACATACCTTCAGTGCTAATTCACAACAAGAGCGCAGAGAACAGTGATTCAATTGAGCAAAATGATAGTGATTCAAATGAGCAATCTAATATTGATTTAGTAATACCAAACACAGACAATTCTTATAAGGTCACAAGCAATGAACCTGAAAAGTCCACTTGTGTTGAAAATGCAAACGATACATCAACTACCCAGGAAAAATCTGCACAGGGTACTTCTGAAAGTAAAGAAAACATTGAACTCGACGAAGAATTTACTACCGACGAGCCAGAGTACGCATTCGCGTTAAGTACGCCGCTGCCCTTCAGCACTGTTGAAACTTGGAAAGAGACTCAAGTCATTGATCCATACAAGTCCATGGTATATCCAGATGAGCTGGACGATTACTTCATCGCTGTTAAGGGGTAGCACCTCCATCGTGGGTATCACAGACACAATAGATTTTCAATTGTTATGCTTGGGGATTGATGGGTTATGGTAAACACATTCCCACCACTGCATCTAATGTGTGGAATAAAAGTTGTAACCTGAGTGGTTAAGTTTATTAGAAGAGGTTTTGAATCTGTTTATGGTATTGAAATCTAAGAGAGTAATGTTTTAATATGAGTAGCTCAAAAAATACGTACAACGTGCTAGTACTATCACAATTTTGTCAATTTGTTCCAGTTATTGGCAAGCGTTCAGTTGTACCTCGTACAATATCATTGAGAATAGCATGTAAAATCGGGTAATAAGCGTGAAAAACTGTAACGTTGTAAATGATACCAGAGGTTTTTATAATGAATAACACGTTCCGTTAACTAGGAAAGTAAGAATCTTGGTGGTCATTATAAGTAACTCTATTTAATAATCGCTAACACTGGCAAACTAGAGCAAATTAAAGGGTATGTTATTTATTGGACAGTTATTGCTAAGGTAATATTTAAGTAATTTATTAAAGTGTAATTAATTTAAACGCCTATTATTTTTTTCCCAACTTATCAAAACGTCATATTTGTATATTTCACTATATATCACACTTAAAAGAGTCTAATGCTGTATGAAATATTAACAGATAGGTGTTGTCCGCACTGTAGTATTTTGTAGTAATAATTTACAACAAAATATTACTTATATCTTAAATCAGACATATTAGTTACATGTAAAAAAATTAGGCGCTTTAATATATTTTTCCTTAATTTATACAGGGTGCAATTAAACCTTCCTGCCAAATTTTGATATATTGATCCTTGATAAAAATAAAAATACACGTATTTTTTCTTTTTTAATCACTCAGTACTAAAATGTTGAGAAATAACCTCCGAAAGTTATCCTAAAAAACACTACAATTAATGGACACTACGCGTCGCCCGCGCGTGATGTGCCCCCGAGCGCGCGCCTCGCCCCGCGTCACCCCCGATCATACCCACCGCCGCGAGTGAGCATTCTGCAACGATTTTAAATGGGATAAAATATGTCATTAACATATTTACACCCAATTTTTTTTTGGTTAAATGGATTCTCCTAATGATACCTAAGCCCTGGAAAAAATTTGGCAGGAAGGTTTAATTGCACCCTGTATTTCTAGATTTCTAATCTCCATCCATATGATCTATACTAATATTATAAACGCGAAAGTGTGTCTGTCGGTCGGTCTGTCTGTCTGTCTTTTATATTTCTAGATTTCTAATATCCATCCATATCTATACTAATATTATAAACGCTAAAGTGTGTCTGTCGGACGGTCTGTCTGTCTGTCTTTTATCTCTTCACGCCCAAACCGATTGCGGGCGTCATCTAATATTTTCATATTTTTAACCTATTTCAATTTAATAAAGTGACTTATCGACGAGAAACCGATATTCATAACAAGTGACCGTAATCCTCTTGGTTGAAGCGTTCTACTTCTTGTATTAAGTATTCAGAACACGGCGAGTATGGTTTCTCTGTTCGCATATCTCGTTCACAGAAAACAAAGAACCCGAACACAAGAAAATAATTCTATTCGATTTATGTATCGAATAGAATTATTTTCTTGTGTTCATTTCATTCGCCTATTCTATTCGATTTAAGTGTAAGTGTCGAATAGAATTATTTTCTTGTGCTCATTTCATTCGCCTTTTTATCATTATCACCAACAGCTTCAATAATAATTGTATTCTAATTTCTAGTATTTTTTCTCATATTCTCATAAAGACAAATCTGGAGTGTCTTGGTTTTCATTGATCAATTGGTTATATTTCTTTATTTAATGTTAATTTCGTGTTTTTACTACCTAGATCTAAAATCTGTAAAGGTAAGACTGTTATAATACAAAACGTAAACTTACTATGTCGAGAAATGCATTCTAAATTCTTCTTTTTTCTCCTTCTAACTTAAGCATCGATTTGTCAAATTCATATTGTATGAATTACCTGAAACAAAATATAAAGTTAAAGAGATTATAAATCTGATTTTAATTACTAAACATAATCATATAAAAGTACTTACATAAAAATGAAAGTAATAAAAATATAAACAGTGTCATAAACGGTGAACAAAATAAAAGGCACTACGCAAAATGTGAGTACAGTCGGAATCATAATACCTACTTTATACTGTACATTAAAATTACGGTTTTTTAATGCAGAGCAAGAGCTTTATAACGCGAACGGAAATATTAAAGAATACATTTATAGTAGAAACTCAGAATACAGAACAAAAGTAGAAAATTTTTATCTGTCATAATATCCCTAAGTAATACACTTCTAATTTATATAGCTTTTTTTAATAGGTAGGTTGTTGGATGACCTAGTTATTATATAAGCAACTAGCGACCCGCCCCGGCGTCGCACGGGTATAAAATATATAGCCACTGAAAAGATGATTAAAATCGATCCTATGATCCTTCACGTGGTCTACTTCTTATCTGCGTCAAATAACATAAAAATTGCTCCAGTAGTTCGCGAGATGAGCCCTTTCAAATAATTTCCCCCGTTTTTTCCACATTCTCCTATTAGTCTTAGCGTAATAAAATATAACCTATAGCCTTCCTCAATAAATGGGCTATCTAACACTGAAATAATTTTTTAAATCGGACCAGTAGTTCCTGAGATTAGCGCGTTCAAATTAGCCCTTTCAAATAATTTTCCCCGTTTTTTCCACATTTTCTTCTATTTCTTCGCTCCTATTAGTCTTAGCGTGATAAAATATAGCCTATAGCCTTCCTCGATAAATGGGCTATCTAACACTGAAAGAATCATCAAAATCCGTTGCGTAGTTTTAACGATTAAAGGGAACAAAGGGACATGAGGGAAAAAAGCGACTTTGTTTTATAATAAGTATAGATAACAATTGAAGTCGTTCTGCATAATTTTCGCTATAGACTGTAGTCAACGTTAATTAACGTACATAGAAACCAAAGACAAGAAATAATATATGAACATAAACACATTCATGAACTTAGCCCTCCCACTCAAGACAAGCTTGACATAAGCCACGAAAGACAAAACATTACAATCACAATTTTAAAACTGCTATCTTTGCAACTTCAGAAGGACGAGACAAAGATATGAAATACCATAATTGGACAAAATCAATTCGAATTTCGAACAAACAACATTTTGCAACTTCAGCAGGACATAGAACAGCAAAAATTTGAAATTCCATAGACAAAAACAATTCGAATTTCAAACAAGCAATTTTTTGCATCTTCAGCTTTTGCTGACAGGGAATACAGGGACGTGACAGGGAATATTAGAAATACCATAGACAAAAACAATTCGAATTTCGAACAATCAATATTGTGCAAAGCAAACAGCAAAGACAGTAAAAACATAGGCCACAGATATACAAACAGATGCACAACGTGGGTGATTGTACTCTGGCAAACCGGTTGCAGTGACACTGCGCGGCGACCTTGCGCATGCGCGGCGCGGGCGCGGCGTTACGTCACGTGCGCGCGCGCTGATGATCGATTGTCTCCGATCTTCTACAGACTGTTACGGCCTTACGGGTATTATTCAATTTGGACAATTTATTTTATAAGAGTTTGGAGAATGGTTTCGAATTGGGCTTATGCTATTCTTTGTTTTGGACCCTTTAGAGTTTAGACTTTAGAGCTTACGGCTTAGATAATTTTTAAAGTTACAGATAAATATGAAGCTAAAATTACATTGTAACTTTAAACTAGATTTTTGTGAAGTAAGTAGTAACAGTTGAAGAATGAGTTAAAAACAATGTAAATCTGACTGATACACTTAAAGCTTGATGCTTCACATCCATACTAATATTATAAATGCGAAAGTGTGTCTGTCTGTCTGTCTGTCTGTCTGTCTGTCTGTTACCTCTTCACGCTTAAACCGCTGAACCGATTTTGCTGAAATTTGGCATGGATTTACCTTGAGTCTCGGGAAAGGACATAGGATAGTTTTTATCCCGGAAAAATGTACGGTTCCGCCGCGATAAACAAATTTTGGCGCAACGGAGTTGTGGGCGTCATCTAGTAAAGAATATTGCTTGGGCCAAAGGATGTAAAACAAATGTAACAACTAGTAAGTATAAATTAACAACAAATACTTTGAAACGATCAAGCAAAACGGCTTGTTGACAGTTCACTATAACTGATTGGTGATATATTACAAGTTTAATTAAGTAAACCATTAAATGAACTGGTTCCATGAGTTATTCAACGTTAAGTAACTAGTTACGATTAATCTTAACAAGTGGATATCAACTTTCCATTTCATCTGTATCAAATATCAATTTTGTTTGAGCACCTTGTTAAACATTGTCATCTACATATAATATTAATTTCTAATGTTTGATTAATCATTTTTATGCACTGAAAGCTTTATGACGGGATTTTTTTATTTCAGAAGTAGAAATTTATCTAAAGTTAAAACTTTTTTTTCTATCGTCTTAAAGAATTAATATTGAATTTACCTTGGTATTTTTGTATAAATTAATTTCTATGTATCTTAATACCTAGAAGCACCTCTTACTTCGCCCACATGAAGACATTGAAGTTATACTGAGAATTACTATATTATTATAGAAATACTTTCAACTTAATATTATTCTTGCTAATTATCCATTA
This sequence comes from Polyommatus iphigenia, assembly GCA_963422495.1. Classification (NCBI taxonomy): domain Eukaryota; kingdom Metazoa; phylum Arthropoda; class Insecta; order Lepidoptera; family Lycaenidae; genus Polyommatus; species Polyommatus iphigenia. Next base: position 10,301,734 of record OY730185.1, on the reverse strand, counting down.
TGCTTATGAGAATGTACATACCTATTGTGTATATATTTCCTATGTACTAAACACTGGTTTTCAGTTCGCTTATTTTGTACTTATACAAGCTACGTTATTAAAAATAGTCTTGTTATTTCTAAACGAGTCACTCTCACCCATACGAGCTGTAATATTTTTTTTCACATCAGCTTTAATGGCCTGCCTAAGAATAGAATAGAACGGCCGGAAGTAGTTCAATAGATTTCAGCGCCGCTTCATTGACTTCCTAAGCAAAAATGGCCGCGTCTTCCCGTAAACATCTTTATTGTTTGTTTCCTTCAAGCTATTTGGTTTTAAATCTTTTAAATCACAATGATTTACGGTATTTGCTGTATCAATAGTACTGTATTGATTCTAGCCTTCGATATTGGTTTATTCTCTAAAATCTTTACTCTAATAAGTGATCAAACTGTAGTTTCAGGATACTATCGCTTGTGTTATCGCTATTTTTTTTTGACGTGATAACGTCTTATAATTCGATATGGGCTGCGCGCCCGAAAAACATGACAGTTCATGCGGCGTTACCTTGCTGACAGCTCTGAGGCGTTCCATTTACACTCTCAAGTCTCTCAACAACCGTAAGGCCCACCTGGGCCGTGCTCTTTGTTTCGATTATATTACGTATTTCGATGACTTAGAGAATACTTTTGTATGAAGAAGTTTGGTTAGTTATGACCTTTGATACATTGACCACACACTGAATGAAAAATAAATAAACAATCTGTGAGCTATTAGTATTATTTCGGCTAATCAAAATTGTGCTCTATTTCCTACGTGTCAAGGTATGATTTAATATATGAAGAATAAAGTATTCGTTTATTTCTTCTGAACAAGTCACTAATTATAGTTTCGAAAGTTTATAATTGAGAAACTAATATCACATCGGACTAAATAATATTATGATGGCTTGATAGATAGAAAATTTAACATAATATATTATAATGTAGTTCACACAAACATAAAATATGGATTATATGTAAGGATATTTCATATTACATTAATTTTACAAAGAGGGTAGGCCGGGCGCTATTTTTTTTGCACATTGAACTGCCAACTTTTTTGCATAGATTTTTCCCGGAACTGAGGGGTTAAGGCTATGACGTTGTCACGTTCAACTATCGTCAGTAAACCGACTTTACAGACAACCGATTTTTTAAATTGATTTAAAGGCAAAAAATCTACAATTTTCCAAGTTCATTTAGAAACATTTTTGGTTCACAAATATGCCTAGAAGTGAAAATTTATTATTGACCAAATTTTTTGTAACGAATAAAACAGTTAATCAAGCTGACGAGACCGGAGTCCCGACTAATGTTTAGTTTCTAATGAAAATAGTCGGCAGCTCGTAACAATAACTTGATAAAGTTAGAAGCGGTCAACCCTCGTTCGAACGACGCTTGACAGTTCAGAACTAAGCCTACCCATTAGACCTTATTTCAATTAATGATACCTGTTAGTGTTTAAACTAGGTTAGCTTAATTAGAAAATAAAGCAATTCGAATTATAAAATTTTCAAATAAAATATTGAGGCATTATCGAAAGTCGTTGGTCTTATAATCTCCTTATAATATAGCAGTCGTATTTTTATTTCAATTAAAAATTTAAAACACATTTCTTCTCCCTTCTTCCTTCCTCTCCTTTTCTTCATTATATTTATCATAAATGATCACATAATGTATTCAAGGATCACAAAATACATTGTAGTTACTGTACAATACACATAGTAGCAGCTATTCCGATGTCTGCCTAAACTACATTGACTATCCCGTGCATAATGGCTTCAATTGTCATCAATAGTCCCATTATCCTGCGGCCTTCACCGCTCTATATCTCTCTATTAGCAGAAGGCCTACTATGAAACGGTGTTCAAATCTTCGGATCTGACCGAAAGTCGAACGAAGTTTAGAAATGACATTCCAAAGTTACATCGGACTCTCTATCCTCTATCATAGTCACATGACAAACAAGGCTCGATATTCAGCCGAAACATTAAGGGCCCTTCCACAGGACGTTTTTTTACGCTCGTTTGTATCGATACAAACGCAAGTTGAACGCTCAGCAAACGCAAGGAAGCCGACACGTTTTTAAGCTTTGTATATCTGAAAAAAAACGCGATGAAAATGCGCAGAAGACGAGCGCATCAAGAACGCGCGTCGTCAGTGCGAAAAAAAACCTCGTGTGGAACCCAAGATTTGCACTTCGGAGTAGGCCTCGGGGCTAGGATGTTTTACGAGTGCGCTCATCCATCAGAAATTATACCACGTCGTAAACTTGGCTTTATTAAAAGTTACGGACTATAACGCTGAATATTTGCGCTCGGGGCTCTATTGAGCTCTACATAGTACTGGCAATAATAGTATGAAACCGCATATTTCTTACGTAGACGACGTATAAGAATATTAATTATCATAGTATAGGAAAGTGTAATGAAACAAGCCGTACTCATTTTTCTCGCACATTTAATTCTATCCGGATTCTGTGGTCATCAGTTAATCTCAATAATTTTTTTCTCCGTTCTCTGACGGAAATATTTCTCGGGACTCATCCGTCCATCCATAAAATATACGAGCCAGTCACCCCACAGGCCACAACACATCACATACTTACAAATGACATAGTTTTGTGACATTTCGATGTTTGGATTTAAATTTTAATTTAAGCTATTTTTACTCTATTACAATTTACAAATGATTTAAGCGTTTTGTCACTGAATCACCTCGAAATAAACATTGTTTTTGGTTCAGTGCTCCAAGTTTCATCCGTTGCGTTTGACAGTCTCTATCGAGCGTGAACAAAATACTCGTTCGCGCCCGACAACGTTTATGAAAATACGAACTTCGCCCATTTATTTCCCTCTGACAACTACTGAAAAAAAAAACAATCTAAAGGCTGTCTGTTCTTTCTTTCTCCTACAAAAATATTCGAGCAATTGCAAACGATTGCTTCTGACTTTTCGCTAAGTTATTAAACTGTATTATTTTGAACAGTATTTTACTAATAAATTCATGAGTAAATAATTTCCATTTATTAAAACTAAGTTTAATTTATTCATAATTCATTACATGGTTTTTTTTTGGCGGGCATGTGAAAGAGTGCTGTTGTGTTTTTGTATTATTTTCCTAAAATTGTGTTAGCTGGGTTTTTAATGTGTAATATTGGTAGAATATTAACCATTAGATATTCGTGTTCATGCACAAGTGCAGGAAAGTGATGTAATATCCAGAAACGTGCTATTTTGTGTTCCCTCCAAAACTCCATCGAAAGTTTCAGTAAAGCGTCTACCACTTTACTGAATCGACCGACTTGACTCCTGTGACTGTATTGACTTTTACTTAGACTTTGACTAGACTTTAGACCTACTATACATGAAAACGATGATGAAAATTATAATAGGAGGAATATGGTTTTCCCGCCATATTCCTTACCTTTTTACCTTGTCTGTGGCACAACATACACATCCTTTGTGTCAAGTTGCCAAAAAAGAAGAAAAAAAATTCATTACATATATTGGCAACTTTTTGGGACTCCATTGTCCACTTTGGCATTTAGTTAAAACGTGCAAGCTCTCGTTAGCCCGTTGTTCCAATTTTAAATTTGATTGTTGCAAGGTCGCAAACAAACCGGCAGACTGCAGTTTAAAACTACCCAATATAAAAGTTAAAATAATTGGGTTAGAACGATTATAAAAGTTGACCCTTCGGCATCTTGCGCAAGAGACGAAGACGAAGTGAAGAACCCTTTATTGGGCTCATTAGTGGCGTATTTAACGCGTTGACGGCTGTGGGCACAATTGTGGGCGTGGGCTGAGGATTTTAGGTCAAACGATCTAGAGATGCTGCCGCCCGCGCTACCGGAGTATAAGGAAATTGTGTAACATGATGAACCTATTTCCATGGAACTAATAAGTACTACCGTACCCTATTTCATATTAAGAATGTGCCAGACATTCTTAATAACAAAAATTTACTTCAAAATATTTAAACACAAAAATTTTTTTTTTGCTTTAAAATTTTTTTTAGTAAATTTACTACTAAATATTAAGTACTAAATTTACTAAAAAAAAATTAAAAACAAAAAAAAAATTTAATGTTTAAATATTTTGAAGTAAATTTTTGTGCAGGAACCTAGGTAATTACTATTTTAAACTGAAAAACAACTCAAACATGTTAAATATTTTCGTATGAGAAAACGATTTTGGAATTACGTATGTATGAGAAGTTCCAAGTGTACCCGGCCTCTTTTAAGAAGTAAATTTTTGTGCAGGAACCTAGATAATTACTATTTTAAACTGAAAAACAACTCAAACATGTTAAATATTTTCGTATGAGAAAATGATTTTGGAATTACGTATGTATGAGAATTTCGAGGGTACCCGGCCCCTTAACTAACTGAGCTACGGAGCCATCGGCAATAAAAACGACATCTGCTGTCACGTATAAGAACTGCAATGCGAATTAATTTTCATCGATATTTTCATGGAAATAAGATATTTTCCCTCGTCAAAATGTAGCCTATGTCCTTTCTCAGGCTCTAGAATATCTGTGTACAAAATTTCATTACAATCGGTTCAGTAGTTTTGGCGTGAAAGGGAGACAGACAGACAGACAGACAGACAGAGATACTTTTGCATTTATAATATTAGTATGGATGAAACTAATAGCGTTTTCGGAATCTAGAATTGCTCTGGGGCAGTTCTAGATGACGAAAACGCTATAACTTGTGAGTTTCTAAGCTTGTGTAGAATTGAAACTTTATGATATATTTATGTTTAATACACTTAAAGCCCGCTCAGGGGCGGCGCAAGTAAGTCTCAAACTATATCAATATAAGTAAAGTATTCCTTTGGGCAGGGGTCGGTTACCCTTCGTGGAAATATGACGGAACGTCTAGCTAATAGCTATAAAACATTTACTCTTTCATTTAAAGTAGTTTCAACAATGTCAGCTATATTTAGGACTCTTTTGGAAACGGAAATCGTTAACAGGAAACTAAAATCAAATGTGATTCTGAACTTTCAGTCATTGAACCCTCTAATTCTTGTCAAACATAATGATGAATGACAAGAATAATAATAGGATTTAATTTTACTATAGGTGTGATTTAATAACTGTTCCTATTTTTTCTTTAACTGCGCCCATTAGCTGGAATACTAATATACCTATTATAGTACAAATAGGTACCTTAATTAAGCCGTTTTTCATCAAATGATTTATTACTGCTCTTTTCTCTGTTTATACCACATTATGGAGCTTATACTGCTATTGCTTTTATCGCGGGCTTTGTGCGCGGCGACCCAATCAAGAAATTTCGTAACGAAAAAAACCTAACACCCCGACCGACACAGCGGTGGGGCGTTGCCAGACTACGGCACGGTCATATTATGCGAATTATAATTGCATAAGTTGATATGCTATGCTTTTACCGCGGCAGTCTCCAAGTGACAGAGTTTTTTTTTAATAAAACTATCTACCACACGGCACTTGCTGACGGCAAAATATTGTTTACGAAGTGAGTAGTGACTAGTGACGTCACATCATGGTATTTGGCGAACGGCGCGGCGCGGCGTGGGCAGCGGGAGCGCATTGTGCAAGAACATACTTCGCCGTACGTACTGCCTACATAGTTATGGTGCAAACTACGAAACGAGATAATTTCAAACAAATTAAAATGAATGAAGTTATACGACTGTTGTTTGGAATCTAAACTACAGTCGCATAACTTCATTTATGATCTAAATTTTAGATCATTGTATGAAGCTTTAAAAATTAAAAAACATTAAGTTTCACTTATCTAACAGTAACAACAGTCGACTTTCGTTAAGTATTCGGTTGATCATGAACATAAAGATGTCCGCATCCCAAAACATATTCCATTATCATAATAATTTCGCTGATATAATATGTTTCAAGAATGAAATAGGTAGGACCTGGTATGACTGTAGTACATACAACGCCATCACAGAAAAACTTATCTAACTTCTATGGTTAATAAAAGTATGAAAAAGCAGCAAAATATGTGGTGAACATTTGCTGTTCTTTCATCATTATCGTCTGCTCTTGTTCTGATCATTTTTAACATAATCCTTCCTATATCTATATCTATACATATTATAAAACAAAGTAGTTTTTTTCCCTCATGTCCCTTTGTTCCCTTTAATCTTTAAAACTACGCAACGGATTTTGATGATTCTTTCAGTGTTAGATAGCCCATTTATTGAGGAAGGCTATAGGCGATATTTTATCACGCTAAGACTAATAGGAGCGAAGAAATAGAGGAAAATGTGGAAAAAACAGGGAAAATTATTTCAAATCAAATCATCTTTATTTCGGGCATCGGAGGAACTACAGCTGGTCCGATTTGAAAAATTATTTCAGTGTTAGATAGCCCATTTATTGAAGAAGGCTATATTTTATCACGCTAAGACTAATAGGAGAATGTGGAAAAAACGTGGGAAATTATTTGAAAGGGCTTATCTCGCGAACTACTGGAGCAATTTTTATGTTATTTGGCACATATAAGAAGTAGACCACGTGAAGGATCATAGGCTATCGATTTTAATCAATTTTTCAGTGGCTATATATTTTATACCCGTGCGACGCCGGGGCGGGTCGCTAGTTTGACATAAAGGGAACACAATGATCGGTATTAGGGCCGATTCACACCGGATCGGCAGCGGCCGGCAGCGGCGCGAAGAGCACTTTTAGTGTGAAATAATTTTAAACTTTATTTACATACTTAAGCCCACCCGCCCGACGGCCGCCGACGGCCGCCAGCGGCGCCTCGAGCCCTTTTAGAAGTTTTCAAGCGATACTAGTAGTTATAAGTATATAAATAAAGTTTAATTCCACACTAAAAGTGCTCTTCGCGCCGCTGCCGGCCGCTGCCGATCGCGCCTCTGCCGACCGCTGCCGGCCGCTGCCGATCCGGTGTGAATCGGCCCTTATGGTCTGACATTACGCTGGTCTTTACCGCGCCTTATCCATTGAGGCGAAAAGCCTAGATCGTTTTCGAAATCGCACGTAATTCTCATTTGCCTTTATAATTTTGCGTGAGACCGCCAAGCCTCCAGTTTTAGCCATTCACTATGCAACTTTCGGAAATGCCCATAGTTAAACCTGAAATAATACCAACTTTTGTGTATATATGATTTGTCAAATGTCATCATAGCGTAAATATATCAATCACTAAATTACGGACCTAACCAAGGCATTCGCGCTCCTGTGTGCAGCGGCTTGCGCACAAACTTGGGCACTTTTTATAAGTGATCGTAGCTGGACTGAGTTCCGGTCAGACTATGCAGTATTTGAACCCCACGAATTTGGCGTTTATAAAGAAGCTGGGTCATAATATTGTGATCACTTCTATTCACGCTAGAAACTATTCTTTAGCTAGCCTCTGCAGCGTAGCGTGCTTGTCTTATTTAATCATTTAATAAAATTAGCTGGACTGGTAACTTATTTCCTTGTCGTCAATCAGCGCGCTCGCGCACGTGTGAACAGTTTGACAGCCGATAACAATGTGGATTGTGGCTCGCTCTATTAACACCGATGCATCCGGCTTTTACGCCAATCAGGTGCAAGGGAAATAAGTCGTAATTGCCACACTTCCATCCATACTAATATTAAAATGCGAAAGTCTATGTCTCACCACTTCACCACTCATCTGTTCTGGGAAAGGTTACGGTATTATAAAGGGTACGGTACGGTAAAGGGTACGAAAATTTTTATCCTGGCAAAATGTATGGTTTCGACGCGATGAAAGAAGTTACGGGCAAAGTCTATGATACTGCCGCACTTAGACGAATATTATAGTTGCCGGGGAGGAGAAGAGGGGATTTCGGGAGTATCTTGAGCGTGTCAGATTAAGCTTGCATAGGCTTCCGACATGACTGTGTTATGTTATATTGTTATCATGGTATAGAAATCAGATTTCTCACGTGGTGGGTTTAATTTTTTTTTAGTATTGAAATGTCATCGGATCTATCTGATTAAAATAGGGGAAGTTTAGTATACCCCAAAGAAGCTTCCATATAAAGCACTGACGATTCAAATGTCAGGTAAGCCTGTAGGGACATTTTAAAATATAAAAAAATAAAGCTTCATATTTTCCTAACTAAGCTTCGCAGATATTTTATTTTGCACTAAATGAAGCAATTTTCTGAATATATTTTCTTTTTTCAAAACTTTGAAATGGCTGCAGTTTCTGAGCCCACGCTGAACGCTAAAATAAAAAACGCTCTTATTATTTTTTATCAGTTTTACCTAATGTAAAAAACCTACTAGGTCTCCATGACGCTCGAGTGACTACAAAAATAGCACCTTCCCCTCCCCTACTATTAATAACTTAACTGTAATTAAATGAAGTGAAGTGCGACAGGTAGGTAATCTTCTGCTCTGGGAGAGCCATGGTTTAAACTTTGAACCTACCTTTGAACCATCGTGGAAAAATCTACGTTTCTCGCTAGTTTTAACATAAACTGAAATAAATTAACATGTTTATGAATTGAAGGCCGTATTTTGTACACTTGTTAACGAATTAGTGCATGATACAATCTCTTAAACAAATTGCGCAATGCGATGTGCTGCAGTCAAAATGTTGAAATGGAGCAGATACATCCCTCGTAATAGGAAACTGAATAATTGATTGAATTTCATACGACTGGAATGATATTATTCTAATAAATATTTATTGCATTTCAAAAATCAGCGTACTCTTTTAAAGCACCTCAGATAGGACAATTTTTTTTTCAAGTAGGGAAAATGAATGCAAAAAAAGTTGCTTATACTTAGGACTGTATTAATTCTTCAAAGTCTTAAAATTTACTTCACCTTGTATTCGATCCCGATCATTAAACAATATAATATTATAATTAAGTTTTTCGATCTAACAGTATGCTAATACATAGTAACATTTGAGGTAGAGTTCATTAAATCGTAAGAAAACATATCAAAAACTCAGAACTATGAAATAAATCATCTATATTGTTTTAACGCTTATCAAAAACGATTTTACAATGATCGCCAATGATTCATCAAACCGCTAACGAGTAATAAAATACATTATTTACGACCGATACGACACAACAGAACTCAATATTCATTAGTTTATATAATATCTCTATTCCAAAGTCTCTACATAGAGATAAAGAGCTATAAAATTGTGAGACGCGACCCGATCCGACTTCTGTCTTTCGCGTAGGAGTGTGTTGTGACTCTAAAATACTTACATACTATTTTTATAATGTTAGAGCTGTCGACTCTAGGTACTTTGAAAAATACCTACAGCACGCGAGTGTCTGTTATAAAAAAGTGACTCAAAGGTGTCTAATAGCTTTGTCCGCACTATGCACTTTCATCTTCAATTTTCGTCATCTTTTTTCATTCCGTTTTGGCGCATTCAATTATTGAATGCGTCAACGAACGCAACGCCAACATTGTCATTTTTGTTCAGTTGCAGTGTTTGTCAGCTTCTTGTAACATGTGCGACGAGAACATTTCACTGGGTGGAATATGTGCAGCTTATTTGGTTATAAGAATTCCAGAAACAAAATAACAAAACGAAAGTTTTTGATGCGGTCAGAGGGCATGCGTCGCGCCTCGCGGGCATGCCTCACGTTCGCTGTTGACTGCGATTCGCTGATAACGCATGCCCTTGATGAACAAAAAAAGGCACAGTGTGGACATAGCTATTAAAGAATAAGGCATTGTCACAAAGAAACTGCATTCAGCGTTAGGCATTAAAGTTACATTGTTAGTACAAAGTAACTTTAATGATAGCGAGATCATATCGTAATCTGTAGGAAGAGTACCGTCAGAGAAATAAAAAGTTAAGCAGACCCATATTTACTTTTACGCTTTCTATAAAGTACGAGTCATATCCACAAAGTATGTAAAATATAATTTTCTCAGTTTATATTCTACTAGTGGTGCAACAGGAAACCTGATTGACTACGCATGAATGAACCGCGGCGTGGGCTTTATGGTCAAATGACCATCATGCCTCCTCATATGGCGCCCGCTATACATGGGCATTCGCGGAACATCTTATTCATTAGATAAGAGTTACACTACTTTCTGCCGCACTCAGAGACGAATTCTACTGAACTGTAATTAAATGAAGATGTTGACATCCATACTTCCATACTTAATATTATTATAAAAGCGAAAGTGTATCTGTCTGTCTGTCTGTTACCTCTTCACGCCCAAAACCGCTGAACCGATTTTGCTGAAATTTGGCATGGAGAGACTTTGAGCCCCGGGAAAGGACATAGGATACTTTTTAACTAGGAAAATGCACGGTTCTCGTGCGATAAACTAATTTTGGGGTTTTTTTACCAATATTAGAAGCATTTTAAAATAAAATTTAACCATAAATGTCTCTGAGTGCGGCGGGTTGAATTCTTTATTTCACACTATGGTAGGGGAGGGGAAGTGCTATTTGTGTAGTCACTCGAGCGTCATGGAGACCTAGTGGGTTTTGTACATTAGGTAAACCTGATAAAAAAATAATAAGATCGTTTTTTATTTAAGCGGTGGGTTCAGAAACTGCAGCCATTTTAAAGTTTTGACGATTCAAAGGATATTTTTTTTTTATCCTTTGAATCGTCAGTGCTTTATATGGAAGCTTCTTTGGGGTATACTAAACAATAAACATCCCTTATCTTAATCTGACAGATCCGATGACATTTCAATAATAAAAAAAAAAATTTAACTCACCACGTGAGAAATCTGATTTCTATACCATGATAACTAGACACATGTCGGAAGCCTATACAAGCTTCATCTGACACGCTTGAGCTAATCCCGAAATCCCTTCTTCCCCTCCCCAACTACTAGATGTTGCGCGTGGCTCCCCCAGCGTAAATAGGAAATTCCGCAGAAACCATACATTTCCCCGCTGAAAATAGCCTTTGTTCTTCCCCGTGGTCTGCCGTCTGCTCTATGTAATTCAGTATATATTACACATGTTTCTCAGTTCAATCTATGTAGACCACAATACACACCTACATGGCTGTTTTTATGCGTGCCATATTGTAAAATGTCACTTGAATGATAGCTGTTTCACGCCTTCATGTCCATCAATTTTGTATCATGTAGTCGAAATAAGAATTATCTCTGTTGTAGAGATAATTCTTATTTCAGTTAGTAGTCAGTTATGGCTGGTTTACACGTATTAAGTAGATAAGTAGTAACTAAATTTTAACTTAATTTGAAGTGCCTGCCCGAAATGTGTCAAGTGACAAGCCCCGCCTGCCAACTTAACAGAAAATAGTCAAAATTCTAATTTCCTTGTTTAGTACTTAACTAAATTTTAACTTACTACTTGCAACTAAATTTTGTGTTTACATGCAGTAACTTAAAATTAAGTTAAAATTTAGTTAACTACTTATCTACTTAATACGTGTAAACCAGCCCTTACTGCTGTTTCACAACCATGTATGTCACTGTAACAATTTTATCTACGCATAAAACATCCTTGGAGCGATGTTATAATCCTCTTTACGGCATTTAATTAGGTTTTTTATTTCGTAGGCTTTTGTTTACACTAACAAATTATATTTTTGAAATTTCCCAAAGTATAGTCCGCCTTCGCTAGTAATTTTATAAAGTATGTTTTATTAGTAAAATAAATCTAATGCTCTTCCCACCATGCTCCCACGTAAGGCCTTTATTATATTAGCAGTATATGATTTACAAGTTTAAGGGTCTGTTTCACCACTTCTTGATAAGTGCCGAATAGGCTATCCTTGCTATCCACCACTTAACTTGACAGATGAAGTATGGAAAACCTGTCAAAAAACTTGTAGATAGCCTATTCGGCACTTTATCAGGAAGTGGTGAAACAGACCCTTAATAAAATCGATAAATATAATAGGTAATCGTTTCGCAACATTTTAAAATGGCGTCAATTTCACTTTAAAGTCATTTGTTTTACCTTGACTCGATTGAATGGGCGTGGGCATCGGAACGGAAAGGTTACTGAAGGTTTATTTCCAAAGATATTAAGATAAATTAACATTTAAAATAATAATTTTTACCGAGATACTATCTTATGATATATGATGAAAGCCTCAGGGCAGTATGACAGATCGTAAAAGTAATTTGTACTAAATAACCTTTTCATAACATGACGAATTGCGACAAGCCTTATGAAGAACTTTCCTTCGATAAGTAATATTATGAAAATTATTTTGAATGTTAAGAGTCCGTATACGAAATTTTGCCGATGAATACGAAATTGCAAAGGTTCGCTTCAGAAATATTATTAGGTTTTTTTCCCCTTATTAGACTTTAAAAAATATAAATTAATTATTAGATTTAAAATATATTTAAGCGCGGAAAGCCGACTCGAGCCTTGCGGCGAGTAATATAATGTGAGATTTAGGTTGTTTTGAATCGTGTTTTTTGGCACAATTTGGTTTTTTTTCTTTTTTCTCGAATTGGATAGAATTTTATCTATAGATTATTTCTGTCGTTTTCTTTTTATGAATTACAGCTCCAAGTTGCCGAAATTTACAGCAATTCTTTGCCCATTTTCTCTAAAATTTTGCCGAGTTACATATTTTTTTACTCAACTATTTCATATTAAAGTGGTAAAAAGTAATTCCAACATTTTATAGACGACTTTCTCAACAGTACATTGTATTTTTTTCATACCGTTAAGACGTCAATACAATCCATAAACAGGTGATATTCTAAACCTTTTACAGCAAAAATCACAAAACTGTCGCGGGTTTGAGTTGGATTAATTAAAATACTTAAAAAAAACTAGCTCCAACATTAGATTATTATTGAAATGATCTTACATGTTGTGCATTAAAACTTATAGAAATACTGTATTTTAACTGTTAAATCACGTCTGTAAAATCAGCAAAATCGGCAAATTTCGTATACGGACTCTTAAAAATAATGTATACTTACCTACAATTTAATAAAAAATATGTCGACTAGATAATAATAAGAAAAGGATTATGAATGAGTCTACGTTTTTATACGTAGACTCATTCATAATCCTTTCTCAAAAGTCGTAATATAACAATATTATGCTGACAATAAAATATGAAAAAAGATTAAAACTGAGTGTGAAAGGTTACATAAAGCTTGACCTTTTGAAATGCCAAGCTTCGACTATAATAGAGATGATAGTTGAAGAGATAGGGGAGACTTTGTTTAGATTACATCTAGCGAAAATGAAGATTGTATAAAATATGTGGTTCAAATATTATATCTATAAGATAACTAGATGACGCCCGCAACTCCGTTACGCCAAAGTTCGTTTATCGCACGGGAACCGTACATTTTTCCGGGATATACAGGGTGTAACAAAAATAAGTGATAAATGACAATACTTTAGGGTGTGTACGTGTTCCTTGTAGAGAGTTCACTGTGAAAGTAGCAGCGCTGAAAGGCCAAATTTTTTTTTCACTTTTGTTGTGGAAACTCGTGACACTCGGGCCCTTGCCCATACAAAAGTGAAAAAAAAATCGCCTTTCAGAGACACCCTAAAGTATTATCACACACCCTAAGGTATTATCACAAATTTTTGTTACACGCTGTAGAAGTATCGTGTGTCCTTTTCCGGGATTCAAAGTATCTCCACATGGGCGTAGCGAGGTACGAGCTGCCCCCCCCCCCCCCCCCCCCTAGAAGAGCGATTGGTCGCTAAAAAGCTCAAGAGTTAAGTGGTGAGAGGGGAGGCATTCAATCCCAGTTCGCTCACTCATATTTTGTTCTATTTGTGGTTCTATTGTGAGATTCTCATATGTTAAAATTACGAATTCGAAGTTTATAGCCCGCGCGGAACTAGTTGGCCGCGCCAGGTAGGGACAGGGATGAGGGGGCGGGTTGCTTGCTGCTCTCGCAACGCACATGAGATTAGACAGTGACGACCAATCTCGCGATATCGTGAACAATAATATAATTTAATTATTGAAAAGAATAAATTAAAGACAATTGATCAGTTTTATATTCTAAATTATTGACATCGGCTTTCTGTTTTTTAAAAACCTAGGTAGGTATGCACTTTAAATATTATTTCCTTGGATTGTCTTATTTATCGGCGGACTTATCTTGGTATTGCAATCTCTTGTGCGTTTTGTCTTAACTAGCCAGAACTGTCAAAATCAAGCGCCCCCGCCTCTCCGTCCCACCGCTCACATACTATTACCTTAGGCGCGGCCAACTAGTTCCGGATTATACGGATAGGATTTTCTCAATCTACCCCCCGAACCCTGAACCCTGAACATATTTTACAGTTTTCTTCTCCATTAGATAATATTGAACCTTTGCAAGTTGCAACATATTTCATAGTTTTCTCCGTAAAATATGACAGAGCGGCGAAAGAAAATGGCTGCGGAGTTAATAGCAATATTCATTACCATGGCTTATACGGAAGCGAGTTAATTTAAATATTAGCTAGCTAACTTGATGAGTTACGCAATGCACAGCAATAACTGCGGATATAATCAACTCATAACGTAACTAGTAATAATAATATGTATTTCCAAAAATTTGCACATTCTAGTCGAGTTCCGGGTAAAATTTTATATTGGCCAGTAAAATTGATGTAGCTTAATAGTCAGAGAGAGGGACGACTTAAGCATTTCACCTCGTCATCATTTCGGTGTGTTTTATGATGACAAGACAGAATATTTTCTTTCTTTTATTTCTGTGCCTGAGCACGGTTAAGTTTATTCCGATTAAGAGTAAGTTGTACCGAGATTAGCGAACTATAAAGATTAATGGAACTATAGTTAATTAATATAGTTTTACTAAAACAATCACACTTACACTTAACCAGATACTGATTTATCACTTATTTAATAATGTATGGGATATTAGGGAGACAACTTACTAGAAAATTTCAAGATGACGAAAATACACACAAATACTGCATTCAATTCGTATAGTTAAAATTCAGATTAGTATAAGCGTATGCTACTCCCATCATCATGATAATTGCGTAGCGTAAAATTAATTAGTTCACTTTCTGACTATAACTCTTACGTCCAATTGTCTTTACTTTCTGTGGTCAAGGTTTGTCGTTCCATTGTTTGTGATCTCTTTCGACCAGACTTAATGAAGAACTTCTCACGTTCCCGTCGCAAAAGAAAGCTGCGAACGTTCAAGTGTTCTAAAATAATCATAGGTTATTTGTGTAATGTGGATCGTACGTTGACGAGTCCAGTGTTTTCCTGTTTACTACACTGTGAAGTGTGACATAGGCTTCTTCAGCTTCTTGATAGCCCTAACCTGAATAAGCAATTAGGACTAATGTTGCATTCCATGTTCATACACTATCTCATTTTTGACAAGTTACCTGTCCTAACCTAACCAATATAATATTAAGGTTATCTTGTAAGCTATGTTACTACCTAATTAACTAGTGAGTTAGGGGCTGGTCACTATCTAAGCACATAAGTATTATTTTTATCGCAATGGCAATGCAACATCCTTAGAAATGTTACAAGAGTACCGAAGTATGAGCTCAATCTCTCTCTAGTAAGATGTTCACAATATGCATTTCACTTGTCACTTCTATGTGTGTTTTGTCTAGATTTAGACTAGCGGTAGTTTTAAGTGATAATGTTTGAATACATTTTCTTGTGGCCATAATATTGATATTAGATTATTGTTATTATACTTTGGGAATCCCGATTTGAATCATATTTGAATACCTAAAAAACAAAACAACAAATACCGCGTATGAGCAGTTGGTAAATACCGCGTATCTGCTTTTTGATGATTTTACATGAGGAAGAAAAAACTGAATATCTCAGCTATTTTGACTCCTATTTCCGACTGACCTTAACAGCTAGTTCTTTGTACTTTCCTTTAGTGGTTAGTAACGTAAAATTGTTCGCAATTGGCTTAGGTTTTGTGTAAAGTCACTTACGCGGTTTTGTATTAAGTAATCACAAAATAAGTAGGCTTAATATTAAAGATACGCGGTTTTGAAATCAAACAATTTTGTAAAAGTGTGCATTTTTTACTAGAAAAATCAAATATTTTATATTTTTTTACACTGTAACCTATTAAAAATATGATGTTTTAATTGTAAAAACTATTTAACAATATTATCTCTTCTTAATTTTTAATTGATATCCCAATTTTTCTTAGATTTTAGACTTTATCTGACAGAGATCATAATAATCATTTAAAATACACCTACACATCATACACCTACACAATGTAATTAATAATAATAATAATTAATAAATAATAAATATATAATATTTTAATATTATATATTAATTACTTGATATATATTAATTATTTAATATTTTAATGATAAAATATAGTTAATAAAAATTGCAATATAGGTCAGGTCTCTGTAGAAGTAACTCACCACATCACTAACCAGAACCACCGAAGCCAGCTACAGTACGTGTAGTACTGTAGCTGGCTTCGGTGGCTCTGGTAATGATCTTGTAATGCTATTATGTGTATATTGTATAGGTACAATTTTTAGTCACCTACTTTAAAAAATATATATAGTCCGTTTACTTACAAACACTATGTCATTAGCTGGATAAGATTAATTGTAATAGATGTATCTTGTAGTTATAATGTGCATGATGGAAGTGACTGCTCCCCACGACACAGGGAATCCTAGTGTGGGGAGCAGTGTTTTGTTTATTTAAGATAACGTGTACTACTTGAAGGAAATAAAGATTTATTTATTTATAAAAATAAATAATGATTTATTACGTAAGGACATACTGAAGCCCTGCTCTTCCACGGACCTGAAGAAAAAAGTGCTCTGGGTGGGGATCCGGAGCACTTCTTATCAGAGGGTCGAAGGTCAAAATGAGTCCGACGCTTAAATGTAGGGACCACAGCAGCTATACTCTCCAGAGTATAGCCAACAGAATCCAGTCTGTCGGAGCTTAGCTCTGTACGGTGGTTCAATATGGGCAGATTCCGTCACTAATTTCGTAGTAATAAGGCGGGAATTAGCCGGGCGGCAGCTACTCTTCGCAATGTAGCGGTGACGGCTACCAGGAGGTGCCGTACGGTCTTCTAGGCAGCAGCTACCCCTAGCGGAAGATCCATCGTGGCAGCTTGTTACGAAGGTCTTCGCCAAGTTACTCATCCTCGTTCCAGAGAGGACGTCGCGGCCTGCAGTGGGAGTTTTGGAGGGTATAAAGGCAAGGAAAGCAGCCTCGAGGCATACGATTGTTGGGCCATAGAGTAACGAAGATAATGAGCTATTCTCTGTTCCGCACCGGGAGTGTGGAGGCGTCACTATGCGAACCTCCAAATTTCTATGCAATTGGGGCTCCGGGTGAGGCTGGAAACCTACCTGGCTTAGCTGGTCCCGACGCCGAAGGGAACTCTACAATTTGCCGAAGATTTCCCTTACCTTGGTGGTAGCCTGCTGAGCTGAGACGGTCTTCTCCAAAAGGGAGCAGGCCCTGCTCCCTTTTGGAGAAGACCGTCCGGTCGTGGAGGGAGCCCTGTGTTTGACAAACCCACTACCCAGAACATCCCTCAGTATACGGCTGAAGGCGAATCGGTGAGGCTGGAAACCTACCCGGCTTAGCTAGTCTTCAATTTGCCGAAGCGTTCCCTTACTTTGATGGCGGTCTGCTCCTTTTTGCAGAAGACCGTCCGGTCGTGGAGGGAGCCCTGTGTTTGACAAATCCAGAACATCCCTCCGTTTACGGCTGAAGGCAAATCGCAGGTGGTTTTAGTGGGTAGGTTTAGCGCTACTAGTCGCCCATATCCCCGGGGTGCTTTAGCTTAACTGAGCTACTTCCCCAACCTGGTGATCATATTTTGTCGTGGCGATTGGTTGCCGCCTATAATTTTAAGGTGAAGATAATATAATGATCACATATTGTAATCTTCCTTGATATTAAAAGCAATGGCAATGGTGGTAAATTAATTGAAATTTGAAACATTCTAGCATGAATAAAATACTTAAGAACAATATTAAACAATAATTAAAATATACTTAAGTGGTGGTTTATCTCAGAATTATAGTTTTTTCTGGGAGCACTTACTATTTTCGATATATTTTTCTTGCCGCTGTAGTAAATACGCGGAATTGCTTCTAACTTCCGGCCGCCTACTGTTCCGCGGTATTTTCGATGGCAAAATATACGTTTCTAATTAGATAATTTAAATTCTGTGAAGTCTAATATAAGCCAATATGCGTTACGAATCGGCTGGCACAATATCTCAATTTTGCGCATTTTGCTGTTACGCGGTATTTACCAACTGTTCATACGCGGTATCGCACGCGCAGCGACGAAATACTACGATTTATTCGTACCTACAATATAAGTTTAAATATATTTTTATGACTAACTCAATTGATATTTGAACAAGTGATGTTTTCCAACATGTTGACTCTACAATCTACATAATTGTAAAGTTTGTTTTGATTCAAAGATAGTCTGTTCGTTGTACTTTTTTTTACTTACGAATACCATACTTTTATGGGGTACACTTCTAATTTCAACTTATATCTGGCGAAGAAAAATCTGCTTATTTTTTTCATTGCCAGAATTTGCCAAGATATGCCCGATAGGTATATCCTTGAGGTAACGGATTTTTTCCGGCAGGTTTTCCTGATGGTGATCTGAGGTTTTCATATCGCCAGAAATCGTGTGAGTGAATCACACGGTTTCTGGTGTTTACCGTCGTAGTTCGGTGTCCCCGTGGCCATCTAAAAATACAACAAAGATCAAGAATCTTCTGTTTGTTTTCACTTTTTTTGGCGCCAACGATCATTCGACACTTGCAACTCGGTCGCACGGCTTTATGTATTGGCAATAGTCTTGAGACATATTTACTATAATTTACCTACGTAGGTCGGTTGTACAATGCATTTGCTAAACAAAAGACTAGTTAATAACTAATTACTTGTGGTTTGTTAAGTAAAGTGTAAACAATACCAAAACACTGGCTGGCTGGATTTCTTTTTTAGGGTTCCGTACACAAAGGGTAAAAACGGGACCGTATTACTGAGACTTCGATGTCTGTCCGTCTGTCTGTCCGTCTGTCTGTCTGTCTCCAGGCTGTAACTCAAGAACCGCTATAGCTAGACTTCTGAAATTTACACAGATTATGTATTTCTGGTGCCGCTATAACAACAAATACTAAAAACGAAATAAAGTTAATATTTAAAGGGGGCTCCCATACAACAAACGTAATTTTTTTGGTCTTTTTGGCTTGTGATTCATAATGGCAACATATAGACACTTGAAATTTTCACAAAAACCTCAATTATATGTGTACTTTAATATTCAATTATAAAATTAAAATAAAATAAATAATTTAGGGGGGCTCCCATACAAAAAAACACAAATTTTCCTTATTTTCGCTCTATAATGGTACGGAACCCTTCGTGCGCGAGTCCGGCTCGCACTTGGCCGATTATTTTTTTCAGATTTATGTTCTTTGATCCTTCTTTAAAATTTCAGTTTTTTTTTCAACCCCGTGTTGACTTGTACTTAAAAGTATTCATCTTCAATCCTTTAAAGGGCCCATTCACGGCAGTCCGCCGTGCAGGACTGCAAATGAACATAGGTCACTGATTGGTCCACACTCGGTGTTTCCGGTCGTGTGGACCAATCAGTGAGCTATGTTCATTTGCAGTCCTGCACGGCGGACTGCCGTGAATGGGCCCTTTTATGAACATAAAGGATTGAAGATGAATTTTAGATTCTAATCGTGCGTCCACCAGGCTTTAATAAGCCTGAATTCATCTGATGATAAAGGAAATCACAGAGGCTGTTAATTAAGGAGTATGACGCAAACGTTGCTTTACTCATTACGAGTAGGTACATACTGATTGATTGCCTTACAGGTAACATACACCTTACAAACAAACTTAATTGACTTGTTCGTAACAATTTATATGGTAATGTCCTTTTAGGGGGCAGTGTAATTTTTCTTTGTTGTCACGAAAAATGATTTATATTTATGTATGTATGGGCTCGGCGACTTCTGAAATAATTAATATTTCAATGGATTACCTCATTAAATAGTTAATACTGTATTGTACTAGCTCGTTAGATATTTAGACTGTAACTAAAAGCGACAGTGTCGTGAATTAAGTTAAATACCTTTTAGTTAGATAATGTGACATAACGGTAAGCAAAATCACTTAACTAGATTGTTATGGCACTACGGCCAGACACCTTAGCCTCCGGCTACAGACGAGAGCACTAAATAAAAAAGTTCTCATGTCACGCGGTGACATGGCGCGAATTAACTTACGAAAGGCGCCTAACAACGATGTGAAAGTGAAAGCACTTCTGGCAGTAAGCTCTAAAGTCTACTGTGTATCACCATAATCGCATCGAGATAAGGAATAGAAAAACGCATGAATGCATGCTTCTTATTGTTAGTTATGTAAATCATTTGGGAATGAGATACTGATCAATTAATGATAACTGATGTTATGTAGAGTTCGAGATAGAATGTATAATTTGGCTATTACAATAATTACAGGTATTTTTAAAAGACTACAACACATAGTTTAGTTTCTTTCGGAAAAGAATATTAGAATATCAAGCAAAAAAAGAATATTGCTTATCGAGACGTCACATATAGCTCTAGCCACTGTACTGATTAGAGTTTAGGAACACGCCGTAAATCTTTTGAAACTACATTTTGTAGCCCGATATTTCTAATATGCGTCTGCGAGAATAAAATTGGAAAGCTGTCTAAATACGTATTGCAGCAATAATTATCAATGTCTTTTATGGGTATGTAGGTAAATCGCCTATTAGCTCGCCTAATCTTGGGCAATTTGCGATTATATACATAACAATACTAAAGAAATGTAGATAGAAGTGATAAAACTTGTCCTATTTGACCACTTTTGTACAGGCTCTATCACAAATTATTATTTTTAACAAAAAATTAAAACCGACTTCCAAGGTAAAAACAATAGTAATATGAACTAAAAAGTATTAAATAACTCTTACCCTTTAATAGTGCCTTTTTCAGAATTCGTTTAAATCTCAACTATTTCTGTACTGTATACTACAATCTTCATTATTTTGAAGTCGGTACCAGCTAATTTAATCGTGAGTTCAGTAATGTCAGATTATCTGAAACTTTTGGGACTGGTACCGACTTCAAAGTAATGAAGATTGTAGTATACAGTACAGAAATAGTTGAGATTTAGACGAATTCTGAAAAAGGCACTATTAAAGGGTAAGAGTTATTTAATACTTTTTAGTTCATATTACTATTGTTTTTACCTTGGAAGTCGGTTTAAATTTTTTGTTAAAAATAATAATTTTACTCTTTTTAGTTAAGTATCTACAAAATTAGGTTTTATGCGTAAATAACCAATACGAATGTTAACTATTCACATTATGTCACTGTAAGCGAAATTGTGGTAAATGCTTGCAGTTATCTAAGCGATGCTGCAATTTCCATACTTTTATCTTTAAAGATTCAGGAGTTCTGTTCAGTGCCTTTGGACCAAGAGACATCTTCGTATAAAATTTCTCTTATTCGTAACATATATAACTTACTAGAAACAACATTTTAACCACTATGAGTGTTTTGATAAAATTCAAGGATTTTCCTCGATTGTTCATAGATCCCATCATCAGCTCACCACTTTCGTAATTGTTATACAAAATTAAGATTATATCCTATACAACAACACGAGAATTTTGAAAATCGGTCCACAAACAGCGAAATCATTATCAAAAACGTCTGCTTCGATGCAAAATATCACGAAAAGTACCAATAATTGGGTCATAGTGTGATGACCCATGGTATAATGATGGTTGTGATGATGATGATTAATCAAATTGATGTATTAGCTTATGCTTTCAGTTGTTTAAATAACGGCGAAATCCCCGAACCTGTACCTATAAGCATTCAAAAGTTCTGTTCGGTACCTTCGGATCCAGGGTATAACCTGGTGCAAAGTCTTACTTTTTGGTAGCATTTACCTCGTATGCTTCAGAAAAAATCGAAATCACTATATGTTTCCATACAAATTTCAAGAAGTCCCTTCGATTCTTCAAGGATCCTATCATCAGATCACCACTTTTGTGAACATGGTACCAAATTCAAGTTAAACCCTATACAACACAAAAAGAATTTTGAAAATCGGACCACAAACGGCTGAGTAATCGTGGAACATACAAAAAAAAAAAAAAAGATACATACAGCCGAACATATTACCTCCTCCTTTTTGGAAGTCGGTCAATAAAAAGAAAGATTTTTTATGTACTTGGCGCCATAGCTTTGTATCATTTTCCAAAACTTGAAGGAAGTATAAACAGTAAATTTACTGTAGCTTTTCCTCTATTTTCTGTATCTTTTTCTCTTACAAATTATTACCAAACTTAACTAATATGAATTCTTGGGACTTGCCTCTTTCAATTCTTAGATAATAAGTTGTCCAATATTTACGTGTTTTATAATTATTATTTTGCACTTAGAATTCGAAATTATCTTTATGATCTTTATAATCTTTATGATCTACCTCTACCCCAAATTTTTGCCTTAATGATCTTTTGACCCAATATTTCTTGTAAGTAACCAGTGTCAAAAGGCGCTCTAGAAAGTCGGTATCCGGTACAAAACTTAGCAATTAGCCAAGGTAAAGTTATAGTGGTATTGTTCGAAGTTCCCTCGCTAGATAAATCACTATCATCGCTATCAGATTAATACGATGTTCACACGCTATGAAATTGCCTACGAGTTGGGTCGATACGAAATATTAATGTGCCTAATGCAATAAAGGCTTAGATTTCCTACTAAAATCCACATCTAGTAACGGATGTAGAGAGGTGGAAAACCAACTCTATATCCCTCGATATACAGTACAGAATAGAGCTAAGTATATTGAGATAAGGTAAAATATTTCGATAGAGCAAAAGAATAAAATGGCGTTCCGCATCCCGCGAGGGATGGGGCGTCCTACCGCGGGTATGTGGGACTCGCTGCGTCTTAAGAGGGCGACTAACCAAAAAAATCAAACATCGTCCTTCTCTCTTCACACTCACGCCCGTCTTTCATATGCCAGGTGAAAAAGGACGACGCGGATTCATCGCCAAATTAGGTTTTTCTCAATAACTCGATAAATATACAACATTTTAAAAATCCGCTAGGTCAGTTTCTTAATGATAGAATTTTATACAATGTGTTAAAATATTAACTTAGTTCAATGCACGAGTATGGCAATAAATGAAAAATTCGTGAAAATTAGATGCATCTTTGTGATTTTTTTCTATCGAAAATTTTTGAAGATATCGTGTTTTCGTTCAGATTGAATTCTTGGAAATATAATGTAGTTTCTAATTTTAGAAAATGAAACAATTCGGGACTTTTTTCAAGTATAAAAATGAATTATAAAATCGAAAATTTTGGGTTAGTCACCCCCTTAAGATGTCAGTAACGCAGCCTCTACCCACTAAAAACTTGGCGATACTCCTCCACAACTACCATTTACGGGGCCACGCGAAGAGTAAAATGTACTGAATTTTGCAAAAGTTATTTTATTCTGCATATAGACATTGAATAATAATACCCAGAAAATGAAATAGAACCCTACATTAAATGTCTAAATTAAATAAACGTTAAATTCAATTGTAGGTCAAACATAGTAGTAATAATTGTTACATTGAACGGTCGTTAAACTTTAAATTATAGTGCTCAGGACTTAGGCGTTTAAAATCAATACGAGTAATGAAATACTTTCGACCCTAAGGGTGGTTAGTCATTTGCGATCGTTTCGATCTATCGGAACTAAATTTGAGTCATTATTACCTTGTTGTTGTTGAGTTGAGATATTTCCGACTAAATATTAGAGCTATTACACATTGCACCATCTTATTGTAATTACCATTTAAATTTACTTATTCTTCTCCTTAAAGTTCTGGTTTCTAATCTGCTTTCTAAGAAAAGTTCACTTGCGATGGATCGAAACGATCGATCGCAACTGCGTGGCCCTAACGCTGACTGTGCGAGGACATGCAACACACTCGTTGGCCTTCAGCCGTTTACGAATTTCACACTAACGACAACTGTATTTAACGTAATACACCCTGAGGGCGTTTGTGCACTACGCGGAATTTTACCGTCCGGCGTTCATAACTTTCACGTTTGCCATATCAAAACATAAGAAATCGGGACGCCGTGCCGCGCCGGATGGTAAAATTCCGTGTAGTGCACAAACGCCCTGATTAAAACATTTTCATGATTCCATATTTGAACAACTTGCCATTTCGGCCATGCCAAATCGAATGGCATTGGCATAACCTCCATGCCATGTATGGGTATGCTAATTATAATTTTCCTTGCCATATGCAAAGGTTTTCAGAGACAGTTCCACATCTGATTTAATCTTATCAAAAACATAAATCTTGGACTATAATAATAAAGGAAAAACTATAGTATTAATCTGACTTTATTATGATGACGAATTTACTGGAGTTGACCTTATTAAATGCGTGAATCTTAGTGTAGGTACTTTTATAGGTATGACCAAATATGACGCATACGATGCAAAACTGATATTAAGGTCAAGGCAATTGGAGAAGGAATTAACAAAAGAAGTCTGCAAAGAATACTCGTAGAATAACAGATTTGGAACATAATTCTTGACTTTGAATGAAAATAAAAGGAGAATATCAAATGTACAAAAGGGTCTGTCAATAATAATTGTTGAAGTTACAATGGGGCTTAAATTAAATCTGCATTGATTAATATTATGTAACAGTAAAATTACACAATTAAATCTATTAAAAATGACACACGTGGTTATCTCTTAATGGGATATTAAATAGAACTCTACAAATTATACTAAAGTCAAAGTACTATAAAAATATTCGAAGGATAAAAAAACAAAGCGACAAAATTTTGAAAAAGCCTTGTGCGGTGCATCTGCATTTTGTAGAACTATATACTATAAATAGAAACGCAAAAGCAATCATGTAGAAAATTTAAATCTACTTCTACGGAATGCATCTAGCCTGGCTATTTTCGTAATTTTCTGTTTAATATCTATTTACTTCGCGTTGGTGCAAATACTAGAGGTCCTGTAATACTCATGTTTGATTTTTAATGAAATCAAAATAGTACACAAGTTGTAATTGTGAAGTCGTTGACTGATAACATACATTCGACGTATTCAACACTTTTATCACGCACGCTCTACATAATCAGAATCATAATATTTCTGTCACATTTCTTCTGGATTTCCAGGGATTTCCGCTGTGTCTGTCAAATTGTGATAAATATTCACTTTGAAGATCTTACACAGGAAGTTTCAGTATTTGTATCTTTGTACAATATAAATCAACAGAAATTTTGTCAATGAGGGCAATTTTTTTTTTTTTGTATTTCCCCTTGTCGATTTCATCATAACGACATAGATTTAGCTTGTTATGGTAGTTAAAGATTATGTAAGGCTGTACAAACAGTTTGTCCGTTGATTGTTCTAGATTACCAAAAACAAGACTTCCGTTCGAGTTACGACTTGTGACGGTTACGATGCCCTTCCTGTGTTTTATTACGTTTTTATACAATCGAAGCAATCTAAGTATAGAAGACGTTAAGTCCACTTGGCATTCCTATGATGTGGTCCATGCCTCTGGAAACGACAACGGTAGTCGTTTCGTTGAAACCAAAATATAGATTAAAGTTAAAAATCCTTTTATGAAGTTTTTGGAATTTCTTGGAAATATTCTTACTGCTTAATTTCCAGTTAGTTAAGCTCCTAGTGGCTTGTCTTTTATAATTCCTCTTGTGTTAGATACTCCGTTATAATATGCAACCGCTTGTCGTTCGTTTCTAATCAGCGCCGCTGGACTTGCGCCAACGTTCCCGCGTTTGTGTTCAGTTTAAAATTAGAACACCTATTTTTTTCTTTACATTTAGAGACACGTCGGCCGAGGTGAACAATCTCTTTCGGCCGATGTGCAGTTCTGATTTTCGTTTGGCTCGACACACGTTGGAGATGCATGGTGCATATCAATGGATGTTTGTAGAATAATAAGGCTATAGTCATAAATAAAACCCATTTAATATTAATTATTATATAAAAGAGTAATAACAATAAATATTGTAACGACAAATGCAACAACGCAATAGAAACTAATGCGTAACATTTGCCGGCTGGCATACTTCTCAAAAATGTTGAGTATACAAAGTAAGTGGTAAAGATATATTTCTAAATTCTTTAATTCTAGCAACATTAGTATGCACAGGTTTATCTCAGCTCAAAGCATTGCAATCGTAGGTGGAGACCTGAGACATGACCTTAAATTATGCCTTGCGTCTCGCCTATACTTTCCTAAGAGTGTTTAACAATGCAAGTCAATCCGTGACACGAATATTTCAAATTCATATCCTGCTCACACTGTTTACGATTCCACGCACACCGATCACCGACTACTGTTACATGAAAATATATGTCAACGGCCGCTCCATGAAATTTCTATTTTAAAATCATTTTAGGCTCCTCCTAAATCCTAATTAACTTAAAAATAAATTACCCTCAATATATGCGTCGTTGGCAAAATTATTTTCGGCCAGCAAGCAAAATTATGAAAGTTTAGATCATTAAGAAAACTGCTTCCTTAAGCATTTTTTCTAGTTGACTGAAAACAAATTTTTGTATAATAAAAATTGAAAATCACGACTTAAAAACAATGAACCCGTTAACGTTACAGTGTACAAAGGTGACATTTCGATTTGGTCCTTCGAGCCTCGTCGTAAATGTACTCTTCGCATGTTTCTTCAGAAGGTCGTTTCGTTATTATTTCTCGCTTGGACGATTTTAATGAACAATATGATTCATAAATCATCCTTTACGCTTCACAACACGGCAAAACATTGCAAGCTCGTACTATCCGAAGTAACTTCTATTCTTAGCGGTGACGTTTCACTCCGTGATCCGTCTGACTGGTTTCTCAGTAAACTGCAATACATCAATTTCTTCACCCAATAATTGTGTTAAAATAGGCTCACCGCAAACCACAAAGCGTCATTCAATGTTGATGTATCTTAATACTGATTTGGGCACAATATTTATTCAGTTTTTCCTTGTCCTAGAGAGTACGAAGCGCCATTTACCAAATTCAAAGACCATCGTTGCTTCAAGTTTGATTTTTGTGTATTTACTCCATGATTTTGGGGAACTTCTCTGATATCATGATATTTGACGTAAATTAGACGGTGTGATACAATTCAAGCGAGCACTTGTATTTTAGATCGTCAGAACAGCACGCGATGTAAATTGAGGTAAATCGCAAAGACATTACGAAAGCCGAATTCAGACCACTTGAAGTATAATTTGCCAATCTTGATATTTCTTCATACTTACAATTACACCCTAGTTCATTGTAATATCACATGAGTACCTAAATAGACTTTATCAATATTCCCAATGTAATAAAACAGAGTATAAAACAAAAACAAATTTTACTGAGACCCTAAAACGCTAGAGCAAATTCAGTTGAATCTATACTTATTATAAAACAAAGTCACTTTTTTTCCCTCATGTCCCTTTGTTCCCTTTAATCTTTAAAACTACGCAACGGATTTTGATGATTCTTTCAGTGTTAGATAGCCCATTTATCGAGGAAGGTTATAGAATATATTTTATCA
Organism: Polyommatus iphigenia; assembly: GCA_963422495.1. NCBI lineage: Eukaryota > Metazoa > Arthropoda > Insecta > Lepidoptera > Lycaenidae > Polyommatus > Polyommatus iphigenia. The sequence goes on along the minus strand of OY730185.1, from coordinate 10,274,114 downwards.
CGCTAAGATTAATAGAAGCGAAGAAATAGAGGAAAATCTGGAAAAAACGGGGAAAATTATTTGAAAGGGCTAACTTGAACGCGCTAATCTCAGGAACTACTGGTCCGATTTGAAAAATTATTTCAGTGTTAGATAGCCCATTTATTGAGGAAGGCTATAGGCTATAATATTTTATCACGCTAAGACTAATAGGAGAATGTGGAAAAAACGGGGGAAATTATTTGAAAGGGTTTATCTCACGAACTACTGGAGCAATTTTTATGTTATTTGGCACAGTTAAGAAGTAGACCACATGAAGGATCGTGATAGGCTATCGATTTTAATCATTTTTTCAGTGGCTATATATTTTATGCCCGTGCGACGCCGGGGCGGGTCGCTAGTGATTCCATACATTTTTAAGATGGTTTTTACAATTCAGATAGATCCGTAAAACTGAACGATAAACTTCTATTTTATTTATCATTTTACAAGACATTTTTGGACAATATCGTATTTATTTTTAGTTGAAAATCAATTTGTGGGAATCGACAGCGGTGTATATTTTTGTATTGATAATACAAATCTTAGATTTGTAATCAAAGTCCTAATATTAATTTGATATTTCCGAAAAATCTTTTCTGAAACTTTCTGCAGGAATTTATTAAGTCTCGTCTAGATACTAAATAAATTCCTGAAGTTGGTAACCGTAAGACCAAATTAACATCCCCAAAAATGATTAAAGTTCAGCACTTTGTACTGTGGACACCATAAAATGTTAATGATCATAGGCACTTTAAGTAACATTAAGTTTACTACCTCAAACCCAACAGCCTTGGCACCATAATAAAACACTCGTATAACTTAATATTTTGGTTCAATTACGAAACTTTAATCAAATTTCGTCTTAAACTTCGACAAGGTTAAATTAACTGAGGCAGAGAAACTGGCGTAAATAAAAACATCGATGTTCTTACGTATTACGTAATCTTGAGTCTAGACAACGTTTGAACAAAGTCTACTCGAAGTTAAGATAATATTTTGAGAAGTTTTGTACTTTCAAAGGATAATGAAAATGGTGTGTATTATGAAATATCAGAATATTTTGATCTCTTAATTTAGTGATTCTAAAGCAGATTTAAGACTTTAAGTATCTAATTTGAAACCTAATATACCTAAAAGTACTTGAAAATTAATAAAGAAGATAATATTGGTGTTATTGGTGTTATAAGTAGGTGGTTGTAATCGCAGCGGGGTTAACGCCATTAAGAAGATAAATTCCCAACGATACACAAATTCTGACTTCAATGGATGCTACAAGGAATTGGCGTTTTGTCAAATAGCACACAGACCGCTGTGTTACTTGACCTATAACACACATTTAATAGCACGAACAAAGCCTGTCTCTGTATTTCATTTTTAAAATCTCTGGACCGGACATCTGTATGGGCTTGCCAAGTTTTTATATCGAGTTTCGGGGACCAATTGGATCGTAATATCAGAAGTAATGAACCTGACACCGATGATACGAGAGTGTTTGTATGGCTTGGACACTCGATAGATAGCTTTGGAGCTTTTGGTAATTCGTTAATCTATTTTATTTTTTAAATAAAGCTACTAAATGGATTTAAATTTATTACTTGTGTAGGAAGAAAATGTTTATATGATCGAAATTCATAAAAAGGCAAAAAGAAAATGATATTAGAATTTAGAAACAGCGAAATATTCTGTGAAATATTTAACATTATTACATTAGTAACATTGATCATAGTCTTGGCGTTCACATGTAACAAATAGAAAAGTGGTCATTTTGTTACACAGCATATTAACTTTCAAATTAACCAATGAATTATTGACTATTGACTATAAGATCAGTTTTCTTTATTATTAGTATAAGTTTTAAGGTATGAGATTCTTTTACGATTATGAGAAGATGTCTCATTTGATGAGCAGCAGGTCTAAAATATAAAAATTTGAAACAACCTCTACCTAGTAGCAGAGACCAGATGTGTCTTTACTCCATGCTAGTAGGTAGGCTTTAGTTGTAAGTAGATGCTTAACGTTGGAATTTATAATTTGTTGTGTTATTAAATAGCATTGAAAAGTTAAAATCATCTGTTCAAATAGACCATAATTAAATATTTATTTTATTAGTAACGTAGTTTTTGTGATTAACAAATTATCTGTTACAACTGGCATCAGAAAAGCCAAAACCATTTGTAACCTCGTCGTATCGCCTAACCACAACGCATTTGTGACATTGATCAAAGTATTTTTTATTGCTGACATCATCTAGATATACAACCGCAGATTACACTGCAATTCACTCCGACTGTAGCTTACATAATACCTCCTCATTATTCACACTTCCATGACCATCTACCTGTCCCTGAGCGACGACACGCCGAGCGATTCAATCACGAGTTCGTTTGTAATGTAAACATGCGATGAATTCACACAATCTGAATCCTACCTGTGCTCTGTTGATGACGTCGTGCGGACCGCGCCACGATACTGCCGCTGGAGATTTTCTTTTGGCTAACTCGAGGGTGGCCTCGCTGGGGCATCGCTCGAACATGAGCACCCTCTCGGCGACGGATCCTCGACTCAGGAAGGGCCTGACCGGCGTGGCTCCGGAGGTCGAGGTCTCCCCGACCGCCCCGGCGCTGGACGCCCGCCGGGCCCGAGCCTCGAACTTCGATCTCGCCTCGGTGACATGCGAACCGAAGGACGACCGCCTTTCGCCGCTAGCCCCGGTCGCCGGCTTTCTAGCTCCGGTATCTAGTTTATCTTGATACCGGCTCTTGGCGTAATCGACTAAAGACAGGGGCGGCACGACATCCGGTCTCTCTGCCGGCCGCTCCGCGACGACGCCGCCCGTGCGGAGCGCCCGTAGGAGACGCTCCTCCTCTCTCGCCACCTCCAGGCGCATAGCGGCCGAGTCCAGGCGTCTGGCGTTTGCGCCGGGGCCGGCTCCGTTGCGCTCGGGGACCAGATCCGGCGGCAGAGACGCTTCGACGACGTCGCCGTCGGGCTCGAGCCGAACATCTCGCCTCGGCTCGGGCCTCTGCTCCCTCCGCGGCTCGGGGCGCTCCCTTACTTCGGGACGATCCCTCCGAAACTCGGGCCGTTGTTTTATTTCTGGCTTCGGCTCCGGTTTAGGTTTAGTTCGCAAACTCTCGGTCAATTTGAGGCCGGGCGTGGGCCTGCACGACAAAATCTCCGTAGGTGCGAGGCCGCGCGCCTTCCAAGTCTGATATATCGCCTCGGCGTGATCCGAAATCTGTTTCGCAATGGCGGCGATGTCCTCCTCGCCCGTGTCGATCTCGCGGCGGGCCGTGGCCGCCATGGCGCGGGTTCAGCGCTGCTCAGGGGGCGCGAGCTCCATAAACACCGGACGACCGATCGCACATCGAATCACACTTCCTTATCACAGAAAAAGCACTGGGACACGTCGGGCGCGGGCACCGGAATCAGCTGATGAAGCTGCGAACGCGCGGGGGAGTAAACAAAGGCTAGAGGTAAAGATCGCGAGTCGCGAGTGTCGGCTTCGCGGTGGATAGCGTGACGACGATATACAACGTGCCGGCGGCGGCACCTCGCGCGGACTGCGGCGCTCGCCGGGAGGACGCGCGACCCCCGCCGCCGCCGCCGGCCCTCCTCCCGCCGCCACCGCCGCCGCACCGCGCTCCCGACATGTCCTCCTTGCTCACTCATTTAGCACCTGATAAAATTACTACTGCACTACTACTGCAAGTCTAGACGGCTGATCCATCGCCCGGTACAGAAGCGAAGTGAATTTACACATTTTGTCTTGGATAAAATAGAGCCTGAAAGCTCGCGTTCAAAAATTTCATAAGGACAAGTGGCAACATAATAATTTAAATATAACAACTAACATTACACAATATCCTCGAAACGTAACTCGTAAAATAAAGAAAATGATAATCATAACAGTAAAACTGTAGAGTTTTCCTGAAAAAGATAATGTGCGTTCTAAAAAGCTATATCGTGTATAAACTTCAACTAACAAACCTTAGGTCCCTGGAGGAAAGTATTCCATTAATAGAAAGCATTTGGAGTGTAGTGTTTCTGAATATGGACAAACACTACACAACGCCTGCCTACTCCACGTTCGGATATGAAATACAAACGTGACTAAGAATTTCAGGGAGCATGTGTTTAAATCTCTACATCTCTACAAAAATCTACTTTCTTAGGGAGATCGCAGATGACAGACTTTTGTGCGATCAAAGTCTGCGGCTTCCATACATTCCGCATGGCGCGCGCCATCACATTGTATGGAAGCCGCAGACTTTGATCGCACAAAAGTCTGTCGTCTGCGATCTCCCTTAATCATACGCATTACGGTAGCTCTTTGTAGCAGAGCCTAATAATATTTTACATAGATGATCCGTTTCTGAGGGTTTTATCTGTTCACTAGCGCTTTTAATTTGCTGACGTCAATATTAACAAATTAATAAAAACTCTTGACAAAAACCCCTAAGAAATCGGGCATAATTTTACTGTAAACAATAGAAATATGTCCGTTTTGGTTTTCCGAAGGACCTGAAAAAGCTTTTAGGTCGAGCATTTTTCTATTTATCAACAATAATCGGCCAAGTGCAAGTCGGACACGCGCACTAAGGATTCCGTACCGTTATAGAGCAAAAATAGGCCAACAATTGTGGTTTTTGTATGGGAGCCCCCCCTTTTTTTAAATATTATAATCAAATATTAAAGTATGTACATATAATAAAGAATTTTGTGCAAAATGTAAGTGCCTGCCTGTTTCTATCATTTGATATAGAGCAAAAAAGGCCGATAAAATCACGTCTGTTGTATGGGAGCCCCTCTTAAATATTTAATTTATTTTGTTTTTAGTATTTGTTGTTATAGCGGCACCAGAAATACACAATCTGGGAAAATTCCAGAAGTCTAGCTATAGCTGTTCTTGAGATACAGCCTGGAGACAGACAGACGGACAGACATTGAAGTCTCAGTAATAGGGTCCCGTTTTTACCCTACATAAACGGTACGGAACCCTAAAAATGAATGTGTTTGTTCGTAAACGTTGTTCCTGTGTGCGTATTCGTCCGGCGCGCGTCGTCTACAAACAGCAAGAGTAATTGCGTGCTTTAGTTTTACTTACACGCTCCCACAATCATCGTCATAGCGGCCTCTCATACCTCCACTTCCGACTCCAGTGCACGTACATTGTATATGAAAATGTTTTTCTGCGTTTAGGTTCTAAGGAGAATCCAAAATATTAGGCCTTTTGTCTGAGACGTTGGTTTGGATTTTTTCAGTAAGATCTAAGTTTGATGACGACATTCGTAGAGTTGCTTTAGACTTCGTATTTGATTCATACTTAAGTTTCTCTCTTGGAAAAAGAGAGTTCTACTTAGAATTTTCATTTATAAAAAATTACATCTACATAAGCTGAGTGTATCTTTCAAATAAAAAAAACTGGTTGCACTCCGGGAGTGCCGGCAGAAGTGAAAACTTGATTATTAACGTTGTGCATTTTTTTAACCCATTTTTTATGAAAATTGATTTTTAAAAAATCGTCAATCAAGTTGTTTCGATCAAGTTTCGATCAAGGTTTCGATCAAGTTTCGATCAAGTTTTGAACAAGTTTCGATCAAGTTTCGATCAAGTTTCGATCAAGGTTTCGATCAAGGTTTCGATCAAGTTTCGATCAAGTTTCGATCAAGGTTTCGATCAAATTTCGATCAAGTTTCGATCAAGTTTCGATCAAGTTTCGATCAGGTTTCGATCAAGGTTTCGATCAAGTTTCGATCAAGTTTCGATCAATTTTCGATCAAATTTCGATTAAGTTTCGATCAAGTTTCGATCAAGGTTTCGATCAAGTTTCGATCAAGTTTCGATCAAGTTTCGATCAAGGTTTCGATCAAGTTTCGATCAAGTTTCGATCAAGTTTCGATAAAGTTTCGATAGAGTTTCGATCAAGTTTCGATCAAGTTTAGATCAAGTTTCGATCAAGGTTTCGATCAAGTTTCGATCAAGTTTCGATCAAGTTTCGATCAAGTTTCGATCAAGTTTCGATCAAGTTTCGATCAAGTTTCGATCAAGTTTCGATCAAGTTTCGATCAAGTTTCGATCAAGTTCCGATCAAGTTTCGATCAAGTTTCAAATTGAGTTCGAGTTCGAGTTCGAGTTCGACACAAAACACTACTCTCCAACCGTCTTACGCGTTTTGTATGGTTTTTCGATCAACACGAAAATCTATCGCGAGTTTCACAGTTTTTACCCATCCCACAAGTGCTCAACGCCGCTAAAGAAGTTTTCACTTCAAAAATGTTTAACATCATAGCTCTATCATTAATTACATCTCTGTAAGGCGAAGCAGGATGTAGTAAAAGACAATCATTTGTCTAATTTAGTTAATTGACCGACTTCCAAAAAGGAGGAGGTAATATGTGCGGCTGTATGTATCTTTTTTTTTTTGTATGTTCCACGATCACTCAGCCGTTTGTAGGCCGATTTTCAAAATTCTTTTTGTGTTGTATAGGGTTTAACTCGAATTTGGTACCATGTTCACAAAAGTGGTGATCTGATGATGGGATCCTTGAGGAATCGAGGGGACTTCTTGAAATTTGTATGGAAACATATAGTAATTTCGATTTTTTCTGAAGCATTCGAGGTGCGAAGTCTTACTTTTTGGTAGCATTTACTACCAAAAAGTAAGACTTCGCACCAGGTTATACCCTGGATTCGAAGGTACCGAACAGAACTTTTGAATGCTTATAGGTACAGGTTCGGGGATTTCGGCGTTGCTTAAACAACTGAAAGCATAAGCTAATACATCAATTTGATTAATCATCATCATCACAACCATAATTATACCATTGGTTATCACACTATGACCCAATTATTGGTACTTTTCGTGATATTTTGCATCGAAGCAGACGTTTTTGATAATGATTTCGCTGTTTGTGGACCGATTTTCAAAATTCTCGTTTTGTTGTATAGGATATAATCTTAATTATGTATAACAATTACGAAAGTGGTGAGCAGTCCCAAAAGTTTCAGATAATCCGACATTACTGAACTCACGATTAAATTAGCTGGTACCGACTTCAAAATAATGAAGATTGTAGTATACAGTACAGAAATAGTTGAGATTTAGACGAATTCTGAAAAAGGCACTATTAAAGAGTAAGAGTTATTTAATACTTTTTAGTTCATATTACTATTGTTTTTACCTTGGAAGTCGGTTTTAATTTTTTGTTAAAAATAATAATTCGTCATTTAACTTGCTTTCTTTTCACCAAATCAGTTAAATTTTATCTCCATTATTTTAGGGTATCTATCAAAATTAAGAGTTGATATCTTCTGTCCGTTTAAGAATTCCAATAAAATAGCAAGAGTTTTTGAATGTCCTCCGTTGGATAGACTTTCGAAAACACAATTTAGGTCAAGCAATCAAATTGGCAAAGTTTTCTGAAAGTAATAGTAGGCTTGCTCGAGTTAAAGTCTAAAGATTCCAACTTCGTAAATTAATAGCATTGAGTGTTGTGATTATAAGTTTTCAAACAAAAAGTTAATACTTAACAAACAACAAATATTCGATACTAGATTTTCCCGCAACTTTTCACGCAGAAATTCGTTTAAGTATACAAGGTATAACAAAACTAAGCTAGGAGACCCATACACACCCTAAAGTATTATCCCTTAGTTTTGTTACATCCTGTATGTAGAGGGAAAGTCGCATACTTTTTCGTGATAAAACTTATCTAATATCTTCATAATTCATATCTATTATCTATAGATTCCATAGGTACTATTTTCCTTCATCAAATATTAGTTTAGCGGTTTTAGTGTACCTAGAGGTAACAGATAGCCAATGTATGGTCGTTTATTATATTAGTATTGTACATAATAATAATTAATAACATTTCTGTTCCAAATATTATTATGTAAATCAAATAAGTAAAACTAACATAGTCTTTTTGAAAGAGCTTATACTCTTAACACAAAAGAACTGACTTCATACTGGAACAGCTATAATATTTCACCGCAATGAAATTAAATATTAACCTTTAACCTTTCTGAAGCATAAAATTTATAACATTTTATCGTGACGTTTCAGGAATACAACTTTGACCTTTTAAATTTAAACTGTAAAATTCTTGATAATTTCACCATTTAATAGTTAAGTTTAAACGAATTTGTGCCACGCATAGCCGTAGCTACCGCTCTACTGGCTGTTCCAATTTTATAGAGTCCAGCACCCGTAGCATGGCTACAGTAGAAGCATGAAATTACCTATAGACAAACATTAAAATACCACTTTTATGACATAGACTATATAGCCTACGTCATAAAGTAGGATTTTATTTGAATTTTAGGCCTATAGTCTATGTCATAAAGTGCCATTATATTTGATTTTTTGTCGATCGCGGCTAGCCGCGGTCTTCAGTTTATCTCCGCTGTTTGTCTATACATTCGTATTTCAACAGTAGCCATGCTACGGGTGCTGGGCCTTCAAAAAGCAATAGAAAAAACTTTCGTCATGGGCGTACGGTTAGAGCCCCTGCAGACTTACGCAGATAGTTTGATCAGTACGAAGATGTATGAAGGTGCGCACACTAAACGACGTGTATCGGCCCTTAATAATGTACTGTAACCCCAATTTGGTGAAACTATCGGCCGACTAAAAGTCTGTAGTCTGCAGGGGCTCTTACTTATAGGCTCGAGCACCCATAAGGACTAAACTGTGGATGCCGAAAACACCAAACAAGAACCAAGTAACTTTTTGTTTTAACACATTAATTTATTTATCGGCCGATCAATATGCATTCACACATCCATATTGCTTCTCACATCCACTCTCTCGTCTGATCAAAATATGACCATGATAGCGAGGGTTTTCTTAAAGCGTGTTGTGACACCCATAATATAGTTGAACTGCACCCAAAAACTGCACCACTGCCATGTCAAGTTGGTCTCAGGGTGCGGCGAGCGTTGACCTGCCTCGATACCCCTTGATAACCATCAAATTATGATTATTGTGGAATAGATAGGGAAGCTAATGCTCCTATGATAGAAACTGTTGTCTTACTTTTAAACTTTATACCATTGACTTAAGGATCACGCAAAGAAAATCAGAGGTAAAATAATTAAGAACGGATTATATTATTATAGGATGTTAAGAGCCTGGTAGTCGTCTTTTTCTTTATAAATGTTTACTTTTGAACTTTATGCGCAATGAAACTTAAAAGTAAAATAAATTTGAATGGATTATAATATTAGGATGTTAAGAGTCCGGTAGTTATAGTAGACTTTTTCTCTATAAACTTCTATAAGCTTCGCGATCAATACTCATTAAATACCCAGGGAAAAAATACATAAAAGAAAATGTTTTATGCAGGTCTTCCGAATTGGCTACAAAAAACTCATTCGGGAAAGTCTACAATACCTACCACTGGTTTGAGAACTAACGCGGCCAGGAAAACCAGCGTAAGGACTTAGGTATTTATTATTTATACTCAAAAGTCATTCTAGACTCAAAATTTAGCGCATTATAAGCATTGGTAACTTTTAGGGGTCCTTCTTCCCCGACGTAAAGCAAAATAACAAGCATTTTTGTCACGCCTACTCGACTAGTGTACTCTTAAGCTCCCCAATTGTCACGAATTTCCTAATAGGGACCAGTAATAAATCGTTTACGATTTGTCAAGAGCGAGCTCAAGTTTAATGCGAGTTCCGGAGACCATCAATCATTATCAACGCACCCACGTGTCTCCTGGTAATGCAGGTGGTCGTTAAACTTTAATATTTACGTACATAATACGTAGGTACATCGTTTACACCCATTTAACTGCTAAGCCGACGTGGTTGGTTCATGTTTTTTTCATTTTTGCATGTACTTATTGCAAATAGTGTGTAGAAAAATTTTAATACCGTGAAAAGACATTACATTTTCTGAAAACCTATAAACGCAGGTAAAACTAAGATACGGGCATTGCGTCTTAGTAGTTTAAAATAAATATCTTTTTAGAATTTGGTCATAACTCATAACACGTATAATAATAGACGGACCTAAAAGTGTCCATCATATATTACCTAGGGAGAATATCGAATCCATAAATTATTATACAAGTATACAATATTCTGTTGAAGTATCAATTTCAGGTTGATGAGCTTAAAAAGTAGAACGTAAGCCACTTAGCTGCCATACAATATGGGTCAAAGTTTAATGCTACTAGTTTAATTATACTTTAACAGTTCCCGTTTCAGAATATTGGGTTTCAGATTTTACAAATGAACTAAGTTTAAGCTAATATCAGAGGCATTTCTATTACAAACATTTATAGGTCTACCAGAATCTGATGGCAATTTTTGACAGCAGATTTTCAAAAAAATATTCTTGATCATTGGACAGATTAATTTTATTGCATGTTTCACACACAGAATCAGCCGTTATAAGAAAAAAAAGGATCGAAATGTTTTATTCCAATTACCCCGGTATTGCTAGAGTCAATTTATATTTTCACTTTTTGCTATCAGATTCTGGTAGACCTATACAAGATACATTCATGTTTGAAGAATAAAGTGTAATATTACTTTTTATTATACTTTATATTAAATTAATAACTTATTATTCTTTTTTTAATTAAAAAACTCTTTCTTGCTCAAAGCATCAGAGCTGTATGCTGAAAGCAAAACCTAGAAATATTCCAAAGCTATTTCACAAACAACACGAAGTTGGTTTTAAAGTTTTAATATAACTAAACAACATAAAATTACAGTACCCATCATGTATGTATGTCTATCACCACTATCGAAAACGGACTGTTCTCTGTATTTCTTGCGCCTCTTCAACATAATGTACAGGGATTTGTGACTGAGGTGTTTCATCTGCTCGTCTGTGAAGGACTCTAGTCTTGCAGCTGGTATGATCTGCATAATCTAAAATAACATAAAATCATGTATTTGCCCACAAAAGAACAAAAAATAAGACGTGTTAATTGATGTCTTTGGCATATATAGTTCAATAAAAAAGTTAAACCAAAGTTTAAACTTATCTCATTAGATAAGTTTAGACTTTGGTTTAACCATTGTGATAGCCACTTCGGCGTGCGACAACATTAAAATGTCTTAGCACATAAAACTAGAAAAAAGTAAAACCGTATTATTACTTTTTTCTGGCTAAATATATTTCTCTCAGAGGTCTTCTGCTAATAAAAAGATAAATCAGATGTAACCCTATAAATAATGTCCCTGCCTTAAGGAATCAGAAATAAAAATACTTCGTAAATTTCTTTTTCGATTAAAAGCTTTGCCGCCTTTTCTTTCCCCTAAATTAGGGACGTGATCCAAGTAGAATGTCCCTATGGCATAAAGCTATTGCAAATTCCACTAAAGTCACTAACTTGAATTAATTTATCTGAGGCACAGTGCATCAGATAGTTTTAGCTTATCTCTTGGACCTGAGATCATATTGTTATGTACGAGAGATTTTGTGGTTGGCTACCGCTGTTAAAATTTTCTAACAGGAGATGAAGTGGTAGGAATGTAAAGCTCGTTCAAAAAAAGAGGTAGTTTTTCAGACTAAAGAATATTAGGTATAATATAGATATAGGTACTTATTATTTTAGATTTCAATGCCGCGATAACCCAAAAAACTTTTACTAAGGCTAGATTATACGTCATAAGCTTGGTTAATACCTGTGGTGCTATACCAGCCATGGCTTCCGGCTTGATAGCTGCTAGTTGAGAGCCCTCCACTTCTGAAAGCAGCAAGCCAAGTCTGGAAACATCTTGGGCGTTCCATCCGAAAGATTTTCCAAGCGCCTGTACAAAACAATAAGCAACGACGTTTCCACATAGCTAGCAATTTCCTCGAGGGGTCAATAAAATTTTATAGGTATCATTTTACTTCGTCCAAGTTTGAGCTAAATGTGTGACCTTGTTTTACAAGCTAGGTCGTTAGAACTAGAGTTAGATCGTTTTATCTTCTATGTCCAAATGGGTTCGTAAAATGTTTAAAGACTTTGGTACTTCTCAAAGCTAACGGAGCCATTTTATTTTTAAAGACACAAACTCTTTGTTAGACAGTTAGTACACTCCTCTTTGTTAGTATTTAAGCACAATTAAATTCTTACATCATCTCACCTAATAAAACCTCTTATTTTGAATTTCAAATATACAAGTGGGAACAAACCAGCGCCTTCGTCATCTTCGTCAGGTAAAATGTCCGCTGTACGTGGTCACAGGCTCTTATGTGGTAGAACACCTTTGGAAAAAGATATTTAAGATATAGACAAGGCGTAGCCTTATTATTGTGGATAAAAGATAGAAAGTTAAAGATATATAGAAGGATAACGATTTTGGTAGTTTATGTTTGTATGGGAGTTTGCTTATTCCATCATATAGGCGTCATGATCATTAATTGCAGATTCGTTTTTCATTAGAGTGCAGTGGTGTCAATAGTAGGTAATACAGTAAATGAAGGCAAAAATCAGGTGCAACCTCCGATTTCGTTGAACCTCCATCGATTTGGATGAAAATTTGGGATTAAGTACATTAAGCCCTCTACTTTAAAAGTGGCATACGCTAGTTTTGCGATTTTTTAACCGACTTCCAAAAAACGAGGAGGTTATAATATGTTCGGCTGTGGATATTTTTTTTATTTTTATTTTTGTATGTTCAACGATTACTCCGCCGTTTGTGAGCCGATTTTCGAAATTTTTGTTTTGTTGTATTAGGTTTCACTCCAATTTCGTACCATGTTCACAAAAGTGGTGACCTGATGATGGGATCCATGAGTAATCGAGGGAACTCCTCGAAATTTATATGGAAACATATAGTTATCTTGGTTTTATGTGAAGTGTACTAAGAATATGCTACCAAAAAGTCAAATATTGGGTCAAGGTATACCATGGTTTCAATGATGCTGAGAGAACTCATGACTCCTAATAGATACACGTTTGGGACTTTCGGCGTTGTTATAAGAACAGAAAGCATATGCTACTATGCAATTCATATTCATCATCATCGTCATCATCATCATCATCATTACCACGTCGTGTTAAGGTCATCAATGTCTCATGGCACAGAATAGATAATAGTACAAGGCATAGGTATGGGATACAATAATAATAATTATGTACTGTATAACAACACCTATAGGCTGTTTATACACGGCGGTCGGCGCCGCAGAGGCGACGCGACGGCGTCGCCGCGCGGCGCGTGCGTTGTTATCGCAGTCGCCGGTGACCACTTGGGGCTTGAAGCATTAAAATTGTTAAATTACCTAGCACAATATGTTCACTTCACTGGTAATACATATATTTTGTGAGTGTGAGTTGTGACTTTTAACAAATTGTAATAAGATACGTTTAAAACATACGCGATGGTTTACTTACTAGGTAACTAAAAAGAGTGAAATTATTATTTTTAACAAAAAATTAAAACCGGCTTCCAAGGTAAAAACAATAATAACATTAATATGAACTAAAAAGTATTAAATAATTTTTCCTATCTAATAGTGCCTTTTTCCGAATTCGGCTAAACGGCTATTTCTGTACTCAATCTTCATAATTTTGAAGTCGGTGACAGTTCCAAAAGTTTCAAATATTATGTCAGAGAACTGAAGATTCAGCTATCTGGTACCGACTTCAAAATTATGAAGATTGAGTACAGAAATAGTTGAGGTTTAGCCGAATTCGGAAAAATGCACTATTAGATAGGAAAAAATATTTAATACTTTTTAGTTCAAATTAATATTATTATTATTTTTACCTTGGAAGTCGGTTTTAAATTTTTGTTAAAAATAATAATTATTTAAGGGGTGAAATCCACCCCTTTTGTTGAAAATAGAGAAAATGTAGATTTAACCATTCTGGCTTAACTAATTGGGTTTAATTCGATAAAATTAATGTTTTAATGTTTTTTTCATGATATTTAAGATTACATATTTAATTAATTTTTCAACCCTTATGGCAACCATCCCTTTAATCGTGAAAAACACTTTTTGTATTTCTGAACTTTAAAATCGCACATTTACATTGTATAAACAGTTTGTTTAATACATATTTATGATATAATTTTTGGATAAGACTGAAATATAAACCCCTAAAAGTAGCCCTTTATTGCGGAATCACGGTAAAAATTAGGTTCAAAAACTTAATAGGTTTATGTTTTTGAACCCAATTTTTTCAGTTTATTTACTTAGTACTTATTAATTTCTTATTAAGTTTTTTTGCGAAATTTTTTCACCCCTGTAAACTACCCAATGTCTGAAAAATAAGCTTTAAGTATTTATTTTAAGTTTTTTATCAGCATTAATGAGTTCGAATATTTTTTCATAGTAAAGATAAATTTTATTAATATATTTCAAACATTGATATTATTTAGTCCAAAATATTCAAACAACGATTTCAAACTACCCTCTGTGCAAAAAATTGACGCAAAGGCTGAATCTGCTAGACTGAAATATTTAATAGACGCACATCTTTATAAAAGGCCCCTCTCTTATCGAGTCGACATTTACCGTTTTGTTTACTTTCTGAATATTATTGAAAAGATTAACGTTTATTTAGTAAGGACTATATGACGTCTGCAAGCGCGCTGGAACCGTAGGTATCCTATGTCCATATCCATTCCCAAGACTCTAAAGTATTTTCATACTAAATTTCAGTAAAATCGGTTGAACCGTTTGGGTGTTAAGGGCGTTCCCTCCGGAGATTCCGTAATTGACCGTATTTAAAACCTTATAAACTCATAATCTGAAAGCTACAAAGTTATAATAAAAATACAGCAATAATCTTCAGTATACCAACATTCCTGTCCCCGTTTTAAATTTTCTATTTTTGTTTATTATACTCATGATATCAGCTTCCAAAGTAATACCAATTTATTAAAATTCAAGCATACATTCAGCATCTCCTTAGCATTTACGAATTACTTTTATTTGAAACTCACGCCAATAGATCGACAATATCATAAACTACATATTCGCCGTTTTAAATTTTTTTTAGGACAATTTTGAACTAAGATAAGTAAAAATAATAGGGTTTTGGCGCGATCTCGGCAACGCAGCAAATGTATGGCCAAGGTCGTTTGCTCGGGGGACGGCCTTAAGAGGTAACAGTTAGACAAAAACACTCTAGCATTTATAATATTAGTATAGATGTACCTATTGACAGGTTTTCCTACAATATTTGCATCCCAAATCTCTGCTTCAAAATTATTTTCAAAAAAAATATTTTTGTTTTATCACAATAGCTCTGTTAATTTTTAAGTTATCGGGTTCATTTATGTGCCATTTTAAAGGTAATTTAAAGAGCTTTAAGGTCAACTTGAACAATACTTTTTAAAGCCCTTGGTTAAAAAAAATAGGGTTAAAAGGTCCCGATTTCATGGTTCTTGCAGTAAAAGTTAGGCTTTAAAAGTCTCTATCTTCGTTGTTTTTCATCCTATAAAAATCAAAAGAAAATCAAAAGATTTCTTAAAAAGTGGACACCAATTTAGTTTTTATATAATTTTTATGAGGGAGCAATATTTTTGAAGTTATGTTCAAAACAAAATGATATTTACGAAAATTTGAATTATTTAGATTTTACTAAATCATTCTGTTTTTCAAAACTAAGCATTCTAAACCAAGAAAAAATTTTGAGGTCATTACTTATGCTAAAATTAAGAAAAGTCTTTGGGGATAACCATAAATTTGAATTATTGTAGAAATGATCAACGTTTTATTTTTCGATTTTTCCAAAAAAAATTGAAAGTGTCATCTTATTTTTAACCCCCGACAAAAAAGAGGGGTGTTATAAGTTTGACGTGTCTGTCTGTCTGTCTGTCTGTGTGTCTGTCTGTGGCATCGTAGCGTCCAAACGGGTGGACCGATTTTGATCTAGTTTTTTTTGTTTGAAAGCTGACATGACCGAGAGTGTTCTTAGCTATAGTTCATCATCATCAGCCTGCTCAGTGCTGGAAAATCGCGGTTCATCTGGTTCGTGAAGGGCTGATTAGCAACTTGTAGTCGTTTGGTGGGCTTTATATTTTGCATTCTGGTTCGTGACAATTATGAATGGAAAGTTGACCTGGTGCTGCAGCATCACCTGGTCATCAATAGGAATTAGGATAAACAACTCCTCACCAACTTAGAGCAATGGCTTCGTGTTTGGGCTCATTTTAATTGCAACAACTAGTAAGACGTAGATAAACTGTAAATATTTGCATGCTGCTGCTGCAGCATCACCTGTATTCTATAGGAGCCGAGCTCCATATGAACCCAAAGTGAAGGTTTCATGTTTGGACTCATATCGACGGCCTCGTCCAAGAGGACATTCATAGATGGTATTATTGGGATATATTATGATTCTGTTGATAGGAATTATTCTGCACTAGAACCAACACAAGTTTAAAAAGCATGAAATAAAATTAAATTAAGAAATTTAAAAAAAACCCCGCCAAACAACTTTAAAAAGTAATGAAATAATATTTACTGACTTTAAGTTTAAATAATTCCTAGTCTAAAGTGATATTTTAGTCCATAATTATTGTTCTCAAGGTGTGTCGGGAGACCGCTAATGTAGATGTTTGATTTCACATAACATTATAGTTTAAGGGTCAGTTCACAGCAAAGTGCGAACCGAATCGAGACAATCAGTGACTTAGCGATACAAATATGCAAAAGTCGCTGTTGGCGGTCCCCCGACACACCGTGACAACAATTATGAACTAAAATATTACTTTAGACTAGGAATTATTTAAAGTCAGTAAATATTATTTCATTACTTTTTAAAGTTGTTTGGCGGGGGTTTTTTAAATTTCTTAATTTAGTTATCATAACTTGTTCAATTTTGATGCTTTTAACTTTTTACAATGCTTATTAGAAAGGTATTTTTAAGCACTTTAAAAAGTTTTAAGGAAGTACATGTCATAAAATGCATCGGTTTACCGTTATTTAAGTTTGAATGCTTAGACTTAGGTACTCGCCGAAAGAAAATATATGTACAATCACCTATACCTCACTTTGGATGAATGTAGGAAGGCATTTTAGAATAGATATTAGTTTGTTTTTTTATTGGCTTTAATTTTGGTAATTACACATTTTTCGTAAAAACCTATAGTTTCTTAGTTAATTATGAAAAACTGCTTTAAGACAAGTATTTTTCTCACGCAAAAACATGATCTTTGATCTTTAATAACTCCGAAAGTATTGATTTATTCAAAAACTTTAAGAAACAAAATTTGCTTAGAATTTGTGTGTCTATTGATTCCTGGGGTTATTTTTATTTAAAAAAATCACCCCCCGAGAAGGGCTGGCATCCACCCCCAGGGCAAAAGCGCAAGTTGGCACTATGTCACTTTTGTTTCTTAGGGTATCCCCCACCTGCTTACCAATTTTCATGAAAATCGATGGAGGTTCAACGAAATGCTTACAGAAATCCACATGTGCATTCAACAAGTTTGCTAAAATTAGTACAAAAGAAAATGATTCGTTTTTTACTGTTCTCAAAAATCTATTAGAACACACATATTAAATAAATAAATAATAAATAAATAAAAATTGTTTTATTTCCGAATAGATTTGTAACAAATGCTTTCAGAACGTTGATACTACTGGTGCCTACCACCGGTTCGGGAACTATCCCGGCGAGAAGAACCGGCGTAAGAAACTCGCATTATGTGATTTGACAGGCGCAACGACGATCAGGTCAAAATGCCAAGCTTCTTTAGGTCATTATAGCATGCTTTAGAACTTACCTGATGCGCCAGGGTGAAGTAGCTGTCGTAAGTAGCATGCCGAACCAAGGAGATGGGAATCCCGCAAAGCAGATTGTTCAGTTTGTTTAAAAAATTCTCTTTACCCCAATTCTTGTTAATTTTCATATACTTGCTGGCTACTACACCGACCTGCATTGGATCAAGATTAGTAAGGAGTACAGACTACTGTTATGTTAGGTTACCTCACAACCAATTTTTGTTTGTTAATGTGCATGAGGAATTAAGCAATAGGGTAAAATCTCATGCAGTAAAATTGTTCCACCCAATATATTTGGGCCTTAAAGACCCTTTTATGGCTCCCATAATATATAGGAAGGAAAGAAGAAGCACTCGCTTTGTAAATTCCCGTGTGTGCGTGCACGAGTCCAGTCAGATGCGTCAGGTCGAACTTCGACCGTATTCGATCGACCTCCCTTTATATTAGGGAGGCCGTTTAGCGTTACTTTCTGATCCGTGACAGAATCAGATGTGTAAATCGTAATTTTGAACACACAACTCAAAACACAATGAAACAATTCAAAAAGACATGTAATATGTCCTACCTGATGACGATTAAGATCAGGATGGGTTCCTATGAAGCGCAATATGCGGTCATCAGAGAGGTTCAGCTGGGCGATCTCATGGCCAGACAGGTACTTGAACAGCGGCCTGTACTTCTCCAGGGTCTCGTGCGGTATGTGCATGGGACTCTCGTACTCTCTCATCACCACACTCCACGTCACCGCTAACTTCTCTCTTTCGATCCTCATCATGGATATTGAGCGGGACTAAAAAGTATTTGGATAATATTTTGTTTTTAAAACTATACTCGTACAATCATCGGGACAGTTGCGCCTCATCTAGTCGGATTGTGCTATACTGCTTGAATGGTCAAAACTCAGCCCGAATCAGTTGTTCGATATATGAATATATTAAATACTTGTTTGGTGAAGATCCGGACTGGATCGCAGCCTATGATATAATATAATAAAAAAAAGGTAGATATCGCACTAGCGCGTAGAATCGGGGGCAGGCAAATCAACCTAATTAGTGTCTTTACGAATCAGTTGCATGTTGGCAGCGAGCGAGTGACGACGAACATATTAAAACATCATTGATCGCAGCTATATTAAAGTTTGATTTCAAATAGGTAGATTAAAAAAACCTACTAATTGAGTAACCTTCCTGAAGGTTCTCTTTAAGAAAAACTCACAGATCTCAACACATAATCAGCTGGTAGGCGCTCGATGTCCTCCGTGTGGCAGTACAGGAAGATGGCGAAGGCATTCACGGCGGTCTGCATGTGGTCCTTCGTCACATTTAGTAAACAATACCCCTTGTGGATGAAGTCGGGTGATATGAGGTGGACAGCGGTTCTGCCGTTGTATAGCTCTGCTCTGGAAGTTGATAGAAAATGCAGGTAAGACAAGTTTGTTTGATTTGAACAGGAGCCAAATGTTTTATCGACTTCATTGAAATGTCATTGAAAATTTAAGTGTCAATGTTAGTCAAATTTAGATTAAAAATAGGGGGTTAGGACCTGCATGCCACACGATGCGGTGCGGCTGCGGTACGGCGCCTGACCGGTGCCGCTCCGGTGTCCTACATAATATAAAAATGGATGGTATGGCACACGGCGCCGTCGAGATCGAGACGAGGCGGGGAGGTGTATGTATTGGTGGAGCTTGAGTCCGTCGCTGCCACAGTACTGCAAAACGTTGCGGTGCCGCACTCACCGTGTGGCCGGTAGTTTTTTTTTTTTTTTAATAAGGGGGCAAACGAGCAAACGGGTCACCTGATGGTTAGGAACTACCGTCGCCCATGGACACTCGCAACATCAGAAGAGCTGCAGGTGCGTTGCCGGCCTTTTAAGAGGGAATACGCTCTTTTCTTGAAGGTTTGCAGGTCGTATAGGTCCGGAAATACTGCTGGTGACAGTTCGTTCTAGAGTTTTACAGTGCACGGTAGTCCGGTGAGACGGACACCGGTGCGGTGCCGCACCGCGTCGTGTGGCATGGTCGTTAGGGGTAATAAACCGAGGCCTTCATAGACCCCTTTTCGTGGGATTTATTATAATAGCAACTATTTCAACCAAACAACTAATGTTCACGCTTCCCAGTAACAATGTTAGGGCTCGCCATCCTAACACAACAACATAATTATATCCTCAATGTCAGCATTAGACTGTCCTAAATCTACTCCTAACTACTACGATAGCCTACTAAAACTTATACAGGCATATTATCGATTATTATAGACTATCGACTATCGTTTTCTATAATCACTTAATACCTCATAGCATTTCCCATAACGTTCTGCATTAGCAATTGTTTCTCATGTTTCGTCCGTAACTTGTGCGACCAATCGTCATCATCTGAAAAGTGATTTTATCAATTAACTTGCTAACTAATTACCAATAATTGTCTGTCCGTTATTTACTTCTTGATTCTTTTCCAACCGTGAATTTTGTTCAAATTCGTACAAAATTACATCGAGTCCATGAAATCAATATAATCGGCCAAGTGCGAGTTGCACTCGCGCACGAAGGGTTCCGTACCATTATATAACAAAAATAGCCAAAAATTGTGTTTTTTGTATGGGATTTTTTATTTCATTGAAATATTAAATTATTATTTATTATTAAATTACATATATAATTAAGGATTTTCCGAATATTTCATTATGTTGCCATTATGGATTACGAGTAAAAAAAGCCAAAAAAATCATGTTTGCTGAATGGGAGCCCCCCTTAAATAATAACTTTATTTTGGTTTTTGATATTTGTTGTTATAGCGGCAACAGATATATATAATCTGTGAAAATTTCAGTTCTCTAGCTATTACCGTTCTTGAGTTACAGCCTGGAGACAGACAGACAGACGGACAGACAGACAGACAGAACGGACAGACGGACAGACAGACAGACGGACAGACATCGAAGTCTCAGTAATAGGGTCCCGTTTTTACCTTTTGGGTACGGAACCCTAAAAAGATAGTATTTATACAGGAAAATGTCCTGTGAAATAAAGGATTTGCTGCGCAAAGTTGCAGGCACAATCTAGTATATTAACCCTAGATAGCTAACCTCCGTCGAATCGACGGGCGGCGCAAACTAATATCGCCATTTTTTTTTAATGTTGCGTCCGAATATTTTACACCGAAATGCGTGTATTTATTTTTGACGTAAACTGTGTTTTATTTTAGATTTTTACCATGTTTTCGTTAATTTACGATGCTATAAATAATTTATTAAACCAAGAGCTTAGTAAAATAAATATTTAGAAGCGTTCTTTCTAAACAGCCTTCGACTATAGTGCGCAGAGCAGTTGTCGTCGGGCCAAGCTTCTTTGGAGGGAATAGAGAACGAAGAAGAGTCTTTTCAAAACTCTTCAAGACAAAAACGGAAAAAAAAAACATGTGGGAAATGCTACTACAAGAAAAGCGCATAACCAAAAGTATATTTTGCTATAATTGTAAGGCAGCAATATGAGGTAAACAAAAAATAAATTTTTGTATCACATGTGCTTAAGAAAAGTAGTTTATTTTATTTTTTATTACGTTTTATATTTCTATGTGCCATATAATGGCAAAAAAACTGATTGTTTTGTTTTGAGTATTATTTTATTTTGTTTAAGAAAAGTTTGATTGAAAATGTTCCGATTTTTTTAGAGGTCTAAGAAAAAATTTTTAGTTTCAAAAGTAAATAAAAAATGTAAATATGCAAAGTGTTGTTTTATTGCTAAGTTCATCATAATATATCTGTAAAAAATCCAGGTCCAGAAAGTGGTAAGATCTCAATAAAAATACAATTTTTTTTAATACCCGTCGTTTCGACGGATGGTTAGCTTAAACAGGGTCTCCCAGAAGGTTAGCTATCTAGGGTTAATAAACATTGCTTTTAAATACATATAACAATAAGACGAAAGTTTCAACATTGACCAACTAATATTATAATAATTTATAACCGAATGCTGTTCCGTTGTCGCATCGCCCCAGGCCAAGTTAATAGAAATGTAGTATGTATATATAGCTGATATAGGTACGACTAATGTTATGACTTATGAAGCTATTACATAAAGCACTCTGCTTTTATCAATTTCTGAATGCTTTCCCAATAACAATTTATAGAAGTTTAGATAGTTGATTATTATGTTAGATTTTTTTATTATTCATTGTTATTTGCAAATTATTTTGATTTAACTGTTCCTCAATTCTTTCCATTACATAATATTATTATTTATCATCTTCTATATGAAAACACTTACCGCTATCTTCTTTCCCAAAAAGGAATCTGTTAAGATCCATTTCTAGGACTTCGTAAGGATCTATAAAATTAAAACATTCTGGATAAATGTTACTTATTACTTTTTTCTTTTTAAACATCATGGAATTTGCTTATACCTATACCTATAGTTACTACGTTATTTGGTGGCAAGGCAAACTTGATCGTCGACTGGGACATCTTGTCGAAAGTGTCTATCTGTCTGTTACCTCTTCACGCCCAAACCACTGAAACGATTTTACTGAAATTTGGTATGGAGATACTTAATCGAGTCCCCGGAAAGGGTACTTTTTGTCCTAAAAAATGTACGGTTTCCGATAAATGAAATGAATTCGCAACAAATGAATTTTGGCGCAACGGAGTAGTGCAGGTCGTCATCCAGTAGGTCTATAAGTCAATTTCCCTGTACTAGCACCTAGACTCTAGGTCTAGACTTCTAGAGTATAGTTTTTAATTTCCTTTATGTACAGTTAAGCTAGCGGGCTATGGCATGGTGGTCCCTCTGGGAGAAGGCATTACAAACGATGTACGGTGAGCGTACATAATACGTTCACTAAACTTATGTTTCCCGAGACACCGCGCTGTATCTTTAAAACTTTACTCTTGGTTAAAGAATGTTTAAGAACGTTTTCGCAATATGCAACGTTTGTTTCATTTAGGGCTCCCGCACAAAACTACGAATTCGCGTCGCATCGTTAAGTCATTTTTATTATAAATTTTGTCGCAGATATTTGCGATGCGATACGAATTCGCAGTTATACGTGGGAGCCCTTAGAGGTGCTATTATAAGGTCTTTACGTCACATTCAATTGAAATCTAATGGCCGGTTTACATTATTCCAACCCAGTAATCCAATCCAGCGCTGGATTGCTACTGGGATAATGTAAACGGATACTTGAATGCACTGGTATTCCAGTGCCAGTTTTCAATTTTCCGTCTACCGTCTATATTGTCAGTACAAAATTTTCGAGTTGACTATCAACTGAAAAATTTTGTACTATTTACCTAATATGACGCTGATCTGGTGACACTGCCGGTTAGTGTAAATTTTAATTCCTACCGGAATTATTGTATCTTGATTTCGTATATACAGGGTGTAACAAAAGTAAGTGATAATACTCTAGGATGTGTACATGTGTTCATTGTAGAGAGTTCACTGTGAAAGTAGCAGAGCTGAAAGATCAAAACTTTTTTTCACTTTTGTATGGGCAATTAGCGCCCCAGCGCGCAGCGTCACGAGTTTCACCATGTAAAAGTGAAAAAAAAAATTGGTCTTTCAGCCCTGCTACTTTCACAGTGAACTCTCTACAAGGAACTCGTACACACCCTAAGGTATTATCACTTAGTTTCGTTACATCCTGTATAATAGCACAGAATATTATAATAGTATCCGATAATAGTTCCACTATAATGTGATAAAGATCTTGGATCAGTAAACAATTATTACACCTTACCTTCAACAACAACTTCATCTAACTTATCTGTAGGTCCGACTGTCTTGTTAATATCGCTGTAGTCTTTACAGGCTGTTACTGAAAAATTATATTCAATTGACAATAATTTAGGGTGTGTATGTGTTCCTTATACAGGGTGCAATTAAACCTTCCTGCCAAATGTTGATATATTGGTCCTTGTTAAAAATAAAAACCCACGTATTTTTTTTTTATAATCACTCAGTACTAAAATGTTGAGAAATAGCTTCCGAAAGTTATCCTAAAAAACAATACAATTAATGGACACGACGCGTCGCCTGCGCGTGACGTGCCCCCGCGCGCGCGCCTCCCCCCGCGTCACCGCCGCTTATTCCCCCGCGCCGTGAGTGACCGTTCTGCAACGATTTTAAATGGGATAAAATATGTCATTAAAAAAAATAACACCTAATTTTTTTGGTTTAATGGACTCTCCTAATGATACCTAAGCCCTATCCCTCCGTATACGGCTGAAGGCAAACCGCAGGTGGTTTTAGTGGGTAAACCCGAAGTCGGGAGTCCCACATACCCCCGGGGTGCTTCAGCTTAAGTGAGGCACATCCCCACCCGGGGCACCCATAAAGGGTTTCCCCTGCGCATCAAAAAAAAAGCCCTGGAAAAAATTTGGCAGGAAGGTTTAATTGCACCCTGTATAGAGTTCACTGAAAAAGCAAATTTTTTTTGTGATTTAGGGTACTGGCACCAGTAGTCAGCCTTTTAGTGGAAAGCGCAAGTTTAAATGTGGATAGAAAATTATTTAAAATAGTAATCAAAAACCTTTTGTACTCATTCACTTAATCATTTATTAAACTTTGTTATGAAATTAACATATAAGATAATTTTTCTTAAGAAGTATTGAAAATAAAGTATTTTTCAAAATAAGGCACATTTCCCCAGTACTCAGCCGTCACAACCCAGTTCTCGGCCAAATAGCTACCAGTAGTCAGCCTCTCCTTAGATGGGCCTCGAAAGAGACCTATGGAACTGAAACAAATAAACAATGCATGTCTGGTCTCTGACAATGCCAAAAAACTAAGAAATTACTTGGTAGGTAGGTGCTTCATAAATAAATGAATAAATTAAGCAGCGTAAGTTACTGATGGCTGAACACTGGGTATACCTAACGTGACCATACGTCCCGCTTTGGGCGGGATAGTCCCGCTTTCAGGCAGTCTGTCCCGCTGTCCCCGCGAGGTCGAAATTGTCCCGTTTTTACAAACAGACCAAACGACAATAATTTAAAAGTACTTTTAATGTTTTAAATGCCTGTGCAATGCCTGGAAGTAACTCATACATACAACTAACGTAATTATTCTGCCATATTGTGCCAAATAACAAAGAAATTGCTCCAGTAGTTCGTGAGAAAAGCCCTTTCAAATAATTTTTCCCGTTTTTTCACATTTTCCTCCGTTTCTTCGCTCCTATTAGTCTTAGCTTGATAAAATATAGCCTAAAGCCAATAACCATATACAAAGATACAAACAAACAAACTCCTCTGCTTTATAATGTTAAAGTAAAGTTAATAATAATAATTAATGTAAGATAGGCACTTTGAAATACATATTCGTAAATTATTTGGGGGGGGGGATTCTGTATTTGTCCCGCTCTGACAAAAAAAATAAATGGTCACGTTAGGTATACCTCACCAGTACTCAGCCGTGGTTCGACCGTATCTAGTTAGGCGGCCGACTACTGATTTTTATATGGAATTTTGTATGACCAGTACTCAGCCGGGGGTGGCCGAACACTAGATAATGTACAAGAAACGCATACCCAGTAGTCAGCCACGTCATTATTTAAATAACTATAAAGAAACTGTTCTATAACTCATTTGATTTAGACGTAAAAAATGTAATGACAATATATTTTAATAAGACATGGCACAAAAGTTAATAAGAAATTACAATAACTCACCTTTTTGTCGGGCACTTCCCACTAAGAAAATTTTGGCTCGACTAGTGACAACGTCGAATTGGAATCAGATTACCATTTCTTGCAGCCACTTAGCGTCATTGTGACGTTCTGAACTGACCAATAAGAAGGCCAAGCTTTTTTTAAAAGTAATTTCTATAGGTTTTTAGCTGGAAAAGGCTGACTACTGGTGTGGGGCTGACTACTGGCGGCCTTACCCTATATGGGCTTAGCGCCAGCGCGTCATAAATTATTCCATACAGAAAAAAAAAGTTACTCTTTCAGCGCTGCTACATTTACAGCGAACTCTGTTTAATTAGGATTTATAGGGGACTCGTACCATCCTAAAGTATATCACTTAGTTTTGTTACAGCCTGTATATAAAATATAACATTATTCTATCCACCTTACATTTTTCCTTAAATGTCTATTTGGTGCTTTACCTAATAATATCTATGGACGCTTCACACCACGTCAATCTGGCCCCGTGCTAAGTACCTGGAGGACTTGTGTTACGGATACCAGACAACGGAAATATATTTAATACTTTTATACTATACAGATATATTTAAGATTTTTATAATATCATACACATATTTAATACACATCCATGACCCAGGAACATTGAAAAACATTTGTTCCGTCGGCGGGATTCGAACCCGCGACCCCCGGCTTGAGCTGCCACACACTCCACCCATTGAGCCACAGAGGAGCACAGTATTAACTAATATGTACTCATTCTAAATTCTATTAGAACAGTTTCAAGTTCAACTAATATTTACCTAATTTCCTAAGGCTCGGTGTTGTGGCTACAGTAAACAGATTGTTCGAATAGGCCTCGAGCCTCGATATTAGTATTACCAACAGAAAACATAGCATTTCCATATTATTGTTTACTGTAAACACAGATCTGCATGGTTATGAAATTTAGTTGACATTTAAATGGTTGGTAGATTTATCAAATAGGCTCCAGTAGCCAAAGGTCAAATTGGGCAATGGAAAAATTTATGGTTTTCCTAAGTATCGATTTCAAACCAAAAACTAAAGAAATAAAGACAAATGTAGAGTAGGTCTTATCGAAACAATAAAATAAATTTAATTTCATGTATTTGCTAAATATAAAGCTTGTCTTGGACCCATGTTATTATACTTAAAAGTTAAAACTAAAGCATAAAACATTAATTAATTTTTAATATTCTTTCATTACAGCCAAAGCATTTGTCGTTAAGTAAAAATTGATAATTTACACTTTACAATCATATCATCTAGATAGGAATGTGGACAGAATAAAAGCTGTGGACAGCAAAATACCTGTTCATAATTTCCTCGGCAAGTTTAATTGGAGTGACTGAATAATGAAAATGCAATCAAAACTGTTTACATACAGTGTTTGCCCTCGTGTAATGTAACATAATATACGATTGTTTGTTCCATCACTTGTTTACTTACACAAAAACATGACTTTGGTAATAAATGAATCCAATATCTTTATAGAAATTGACATATTATTAAACGAAGGCATTATTAGATAATATTGGAAGGTATATTTACTAGGTAGCACCCGCAACTCCGTTGCGTCAAAAATTTATTTATCGCGCGGGAACCGTACATTTTCTGTTATACTACAAAAACTATGTTATGTGCTTTATATGCCGGGACATAAGGTTCCTATGTCCATACCATTTCAACAAAAGCGGTTCGGCGGTTTCGGCGTGAAGAGGTAGCGGACAGACAGTCTGAATACATTTCGCATTTATAATATTAGTATAGATGAAATACTTTCCATGAAAAAAATCACTTGTTCTCAGAGATAAATCAAATTTATGGTAATTCTTACCGCTAATAAATCGTTTGATTTATTTTATGTGATTTATATTGATATTATGAAGCAATATTTCATTTAGGAACAGTCACTAAATTGTGATTAATATTGTGTTTATTGAGTTTTTCTGTTTAAATATTTGTATGTGATATCGACATCTTTATTTTTTAAACTATCGAAAATATATTTTGTTACCGTTTTTTAATTTTAAAATGTTACCAATATAACATTTGATAAAGACTATAATTTAACAAAATATGTATTGTTGTTATGCTTAGTCAAAGTTGTAAAGTAAATAGACAAAGTATGTTTTGTACTAGTAATAGGGATTACGCAAAAAGTTGGAAGGGCGGGATAACACATGCAGTGAATAATCCGACCAAAATGCGACATGTTACACACGTCATACCAGAATATTTACAGTAACGTTGTTAAGCATCGAATAAAATTTTTTGTTTACTGTCTACGTAATTGATTAAAAAGAAACAAAAAACTTAAAACACTTTATTTACAAACTATACAAAAGTTACACTAGAATTTCACTTAGTTTGGCACACCGTATGACGTAGCCGGTTTCGTTTGTGGCAGGAATCCAAAACCAGAGTCGATATCACCTGATATGGTGTTGGAGTATGAGCTCTCAGAGGACCCAGTCAGTGGGGATTTCTGTTGGAAGGACAGAATTTCTAGACTGGGCTTGGCGTTCTCCAATGACACTCCGGATACCAAAGACAAGTAGCCTCTTTCCTTCGCCGAGGAGTGTTCGTTGTCCTTGATGATGTCTTGGACGCGGTTGACGACGACATCGTCCAGTGCCTCCTTGTGGGTTTGAGCCTGCTCCGCAGTATTGTACTGGTGGGAGTCAGCTTGGTAGCTGGAAATGTCACCGCCTGATGGTTGGTTCTGAAGCGGCGGTTGGACTTGAGCTTGAGGCTGCTGGTAGGAGTAGCCCTGGGAGGTCTGCTGTTGCTGCTGCTGCTGCACTTGCTGCTGTTGGACCGGGGCTTGAGGTTGTATTTGAGGCTGAGGCACTATGATTGCGGGGAGAGGACGAATAGGACTGATCGGAACACCGTACGAGGGACTGGGTGGTTGTGGTTGGGGCCGAGGTTGAGGTTGATAAATAACTGGGGGTTGTTGGGGGATCGGCTGAGGTTGCGGCTGAGGAAGGGGTTGAGGTTGCGGTATCGGTTGGGGTTGAGGGGGTGCGTAATATTGAGGCTGGGGTGCAGGTTGTGGTGCGGGTTGATGATATATCGGCTGGGGTGCAGGTTGGTGATAGATCGGTTGTGGTTGAGGTTGGGGTTGCGGTTGGTATTGTTGTGGTGCCGGTTGGGGCTGAACAAAAGCAGGACTAGGTTGTTGGTAGTGATACCCCTGTTGTGTGTATTGAGGATACTGTGGTCTAGGTTGAGGTTGAGGAGCTGGGGCTATCGGTGGGTATTGTGGTGGTGGTGGCGGGGGTGGGGCTGGGGCAAATACCGGTGGTTGAGGAGCAAATACTGGTTGTTGAGGAGCAAATACTGGTGGTGGTGGTGGAGGCGGCGGTGGTGGCGGTGCTGGTGCTGACGGGTAGTTCAGAGCTGGCTGGTTCGGTCCCGGCCGAGGCAAGTGGTAAGGTGCCTCAGCCCACGCGGCTGCTACCACCGACAATATCACAATCTGAAAATAAAGTAAAACGTAAACGTAAAAAAATTAAACGATTAGTGTCAAAAACTCAAAAACTCGAATATTTTTAATCAAAATTAATTGAAATAACTTTTTAAATTGACTGCTAAAAACAAAGTCTATCAATCTTAATAAAGATGCAATAAATATTTGGATTAGGTATAATTTAAAATTAACTTGATCTTTCGAAAAGTTAATATAATAATATAATATATTGTTAATTATTGTTAAAAGATTATCATTGTATAAAATGATTTATGTAATTGCTGTCCCATGATAATTAACAGAGAAATAGGTAGTTTCATATTTACAGAAAGCCGCAAACTTCATTAATTACTTCAGCTAAGTAATCAGACGGCTAGAAAGTTACTCACCACGGTCCTCATGGCTGTGTATTGGGAGGCAGTGGCGACGCAAACAGTGGCCGCCGGGTTATATACCACTGCCACTCAACCCAGGGATTGATAAGCAATGTTTGAGTGACTCGTTAGCTTTCATTATCAGATTGTGCCAGTTGTGTCCCGTGGCTTCGGTTGCGTAGTGAGGACAGTAAGTAGGTAAAGCTTTGGGATAGGAAAATTGGGTTTTATAGCATAAGATTCTCCACAAGGACTCTTTAGGAATATCACGACTGTGTGTGGAATGATAATGTGTTTTAATAAAAGTAACAAGACTAATAGTTTCAGCGCTTATATTTTTTGTCTACGAAGTTAAACCTAATAGGTTCATATTGCGAATTAAAAATTTTAATTATTTCTTTAACTATTTTAGGTTGCTAGTTATTATAATATTGTGTGCTCAATAATTTGATTACAGTCGTAAATCTAACAATTTTTCTAAGTTTTTTTGTCTGTAAATAAACATAATTTGGTACCTTTATAAAGTAAGTACGTCAAAATTATTAATTTCACCGCTTTGGTGACTAAACGTTCGCTTCAAAAGATTAATTAGTCACCATTGACTCCTAACTAATAACTAATAAGTAATTGAGAAAGAAAAATGACGAAAATTTTCAAGCAAACAAGTAAACGGTCATTACTCATTACGATGTGCTAATAGTTAACATTAGCAGTAACTGGTAATTTGTTACCCACTTTGATTTGTTGACTTCTTTTAAATATTGTAAAATGCTATGATACTTTTGATTGCAGGATGTAAAAAATATTCATCATCATTAGTGCGACCAAAGTTGTATGTGCGTAGCTTTATTTCTTTTTATTTTAAGTTTTCTTTATATTTCCCACTTCTATATTATAATCCAACATTATTGCTGAATCGTTTCCAACTCAACCACGTGTGTTTTCTCTATCAACTAATGTTACTATTTTTATGAACTGACAGGATCGAACAAGGCACTTAGAGGTAGAATTGAGGCACCCAGCTGTCCCTCTGTGGTTAGGCTAAGAGCTAGGTTTAGTGGTATTAACCAAAATGTAGCAGTGGATGTGCCCACAGCTCCATTTTGGTTCATACCACATCACATAGAAACCAGTAAGATGCATAAACACACTATGCCAAAGTTCCGCGGCGGAAATTCCGCATGATTACGTCAGCAATGTCAAACGCATACAATATGACGCGGCGGAATTTCGGCATAGTGTGTCATCGGTAATTTAAAATCCCTCGATCGTGGAAAAACGAGACACAATAGCCTTTCTATTGTTATCGCGATCACCAGTGCTCGTACGTGGCTTGATGGGTTAATACATTGCAGGCGGAATCATGCGGAAATTCCGCCGCGGAAATTCGGCATAAATGCATAAATTAAGCTTCACCGTTTGTTCTTACACTGCGTTGTTTGTTTTAATGCCTTTCTACAAATCGAGATCTAAGGTGTGTAGACCTTACTCTATTGTTTGTCTATCACAACGCTTGTGACATTAGCAGTAAATCATCAAATTGACCTCCGCGTTGCTTAATCGCGAATATGGGCATTTTCGGCAAATATTTGACAAGATCTAGTGTTGGAGTAACGAGACAGAGGTCAACAATGAGGTAAGAGAGAAAACCGCTCACAATTTACACCTTCTATTGAATAAACATTGTGTATATTGTTATATAATGTTTAGTAGATCATTGTATGAATGAAAACCCATATTGACTTGCTAAGTGTTTATTTTACATTTTCCTACTTTAAGTAATAATTTTGCCTAATTATAATATTAATATTATATCTATCTATTATATATATATATATATATATATATATATATATATATATATATATATATCACAAAAATTATAATTTAGTTGATATATATATATATATATATATATATATATATATATATATATATATATATATATATATATATATATATATATATATATATATATATATATATATATATATATATATATATATATATATATATATATATATATATATATATATATATATCTACCGAATCTAAACAATAAAAATGTAATTTTGCTAATCGCAAGAGAATTATGCACTGCCTGAGAATGAATCAATTTCTCTGATATTATGGTGCTTACAGATGATCAGATCTTGAGTCACTTTCGGTTAGTTTTTCGGTCAATTACCTAGGCATACTGCATTAGAAGCTACAAGTGCTATGCAAACGAGTTTAAGAGTATTTTACCGCAGTAATTAATAATTGTTTGATATGTACATTCATATTTCTAAATCTAATCTGCTGCTGCTTAATTTTTAACGGGGAAAAGTTTGTTAACATCGAGGACTTAAAATTACTACCGATTATGGCAAAGCATATAGGTAATAGAAGGTTCCCTTGGGATACTCTATTAACTATTTAAACGAAGGAGCTGCAAGGACGCAAAACCTAGTTAGTGTAAGGTCAGTGCGGGGAAATGTAGCTGGGCAAGTGTGACTGCTTTAATTTTTCGAAAAACTGTTTGAGCTTATGGTGGCAGCGACATCTGTTGTTGTACGTAAAACTAATTTCAATGTACACAATCTCAATCCAGATGGAACTGTCAAGCACTTTTGAAGTTCTTGCCATTTTAAAATCTGTCACATTTTTTAAGACGAACTCTAATTCACATGGGTTTTTTCAATCAATAAAAATCTTGGTGATTTTGAAGAACCTGATAATTGTATACCGGTAAGATGCTTTTTTACTAACTAAACTTATTATTTCTTTTATAATTTTGTTGGAATTGTTGCAAATAAGAGATTTATGTCCATTAGAAAAATCTGACCTCAAAATTTTAGTGCTGGGGAAGTGTGCCTACTTTGCATGAGGCAAGTGTGCCTATATGCCACAATTGCCCCAAGTCAGGGTTTACAAACATTTGGTCTAATATTAGTGATTATGTAATTTCTGATTGCATATATTTTGTTTACTTTTTAGTAATTAAAAATAACACTAAGCAACTTCACTATTCAGGCTTCTGTAACCCAAATAAGTGAGTATCATATTTTTGAAATTAACAATAAAATAAAAGAAATAACTCATTCAATAATTTTTACTTAAAAATGTTTTTTACCCCTCTCCAACTGTTGTGTATGCGCATCGACAGTGTTATAATTGTCAATTTCAATAAACCAGTTCACGCTCGACTCCCGTCTTTCATTGACGTGTCCCGAGACATAACACTGGCGACGGGGCCTACCTAATCGCGTGCGAACTTATTAAATTCACAATGCCTATCGGTCGTATTGAGCCACTTCTCGTTGAAAACAATAACTGGGACGCTTACATTCGTCGAGTTAATCAGTTTATTGCATTAAACAATATCGGTGACGAATTAAAAGTTGCAACCTTAGTGACGGTAGTTAGTGCGCAATGTTACGAATTAATGTGTGATTTGTGTGCTCCCGAGACTCCGGAGTTGAAAACTTTCGATCAATTGGTGGCGTTGATGAAGGAACATTTCGAGCCCGATCGATCGGAAATTGCTGAGAGGCACATATTCCGTCAAAGACTGCAACGCCAAGGTGAGAATATTCGAAAATACCTACAAGCGCTGAAACATTTGGCGAAGACTTGCAACTTCGGCACCTGTTTGGAGGTGTGTTTGTGAGATCAATTCGTATCGGGACTACTCAACGAAGACATGAGGTCGAGAATCTTCGCCGAGAGGGGTGTGAGCTACAAGCGGGCCGTGGAGTTGGCGCAGACGCTGGAGGCGGCGGAGCGGCACGCGGCGACTGGCTGCCTGGCTTCCCCGGACGACGACGGCTTGCATCGGATTGGGACGGCGGCAGGCGGTGCACGAGCTTCGTCCAGGGGTGCGCGGGGCGGCACCGGCGGCGGCAGCGGCGGCGGCGCGGGCGCAAACCGGGCGCAGCGTACGTGTTCGCGATGTGGTAAAACTGGTCATTCGGAAGGCAAGTGTCGGTTTCGTAATTATAGTTGTGACTCCTGTGGTGAAAAGGGCCATTTGAAAATAGTGTGCAGGAGGAACAGAAGCGAGAGAGGATATAAAGGTCAGTTCTTTTTAAATGACTCGGACTCGGACGAAGATAGTTGTAACTTTTATAATTTAGTGGTCAGTAATGACGGCGACGGGCCGTATTATGCGAATTTAAAGGTCGAAAATATCGAGTGTCGATTTGAGATCGACACTGGTAGTAAAATTTCTGTAATTGCAAAAAAATATTATGATAAGTATTTTTCAAATATTCCTATACAGAATAAATTGTTATCTTTAAAATCATATACGGGCGACGTCATCGAAACGATAGGGTACATCGTGGTTAATGTAATTTGTGGTAAACACAGCGCTTGATTAAACCTGTTCGTTATCGATAACGGCGGGCCGCCCTTGATGGGTCGCGTTTGGATAAAACATTTAAAACTTGCAGTAGTGGAATGTTATAACCTAACAGATGATGATTCGGTGGCGTCGTCGTTGCGGAACGAATTTCCGGAAGTATTTTCTGAGGGTCTCGGTACCTTCAAAACTAAAATTCAGCTGCTGCTGAAAGATGACAAACCGATTTTTGTTAAGGCGAGAACGTTACCGCTGGCGCTACGGCAACCCGTCGAACAGGAACTCGAACGGTTACAGCGCGAGAATATTATATATAAAGTAGAAAGATCCGATTATGGTACACCTGTTCCTGTTATTAAAGCTAACGGTTCTATTAGGTTGTGCGGGGATTACAAAATCACCATCAACCCTTTATTAAAAGATTATCAC
This sequence comes from Polyommatus iphigenia, assembly GCA_963422495.1. Classification (NCBI taxonomy): domain Eukaryota; kingdom Metazoa; phylum Arthropoda; class Insecta; order Lepidoptera; family Lycaenidae; genus Polyommatus; species Polyommatus iphigenia. Next base: position 10,240,109 of record OY730185.1, on the reverse strand, counting down.
TATCCGCTGCCACGGATCGAGGATCTGTTCGCTGTCCTCGGAGGAGGGGAACAGTACACTAAAATAGATTTGACTAATGCGTTTCAACAATGTATTTTGCATGAAGAGTCGCAACCGATGACGGCGATTACCACTCATATAGGTACGTTTGTGTATCGTCGAGTACCTTTCGGAATTAAATGTATACCTGAAAACTTTCAAAAGCTAATGGAGGAGACTTTAAACGGGTTGCCGTCGACGGCCGTTTTCGCGGACGATATTTGTGTAACCGGGAAAGACAGGGCCACGCATCTCAGGAACTTGAAAGCTGTGTTACGCAGGCTGCAGGATGACGGTTTAAAAATTAATTTTGCAAAATGTCAGTTTTTCAAAAATAGTATTACTTATCTCGGTTATAAAATAGATAAATTTGGATTACATACAGACAGTAAAAAAATCGAAGCCATCGTTACTGCGCCCGAGCCTACGAACGTTACCCAGCTTAAAAGTTTTATGGGCCTCGTTAACTTTTATTCTAAGTTTTGTGTCAATATGAGTGACATACTAAAGCCACTTTACGGTCTACTAAAGAAAGATGTAAAGTGGGCCTGGACGAATGAATGTAGCAAATATTTAAGGGTACCTAGTTTACCGTTAATTTTATCAGTGCGTACGGTGTAGGTGCGGTTCTGACTCAGCGGTGCACGGACGGTACCGAGCGGCCGGTGTGTTGCGCCTCGCGAACTCTCAACGCGGCCGAAGTCAACTACTCGCAGATAGATAAGGAGGCGTTAGCTGTCATATTCGGTGTTACGAAACATCACCAGTATTTGTATGGTCGGCATTTTACGCTGCGGAGCGATCATCGTCCGTTGAGTTACATTTTCGGCGATCGCAAGGGCATACCGGTGACTGCCGCTAGTCGACTACAGCGATACGCGGTTAAGTTGTCCGCATATAGTTTTAGTATCGAATTTATTTCCTCGGAAAAAAATTGTTTTGCCGATGCTCTCTCTCGTCTTCCTCTAAAGTCGACTTCGAGTCAACTCAGAGGTAACGACGATCGATGTAGCTATTTAAATTTCGTACAAGATAACTTTCCGATCAGTTTTCAAGACATAAAAATTGAAACTAGGAGAGATTCGCTCCTGAGTAAAATATACGGTTACATAATGTTTAATTGGCCCGACACGCTAAATGATAAAATAGAAAAAATATACTGGGATAGGAGACACAACATGCATATCGATCGAGGTTATAGTCTGGGGTTATACTCTGGGGTTATAGGATAGTCGTACCTACGTCGCTGAGGTCTTCAGTTCTGAGAGAGATTCACGACGGGCACCCGGGAGTGGTCAAAATGAAACCAAAAGAAGGGTCCAGTTTTCTATTCGGTCAAGACGGATGATGGTCATATTCACAAATGGCACATCGATCAGTTACAGACTCGTAAGTCGCGTCACTCTTTAAGTAAAATTAGTAGGCCGCCGATGGACCGAGATCAGGTTGTAGTCGATGAAAATAACGTAGAATTAACGGAAGATACGTGTGAGACAGGCGATAAAGAGGAGTTCTTTGATAGTGTAGGGGAGGGTGATAACAGCGCGCCGTCTCGAGCGACACCGCCCGACACACCGTCCACGTCCACTGATAACAATGATAATAAAAGCGCGCGCAGGCGCGCTGCTAAACGTTGTTTAGAAATAATAAAGGACAATAAATAAAATATCTAACAGGCTATCTACTAAGTTTATATGTAAGTCTATTGTAAAACTTCTGTGTTATTCTAACAATTTTTAGATTTAAGTTTACAGTTAGAACTTGTAATATTTATGTAATATTTTAATAAATATGGTGTAGGTTCATTATTGTAAATTTCAAAGGGGGAAAAGTGTTGTATATGCTCATCGACAGTGTTATAATTGTCAATTTCAATAAACCAGTTCACGCTCGACTCCCGTCTTTCATTGACGTGTCCCGAGACATAACACCAACGTAGTATGCCACACTTACCTCATAACTTTTGCTCCTTTAATCTATCCTCAGAAACTATAATATGTAATATAGTCGTCATATGATTAGTTCCGATGATCAGGTAGTATATACTTTGAATTTTCAAATTTGAAATAACCATCTATTGTACACTTACGATATAGTCACACTTACCTCACTTTATTAGGTAAGTGTGTCTAGCACAGCACTTTATAAAAGACCTTAAAAACAAGTGATTAATAGGCAATATTGTGTAGAGCACTTTGTTACCGGTCAATTATGAACCTTATCGTATTTTGATTTCACAGAGAGTGAGAAATTAAACCTTTTAAGGTTTAATTTCTCACTCTCATTAACTAAAGTAAAGTATTAAACAGTAGTAAACTACTTGATTTTTACGTTCAAAGTAAACTTGAAAAAAAGTATGACGCACTTACCCGTACCGACCTTATAGTTAATGATGTTTATGACGTCATGATTATTTGCCATTACGTTAGAAATATTAGAATGGACTAGATTGCTTATGGATTATGGATACGACAAGATAATAAGTTAAAGTTGATTTAAAATAAAATTGCTCTACTCATATTAATGCAGTTCCTATTTTCTTATCGGGTAGTTCCTGGCTGGTTCCGGTGGCAGTCGGCCCTTGGCGCCCTTAAGTTCAGCCTCGCGAGCCTTCCTCTTGGCTACTATACGCTCATGCGTCCGCTTCATCTCCAAGATTTCCTTCATTTCTTCCTTATCTTCATCCTGTAAAATAAATAAAATACTTAATGAAAAGGTACTTTTTAGGGTTCCGTACCCAAAGGGTAAATGTGTGTCTGTCTGATGTCTGTCTGTTCGTCTGTCTGTCCGTCTGTCTGTCTCCAGGCTGTATCTCAAGAACCGCTATAGCTAGAGTTCTGAAATTTTCATAGATTATGTATTTCCGGTGCCGCTATAACAACAAATACTAAAATAAAAATAAAATTAATATTTAAGGGGGCTCCCATACAACAAACGTAATTTTTTTAGCCTTTTTTGCTCGTAATCAATAATGATAAGAGGTAGGCACTTAAAACTTTCACGAAGACCTTAAAATAATATAATTGTACTTTAATAATCTATACTTATAAAATTACATGTCCTGACTGACTGACTGACTGACTGACTGACTGACTGACTGACTGATTCATCATCGCTGAGCAAAAACTGTTAAAGTTACAGCCATGAAATTTGGTGACTAGGGTTGTTTTATTAAGTAGACACCCACTAAGGAAGGAATTTCGAAAATTTTACCCCGAAGGGGGTGAAATAGGGGTTGAAAGTTTGAATGAAAGTCCGTCATTTCTTGAGTTAGAAACATGAAACTTTATTTTTGGGTTACTGATTAAAAATGAATGGATACGTATTTAAGCGTTTTTGGAAATTCTACCCCCAAGGGGGTGAAATCGGGGTTGAAAGTTTGAATGAAAGTCCGTCATTTCTTGATTTAGAAATAAGAAACTTTATTTTTGGGTTACTGATTAAAAATGAATGGATACGTATTTAAGCGTTTTTAGAAATTCTACCCCCAAGGGGGTGAAATTGGGGTTGAAAGTTTAAATGAAAGTCCGTCATTTCTTAAGTTAGGAACATGAAAGTTTATTTTTGGACTCCTGATTAAAAATGAATGGATAGGTATTAAAGCGTTTTTGGAAATTCCACCCCCAAGGGGGTGAAATCGGGGTTGAAAGTTTGAATGAAAGTCCGTCATTTCTTGAGTTAGAAACATGAAACTTTATTTTTGGGTTACTGATTAAAAATAAATGGATACGTATTTAAGCATTTTTGGAAATTCTACCCCCAAAGGGGTGAAATTGGGGTTGAAAGTTTGAATGAAATTCCGTTATTTCTTAAGTTAGAAACTTGAAATTTTAGGTTTGGGCTACTGATTAAAAATGATTGAATACGTGCTTAAGCGTTTTTGAAAAGTCTACCTCCAAGGGGGTGAAATAGGGGTTGAAAGTTTAAATGAAAGTCCGTCATTTCTCAAGTTAGGAACATGAAAGTTTATTTTTGGACTGCTGATTAAAAATTAATGGATAGGTATTTAAGCGTTTTTGGAAATTCTACCCCCAAGGGGGTGAAATTGGGGTTGAAAGTTTGAATGAAAGTCCGTCATTTCTTGAGTTAGAAACATGAAACTTTATTTTTGTGCTACTGATTAAAAATGAATGGATACGTATTTAAGCGTTTCTGGTAATTCTACCCCCAAGGGGGTGAAATTGGGGTAGAAAGATTCAATGAAAGTCCATAATTTCTTGAGTTAGAAACATGAAAGTTTTTTGACGTTTGCGTTTGACGTTTGCTTAAATAGGATCCCGTTTTTACCCTTTGTATAAGGAACCACAAAAAGGGGAAAGCTATCCATCTTTGTTATTATACTATGTTAACGCGTACGAAGTCGCGGGCAACAGCTAGTTAGTAATAATATTAAAATAAAATGAAAAATCAAGGGGGGCTCCCATACAAAAAACACAATTTTTGGCCTATTGTTGCTCAATAACGGTACGGAACCCTTCGTGCGCGAGTCCGACTCGCACTTGGCCGATTTTTTTGATTATTTTTAATTATTCCTGTTCTTAATATCTTAAATATTATCTATGCGAGTATCTTACGCCGGTTCTTCTCGCCGGGCTAGTTCCCGAACTGGTGGTAGGCGCAATAGTTTTGACGTTCAGAAAATATTTGTAAAAAAAATATTCTGAATAAAAAAGTTTGAGTTTATCCTGCTCTAACTTTATTTCAAAAGTTGTTATGTGGTTAAATTTAACACCCTTCTCTGTCAGTTAATCGTTGGTTTCTTCTTCAACATCTTTGCTGGTGGTACTCCTCCCTCCACCTTCAACGCTATCCTTGCCCACTACCTCTGCCACCTGTTTTACATCCCTCCTATATTTTACTCTAATTCCTTTGTTATTCACAAGTATTTTCTTACCTTCTGGTTCCTCCTCATCATCCTCAGGACCAAAGCGCTCTGTGTGTTAGCCATGGGTTGGCTATACGCCATTAGCTGCTTTAACCTCTGTGCTGGTGGCACTCCTCTCTCCCCCACCAACAGTATCCACTGCCTCTCCTCATATGTCTCTGTCCCTCTTATACTCTAATTTAATACCTATATGATAAGGAGGCATTTGATTACCTTCTGGTTAATCCTCAGCACCAAAGCCCTCTGTCCGTTCGCCATGGGCTGGCTATACGCCATTAGCTGCTTTAACCTCTGCGCTGGTGGTACTCCTCTCTCAACCACCAGCACTATCCTCGCCCACTGCCGTTGCCACTCGTTCCGCGTCTCCGCTATCTTCTGGTAAGTGTTTCCCATCATGGCAATCAACATGTTCACCAGGAGAATTGCCACTATTATCATGTAGATCACGAATAGTAACTGTAAGGAAATAAATAATAATATTTAATTATTATAAAATTTCACTTAGTACGAGTCTTATTGTATAGTATGTACAGGTTGTTCGATTTGGTTTTCCTGATGCCATGTGATGTTAGTGACATCAAATAATATTATTTTGTTAAAGTTAAGTAAATAAGATTTAAACGAAATTTAATATAGATACTTTGAGTCCTGATATTAACACACAGGACTTTTGCATCGCAGTAAAATGTACAACTCAGCACGATTAACAAAATTTCGAATTTTGTCACAACAGTCAACAAGGTTTCTGGCATCATCATCAAGACATTAACACTTATCATTAACACCTAATTAAAGTAACCTTACCTTAGCCTCGATCTCATGGTCGGTCCTCTCGAAGGCGCTGTAGTAGTCGGAGAAGGAGGTGAGCGACATGAGGAACATGGCCATCACGCTCTCCATCGGCGACGGCATGGGGTTCGACACCGAGTCGTCCACGCCCTCCGGTGTGTTGGGGTTGTCGAACGACAGGAATATCACGTAGTACGCTACAAGATGAAAGCTAAAATTAACGGATGCTAGAAGTTAAACTTGAAATGTACTATCAGAGAAGTTGATTCATAGGCAGTTGACAGACCTACGTCATCTGGTCAGATAATGTCAATCCAATGTTAGCTGTAATCTGTCGACTGGGTTTGACATAAAAGCGACCAAATGGCGTAGGTTCGCCATCTGCCTATGAATCAACTTTTCTGATAGTAAGTACCATTGAGGAAATTGATTCCTAGACAGTTGACGGACCTACGTCATGTGGTCGGCTTAATATGTCAATTCAATGTTAGCTGTGATATGTGACTGAGTTTGAAAAACCGCGACCAAACGCGTCCGTCAACTGCCTATGAATCAATTTCTTCGATTGTACTATCAGGGAAATTGACTCACAGGCAAATGGCGGACCTACGTAATTTGGTCACGTTATGTCAAACCCAGCCGACAGATTACGATTTACGACCAATACTGAATTGACATAACTCGACCTCATAACGTAGGTCCGTCCCTCTTCTGCCTATATCAATAATTTAATTCAATTTCTTCGATGGTACATAATTATATCCCACAACGGCGAAGCCATTAGCCAAAGACCTAAAAAGCCAAAATTCTATGAGTCTGCTATCTGTAATAATGTTGACCATCTTAATAAATGTATGTTTCACCGTAAAGCCTATTCTATTGATTGATTTGATATGTGGATAGAATCGCGTTAATAACTGGAGAATAAAGTCTTTTTAATTTGCAGTATAGCTCGTAGAAAGTTAGATTTAGACTGTAAAGTAGATTTTTCTCTAATTTATTGAATTTGTCAAAGTTTCTTAATCTGCGTCGTGCTTTACAAATTATACAAAATGCATTGAAAAATTAATCATCTCGAGAATTTTTGATAAATTTCGTAGACCTAGACCAACATGACTTTGAATAATATTTATCACAACAAAAAGTAAAAGTATCACTTTAGATAAATGGACTTATCTAATTAGGTAAGACTAAGCACAAGGAGATAAAGGAAAAAACGCCAACAAAATACTTAAAATGTCAAATGATTAATGCGCGCTTGCGTTATATCCCATTGTTAATTGTCTGTTTGTAAATCTTTCATTTAGTTTTGTATTGGCCCAAGAGCCAGGGGCAGCCAGACCTTCGTCCATATGAATATTATTAATGCTAAAGTGTTCTGTCTGCTCTGGCGTACATAAGGGTTTAATCTTCACGATTAAACACTTATGTACGCCATACACGCTACGGTTTACCGGAGAAGCCGCATGTACAGGTATGCCTGCGCAGGTAGCAGTCGAAAGAATTGATTTTCGATTTTGCTCCGGTCGACTACGCTGGCCTAAAAACCTGCACAGGTCTATTACCACACATTTCGGTCTACCTACGCAGGCATACCTGCGCAGGTAGACCTCTCCGGTAAACCGTAGCGTGTATGGCGTAAAATATAGTCCAAGGGCCTGTTTCACCACTTCCTGATAAGGTGCCGGATTGGCTTATTTAACAGATTCTCCATACTCTATCTGTCAAGTTAAGTGGTGGATAGCCTTATCAGGAAGAGGTGAAACAGGCCCTAATATTTTTATAATGACCGGCTACCCCTGGCTCTTAATCTATATTGGGTAAGAGTACCTTGAGAGAATCCCATGACGAAGACGAGGTAGATGCAGGCGAACCGCAGCAGGTCGCCCATCACCATGCGGTATATCATCACCACGAATGGACCCACCGTTTTGAAACCTCTGAAAATATTCATTGCTATCATATTGTGAGACATTTTAAAACTTATTAAAGTAATAAATTATGTAGAAAATACTTTACGGTTTATATTTTGCTACCGGCATTAAAAACGGATGACAAATTGACAATCGTGTGGTACTTGCGATATGAGTATGGCGTTGAGTTTGAGTTAGTTTAAGATGAATTTGAGTTTCGAGTCGAATTAACGATAAGTTTGAGTTGAGTCTAAGTTAAGTAAGAGTTGAGATTAATATGAATTTGAGATACGTTTCAGTTTAAGTTTTAAATTAGAGCTAACTTTAAGTCCAGTTTAAGTTGAATTTGAGTTGGAATGGGAGCGAGATTTTTTGCAAGAATAAAATACAAACTGATTACAATTTTCCGATTACCATTAGAAAGATAACTTTTCCATAATGTGCGGGGCATTCAAAGGCAAAAGCTTAAACTTCACCTTCAGGCTTTGGCACAAAACTACATATTCATCAGGTTTCACACGGGCACAAATGTGTCACTCACATCACATCGCTTCAACCTACTTACAAGAATCGAAAGTATGTCGCTAAGGGTCAGATCACACGAATACGTGACGCGACTTCAAAATAACGATGTAAATAAACTTTAAAATGACTAGACACAGAAATACACGATTAATTTTTATCTTGGTAAGTAATAAGAGCGGTAAGTGCAATAAAACGATTATTTTCTTGGGTAGTAAATAAAGTATAAATTATATCCCCTACATATTGTAAGTAGTATAAATTATAGCCCAATTAGAGGGAATTTCGTGTGATGCTCGAGCGTGTCAGATTAAGCTTGTATCTAAGGCTTCCCACACGTCTCTAGTTACCATTGTATAAAAATCAGATTTCAAAGTTGGTGAATTAAAAATAAGTTATTTTCAACTATTGAAATGTCGTCAGATCTGCCAGATTAAGATGGGGGGACTTAAGTGTATCGCAAAGAAGCTTACTCTCACTGTCTAAATCTAATAATATTAGTAACGTGGTTGCAACACTCATACCTGCAGAAGAACAGGAAATATGGTGCCGTGGTCAGCATGATGATCACCGCCAGATGATCTTCCTCCTCGTCCGCGCAGGCCAGACGCAGCGTCGGCAGAGCCACCATCAGCAGACACGAGAATAGGAACATCACCCTGTAACCAAAATACTTGGGTTACCAATGGTTACAGTCTTTCTAGAATAGAATACAATAGAAAATTCTTTATTTGTGAAACTTAGAACTAAACTTAATTATGCTTGATGTCTGCTGACGTGGTGTGGAGTAGCGGGGAGTATTGATGATGATTGATGTCCATGATGAAGGATGCGAGTTTTGTCGGTGGTCACCAATTTAACGTTGTTAGTGGCGGCCGAAAAGGAAGATCTTCCGACCGAGAGAGATAGCAAGCTCGGTCAGGCCGAAGCCCACTGACGTCATTTCAGACGTTGTATATTATACATATCTTGCCGTTCTCCGAAACTTCGATAGCGCGATGCAGGATTGTTAAACGAATTGTGGGTACCGCCACAACTTAAAAATACAATATATAGGAAAACTATGGACAAATAGGCAGTCTTACTGCTAACAGCAGTTTCTGCCAGACAACCTTTATAATGAAAAAATCGATTGGTAAGTTACAAAAACTCCATGAATGATCTTGGTACCAAGCTTGACAGTCTGGTCTATCTACCAGAAGTATAATGATTAATGCTATAATGAATGGTAATACCCTAGATACTAGAACACGGTATAAAAGGGGAGTTTTACAAAACATAGGGTATATCTCTATAGAATATATTCTAAAGACTCGAAGAAAAGTCTTTAGGATTCCGTCAGAATTATTTGGTGAATATTCGACATCCTTGCTTGAAAAATTGCATTTAAGTATTGTGAACGAATCTCGATTCTCTATGAATGGTAGAAGATATTATTTGACCTTAAAGTCATAAATCTGACACAGTTTCAAACTGAGTAACTTACTTTCCCATTTTCCAATTTCTTCGCCAACTTAAGGCTGCGTTTCCACCGCAGCTGAGCTAAGCTAAGCGTTGCGAGGAATGTGTTTTACAAGAACCAATAGAATCGTTGCGCTGAACGTGTTCAGGCACTTCAGGCAAATGCAACGTTTCTAGTGGTTCTTAAAAACACATTCCTCGCAACGCAGCTTAGCTCAGCTCCGGTGGGAGCAGCCTTCAAAGGGTAGAATCTGCAATCCGAATTTTCTTAAATCCTGTATATGCTTACTGAAACTTACTTGTAATGCTCAGAGAAACTCCTTCAAAGCTTTCAAGATAGTAAATCCATTAGCACAAGGAAAGGAGTAAATTTTGAGCAATAACAGAACGAGGGCAAGTGATAAATAAGCGCCTGTACATAACAGTCGTTTATGTCACACGCGAACAATGCACAGATATTCTCCAAAGGAAATGGTGCTATAAAAATGTTTTATACTAAACTTTGACCGATACAATGTTACTATTTTGTCGCTTTGTAGTCATATCAATTTAAAGCAGTGCTATATTGTAATTTGATACTTACGCGATTGTTTATGTAGTTCATTTTATAAAATTAACTAGCTTAAATTCTTTTAACATTGTGGAAACTAAACAGTGTTTGTAAGCATAAAATATATTTTCATAATAAAATATATTTCAATGACATTGAGTATAGTGCTATAAGCCAAATTATACTTGTAGCTAAGATATCATAACCCCTTTTTCATAATAATCGGAAATGTTGGTTAAATAAGCCGCGCGTAGACACCCGCTACGAAAATTCCTTTCGTAGCGGGTGCCTACGCTAAAATCTTTCAGGGTATTTTTCGTAGTTTAGCTTAAATATTAAGAGCCTGTTCCACCACTTCCTGATAAAGTGCCGGATAGGATTTTGACAGATTCTCCATACATTATCTGTCAAGTTAAGTGGTGGATAGCCTATTCGGCACTTATCAGGAAGTGGTGAAAGATGCCCTAAGTTTGTTTTTTAAATTCTTACTATTATTGTTAATGCAAAAATGTGTCTGTCTGTCTGCTACCTCTTCACGCTTAAACCGGTTTAACAATTGTAATGAAATCTGGTATTGAAGATACTTTGAGAGAACATCTTCTTATCTTATATATAAAATTCTCGTGTCACAATGTTAGGCCGCGTACTACTCCGAAACGGCTTTACTGGTTTTTACCAAATTTTATATGCATATTCAGTGGGTCTGAGAATCGGCTACTGGGTACTTATTATATTGATAAGTGCATTTGTTGAATAAATAATAGTAAATTATTACAACTCGAGACTGACGGCGACCATTGTTTGTGCGACGGGATAGCGATCGACTTTGCCATGGTGACATACTTATTTAGTTACTTCAATAAAATAATACGGGCAAAATACCTACTTTATATGGCAAAGAAACGTTTGCCGGGACAGCTAGTAATATATGAGTTCCCGCGAGATAAACAAATTTAGACGCAATTAATGGCGTTGCGGGCACCATGTAGTCATACTAATCATACTAAGTTAGCTGACATCCTGCATTAACACATAGGCTACATTTTAATGCGGGAAAAACATCTTATTCAAAATAATTCTAATTTAAGCGGGTAGCACCGCGGGGCACAGCTAGTATTTTATATTTTAAACTGGTCAAGTTCTTAAACAAAATAATTTAAACAACACTAAATAATGGTCAGCATTGCAGTAAAAAAGCGTTGTTATTTTTAAAGCAGATAACGGGCTTAAAAATATGAGCACGAGGTAAGAAGGCACTAGAGTGGAGGCACGAGACCTGCCGTAGACCACTCGTGTCAGCGCCGCCTCAAAGAGATCTTAATGATTTTATTTGAATATTCTATTTAGCGGGCTTAAGGCCAGGCCCTTTAGCCAAGACCTTTTCTCTATCGCTTCGTCATAAAATCGCCGATTAAAATTAATGAAGTTGACATAAACGTTCGTTAGTATGGCTTGTTAAACTAATATGTATTCGGTGGTATGGCGTCGACTTTCGACTCGTCTAATGTCAATTCCATTCATTTTGATCGACGATTCTTTATAGATACGATACGAAAGAAGAAGAAAGAAAACGTCTTGGCTACAGGCTCTGCAGTTACGCAATCCACCGATAAAAACCTTGATTACACTAGCGTTTTATAATGCGACCTGTTACTAGCGATCAATAACAAAAAGCTAAATGTTTTCGTTAATACATAAGGCGGATCTTTCTTGCAGCGTAGCGACGCAACACGTCAAGGCTTTATGAGAAACTAATTTTATAAAATTTAATAACTAGATGACCCGGTTAACTTCTATAACTTCCCTTCTAATATAAACCTACCCTGGACTTCCGCGAATATATCAAGACAAGCAAAATAGGTTCAGGTGTTCACCAATTTTAGCGAGACTAACGAAATTTAAAGCGACAAAAATACCCCCATGGTTTGTGCTTAACTGTTATGCTCAAAAGTTTTCGAACAAAATTAAGAGTTGCAAGGTAGTGTCTCTGAGGTGTCATTCTAGTGCAGTATTCCTAGAATTTTTAGAAGTACTATCAGAGAAGTTGATTCCTACGCAGTTGACGGATCTATGTCACTTGGCCAAGTGTCTAGGTTCTGTCAATTCAATATTAGTCGTGATCTGACGAATAGGTTTGACGTAAAGCGATCAAATTACTTAGATCCACCATCTGGCTATGAATCAACTTATCTGATAGTACATACATAATGGAGCTTTATAAATTAATAGAACATCCTACCTTGACGGTACTGTGCTCAAGTTTTCGAAGAACATCTTCAGTCCCAAGAACCTCGCCTCACGTAGAGCCAACCCGATGTACGCCAGAGCTCCTACCCACAGAATCAGTTCGGTGCATATCCGAAGCTGGAAATATTATTAGATCTTTATATGTAGTAAGAATATGTTATAAAGTACCGGAGGCTGATGAAAATAATCTAATAATCTAAAAAATTCATCTAGCACTCGGGGACTGCCGCGGTAAAGCTATTGCTTAGTAATAGCTAATCTACACGTATACGTCTAGTAGCACGCACACTAACACCGACAAAATCTGCCGAACTAAAATGACGTTACACGAGGCACAGCTTTCAACGCCGCACCGCTGCAGCCGCTGTAGCCGCCGCACCGGAGTGTGGGGGCTGTGGGGATGTGGTTAGGCTTATTTTCGTTACGGACTTTCTTGATTCGACCGCCGCGCTCAAAGTCCGCCATAAAAGCTATGAAATAGCTTAATATTTTTTTTAAAACAACTGGTAAAAAAGTACGCACTTTAGCTTCCCACGTATCCAAGTTCATGAGTCGACACTCCTCAGTCAAGTCCTCCCACCATCCTTCCATGTTGTTCTCCTTTGGTGGTTCCGTTGCTGAAAAAGTTTTTTTCTTTAGATCCAATACCCATGGCTCTTTGAAAATATGTATCTGTATGTCTGGGTTCTGGGACCCGCCGCTGTCAACACCGCTCTGGCAAATATTTATTGTTTTTAAGCATCTAAGTGCTACAAGATATACCAAAAAGTGCATAAAAAGATAAATAGTGACTCATATAGTGTAAACAATATAAAAGACAAAGTGAAAAATAGTGAAAAAGTGCAAAAAAGTCATAAAAACTACTTACCGAAATACACTCGAAAAACACATATTTACCAACGAAAAACGCTACGAAAAGTGATTTTTTTTTCCAATAGTGCAAGAGACTACACATTTTCTACTATAAACCAAGTAACAGGAGTGACGAGTTTCCAAAAAGAAATAATATAACCTCAAAAGTGCAAAGTAATCAACAAAAATTTCCATTGTTCGGTATTTATTCCAAACTTCAAGAGAGGTGCGACATCTAGTTTGAAAACATCAAACTTCGTAGCTAGACACTACACCAAGTCGCACTGCCATCTAGCGGCTGCCTCTGATACTAATACATCAGATCGATAGCAAAGATTGCAAAAAACGCAAACAGTTTTTCGAGAGAGGGCACTAAAAGCACCATATAAGACAATAATTATGGAGGAAATAAAGAATAAGTTACTGAAGATGCAAGACGACTTAAAGCAACAGAAACAGGACATGATAGAGATGAAAGAAGATATTAAAAATACAATAATTGTTAGCCTCAGCGAAAAGTTTAGCAAGTTGGAACAGAAAAATGAATTATTGGAAAAAAGAATCGAAGAACAAACCTCAAAAATCAATACCTAACTTAGATAGACAGTGCAGGCGAAAAAATTTAGTCTTTTTTGGCATAAAAGAGCAAGAGAAATCATATCATGAACTTGAAGAAATTATGACTAGAATCATTTAACACACATATGAAAATTTCATGTAACACCAGTAACCTAGAAGTAGTTAGAAGGCTGGGAAAACGAAACGAAAAGATCAGACCGGTGGTGGTAACATTTAACACCATGGGCTATAAGTTGAAAGTACTGAGAAACAAACAAAATCTTGAAGATACTCCATACTATATTAAAGAAGACTACTCAATAGAAGTCCTTAACAAACGCAGAGAGCTACAAACCGAGTTGAAAAAAGAAAAAGAAGCCGGTAACACTGCATTTATACGTTACGACAAACTTATCGTATTAAAAAACAAACACTCACCTTACAGCCAATCAAACAAATGAAATCTTTCTGAATCCCCGGAGACAAATATTACACCTAGTAGTCAAAGATCTCAGCACATCAACAAACAGCCGCCAAAGAAAAATAAAGCCAACATGAACGACTATATAATACAAAAACCCAAATTAATTTTCAGCCAGGAAACGCCAGAATGCCATACAAAGACATCACGAAACAATATAGCATAGCAGCCAAAACCGGACCCTCGCCTCATCCAACATCTCCCAGTACGGCCGGTCACCGCGGGAGAGCTCGACCACAACCCACCAAGGAAACCTACAAAAATAGAGAATACCTACTACATTTGCACCTATAACGTGAAGTCATTGTCTTCTGAAATAAAATTTATAGAGCTCAAGACTGCTCTACAAAACATTAACCACGATATAATAGGCTTATGCGAAGTTCGACGTCTTGGAGAGAAAATAATTGAGGACAACGAATATATCATCTTCTACTACCTAGGCCAAACAAAAGGACTGTACGGAGTTGGCTTTCTAATAAAGAAAAAACTTAAGGAGGATATAAAATCTTTTATTGGGATAAGCGATAGAGTATGCGTTCTTGAAATAGAGTTGAATAATTTACACTTTGCAATAATTCAAGCGTACGCTCCCACTGAGAACTCATCCCAAGAAGAAATAGAGCACTTCTACGAAAACCTTGGTAAAGCTCACGACTCTACATCGGCTAAATATGTTATCTCTATGGGAGATTTCAATGCACAGATAGGACTACCCAGGAAGCACGAAGAAATAAATATTGCAGGCGAACACGGCTACGGTAGTAGAAGTTCAAGAGGAGAGAGACTTATTCAGTATGCTTTTGAATACAACTTAAAAATTGTTAACACCATGTTCAAACTCAAACCAAAGAATAGATGGACATGGATCTCTCCAGACAAAAATACAAGAAACGAAATAGATTACATTATGACGTCAGCACCGCACCTGATTTGTAAGTACGAAGTATTATCCTCAGTCTCTTTCGGATCAGATCATAGATTGCTAAGAGCCAAACTAAACCTAAAACCAGCCAAAAAAAGCAGAAGAAATTTCACACAAGCAAAGAGGAAGCTGAGAACACCAACCGAGCAAAAAAATTACACCGAGAACCTCAAAAGCTTTATCCTAGAACTAACCACGATACATAATAACTATAATGCAGAAGAATACTACCAAAAACTTGTTCAAAGCATAAAAGAAAGTTTAAGACGCAACAAAGGTACAGAAAGGAAAAAAATACTCTCAGAGAAAGCGATCGAACTAATGAAAGAAAGGAATAGGATACAAAATAAGCCAAAACTCTACAGAGCCGATAGAGAAAAGTTGAAAGCCCTTTATAAACTCACTAACAAGGAAATTAAAAAATGTTACGATGCTCATAGAACAGAGACAATACAACATTATATAGAAAAATTTAGATCTACTAAAAGAGCACAAAAAGAGCTAAACGCTTCACATACATGGATAAATTCACTTCGCTCTGACACAGTCGAAAGTAAATCTCGTACAGAAATAATAGACATAGCCACAAAATTTTATGCTTCACTATACAGCCAAATAGACTCTACAGACACAAGGAGCAACGGTTATACTTACGTCTCTTCAGATACCAACACAATAAAACAATTTTCAGAAGAAGAAGTCCTGAAACAAATAATGAGACTAAAGCCCGAAAAAAGCCCAGGACCAGACGGGATAATAAATGAATATATAAAGTTTGCTAGAGCGCTACTATTAACACCAATCACCATTCTATATAACAAAATACTGGAATGCGAGGTCGTACCAAATCTATGGAGACAATCTGAAATAATATTGTTGTACAAAAAAGGTATAAAGGTATAAGGTATAAAGGTATAAAAGGTTGTATAAAAGATCCAGCTGACATTGCAAATTACCGACCGATAAGTCTCATGTCCTGCCTTTACAAATTATTTTCTTCGTGTCTCCTGGAAAGAATATCAAACGATATTGACAAATACCAGCCAATGGAACAAGCTGGATTCAGGAGTGGGTTTTGTACAACAGACCATATACAAGTCGTCGAACAAGTAATAGAGAAGTATATAGAGTTCAACCGACCCTTGTTTATGGCTTTTGTAGACTATAAAAAAGCTTTTGACACAATATCACACGAAAGCATCTGGGAAGCTCTACAATCTCTTGGTATAAATAAAAAATACATCAACATTTTAAAAAACATCTATGAGAATTGTACAAGTAGTGTAAAACTAGATAAAATCGGTCCGCAAATAAGTATAAAGAGAGGACTGAGACAAGGGGACCCAATGTCCCCAAAAATGTTCCTAGCCGTCCTAGAAAAAGTTATGAAAAATCTTAAATGGAGCAAACAAGGCATTAACATAAATGGCAAATTCTTGAGCCATCTCAGATTCGCCGACGATATTGTATTATTTTCCGAAGACCCACAGAAACTCAATATAATGATTAATGATTTACATCAAGCCAGTACAAAAGTCGGACTAGAGATGAATTTGGAAAAAACAAAGGTCATGACAAACCATCAAAACATTAACACATTAATCAAGGTCAACAATACACCACTAGAATTTGTGCAAAAATATATATACTTAGGCAAACAAATATCATTCAAGAAGACCCGAAACTCAGAAGACGTAGAGCGAAGAGTAGCAATAACTTGGAATAAATATTGGGCACATAAAGATATATTTAAATCACAATTACCTATATCCACTAAAAAGATAGTTATGGACACTGCTTTACTACCATGCCTAAGTTACGGATGCCAAACGTGGGTATTCGACTACAAAACAAGAAATAAAATCCAGACAACACAAAGACGAATGGAAAGAAGCTTTTTAGGTTTAAAACTCAAAGATAGAGTAAGAAACACCGACATCCGGAAAAAGACCAAAGTTAGCGATGCTCTGACATACATGCTACAAAGAAAATGGAAGTGGGCAGGACACATAGCGAGATATGACGACAGCAGATGGACTCAAAGGTCGACAGAATGGCCTGGCCCAAAAGGAAAAAGATCCAGAGGCCGTCCGATCGCTAGGTGGTCGGATGAAATAATAGCAACAGCTGGTAGAGATTGGCCGAAAATCGCTATGGAAAAAGACAAATGGTTTACCTTGGAGGATGCTTTTACCCTTAGGGGGTCCAAAAAAAATTTAGAAAAAATAAATAATAATAGAATTGAATAAAAATAAAATAAATAATTATTACGAATTAGGAACCACAAATGCATGCAAAAACAAATTTATTTTGTAAATTTTAAAGTTCTGATTATGTTTTTTTAAATAATATAATTAATATTTAGTGAATTTAAATGAAATATTCCTATAAAAAATCAAATGTTCTTTTTAAATCAAATTTATATAATGTTTTTTCTATGGAATCAATAAAGCTTTATTTATTTATTTATTTATTTATTTATTTATTTATTATGTCTGGGTTCTTAGTTCTTGGTCAACTTACATTGCAAATTGAAAACCAATTAACACACAGCTATGGAACATGGCGATAAAGACAAAGACAAAGAAATATTTATTGCTTAAAACTGTGTTACAAAGGTGTTACAGATTTGTTTGTTTCAACAGTTTACCCGTTCGGGCATTCAATATTTATATGAAAGGGAAAACATAGAGCACACATCCAAGTAATTTCATTTTACAATAATATTAGAATTGAATTTATAATGATTAAAATACATAATATTAAATCCTAATAATAATATGTATATTTAGTTATTAAAAGTCATTTCATAAACATTTACAATAAATTATATAAGTTAATATTTAAAAAATCAAAAATAATATTTGTCATTTTCCACTTTTAAAATTATACTTATACTAGGCGCAATAATTTATTACTACTTAGTCATTTTTAAAAAAATCGTCCAAATTATAGAATACTTTTGCAATTAACCATTTTTTTAGTTTATTTTTGAATTTAAGTCCATTTAATTCTTTTATTTCTATAGGTAAATGATTGTAGACTCGTATAGCAGAAATATAAGCACTTTTGTAGAAAATCATATTATTAATTTTTGGAAGAGATATATTGTTTTTATATTTATTGCGTAAGATTCTGTTTGTTTCCGATTTGAAGCTAAAGTATTCTATATTATTTTTAACAAATAGACATAATTCAAGGATGTATATGCCAGTCAGTGTAAGATAATTTTTTGTTCTAAATATGTCCCTTAGAGATTCTGTGCTATGCATGTTGTATATAGTTCGAAGGCATTTTTTTTGGAGTGTAAATGTGGACTTGACGTTTGTTGAATTACCCCAGTATATAATGACATAAAGCAGCAATGGGTACACGTTTCCAAAATAGGCACTTCTTGTGACATCTGTATTTGTTGTCTCGGCAAGGATTGAGAGGCCGTAGCAGGCACTTGAATTTTTTTTATTTATATTATTAATATGTGCTTTCCAGCTTAAATTCTGGTCTATTGTGACACCAAGAAAACGTAGTTGATTTACTTCTTCAATGGCAACGTTTGAGACTTCAACGTTAAGCGTGGAAGGTTTACTTTGGTAACTTTTAAATTGCATAACGTTGGTTTTTGAGAGGTTGACTTTTAGATTTAGCAATTTGAGCCAATTAGTGATAGCTGTTAAGATTTCATTTAATTCCTTTATGAAGTCTTCCTCTGATGCATATTCATTTCTTATAAATATTGTCGTATCATCGGCATACATGATGCTAAGGTGTTTAGGTATAATGTTAGGAAGTTCATTAATATAGAGTAAAAATAAAAGCGGCCCTACTATACTACCTTGAGGTACACCGAGTAATACCTTTTCGAAGCTAGACATAATCACCTCTAACATTTTTGTAGTGCAGTCGTATGATTCTATTGCAGTAGCTTGCCAACTGTCATTTAAGTAGCTTTCGATTAGTTTTAATGCTGTGCCTCTTATTCCGATAATTTCTAATATATTCAGGAGTATATCAAATTTTACACAATCAAAAGCTTTTGACAGGTCGATAAATAGTGCAGCACATTTCTTCTTGTCGTTCATATTATTCCATACTGATTGAAATAGTTTAAATATAGCCAAAGACGTGGTTTTATTCCTCTGGTATCCAAATTGGTTTTCATTTAAAACTTTGTTGCAATTTAAAAAGTTCATTAACCAATTATAAATAATTCTTTCAAAAATTTTTGAAATACTTGGCAACAGTGCTATCGGTCTGTAGTTATTCATGTCATGTGTGGAGCCTTTTTTATGTATAGGTTTTATTACAGCTTTTTTTAATTGTTTTGGGAATTCACCAGTTTCCAGCATAAGGTTTATAATGTGTACAAGTGGATTTACAATATAAGAAATACTTTCTTTAACTGCCTTTATCGGTATATTATCATAACCATAGCTTGTTTTATTTTTTAGACCTTTTACTATTTTAGTTACTTCTTCGCTATCTGTAGGGTATAGGAAAATGCTATTAGGGTTCCTTTTGGGAAGCATTTTGTTTTTGCTTAGTAATTCTGAACTACAATTTTGTTTTATAAAGAAGTTGTTAAGAGTGTGGACGAGTTTATGTGGTGATTTTATAATAGTGGACGAGTTTATGTGGTGATTTTATGATAGCAAAGCGATTCTTCTCATTATGCCAAATTTTCAATTTGGGTGTCAATAATGTTGACTAAAAGTTTAGCACACTGACCTCCATTATACAATAAATGGAGATCAGTGGTTTAGCAAGTACCCAGATTAGATAACTACAGTCATCATGGCATGTCAGTGATGTCAAAGATGTTAGCTACTCACGTTTATCTTTCTCTTTGGGATGGCTTTTGAAACGCGCACAGTGTGTGCTATCAGCTTTGGTACTGTTGAGGACCTCGGCGGCTGGATTTAGCTCTATCCCAGTAGGGAGAGTGCAATTTTCTGAAACATTATCTAATATGAGTTTAAAGTAGTTTTGATAACACGTCCGTCGGTCTTCGGTCTACCATCCAAATAATACAAAAAACTCTGATATGAAAATGAAATCATGGTTACCATGTAACTACACCAAAATCGGTAATATATTTTTTATTTATTTATTGGTTACTTTATACAGTTTAAGAAGTAGAGTCATAACGTCTTGTAATCGCTTACTTAAAGAACTTTGGGCAGAGGCAAAAAACAAATCGACGTCCATAATCGACGACGATAAAATATAGAGTCAACTAGTCAAGTCCATGTCAGGTCAGATAAATCATAGAGTTTTCTTTGTTTGACCTCGTATGGACTAATTTTATTCATGGTATACTCACCAACATCCACCTCAGTATCATTGACAGTCGTTGTATTTATCATGGTCGAATTAAGCGACCTGTCATGCGGCCCCGGTCGCAGTGTGAAACACACTAACGACACAAGGAAATAGCAGGCGAACAATATGAATTGACGGTAGAAGCGAAACTTCACGAATGTGTTCCACTTCGTCTTGAGCAAGTCGATCAGCATTCCCTCTAAAAGTTCTAAATGCTCGTCTTTCTCCTACAAGAAAGAGAGATGATTATAGTAATGTTTTGCCATTTTATAAAGAAGCTTAGTTCTTTCCAATTAGTTATTATTACTAAGATTTTGAACTGATGATTGAATTTTGATGATAGGTCATTTCACATTTGAGTAAAGTTAATAGTATTTCAGATCTTTAGGTGTATACGTCTTATAACAATTTTCAATTGTCTACTTTATTCTCATCTACTAATATTATAAGAATACCTCTGGATTCTAGTGCTGAGTTAGAACTGTATGAATATGAGGACAATATTTAGAGGCCGGCAATGCACCTGCAGCTCTTCTGATGTTGCGAGTGTCTTTGGGCGGCGGTAGTTGCTTTCCATCTGGTAACCCGTTTGCTCATTTGCCTCCTTATTTTATAAAAAAAAAACGTTTTTTAATTTAGTCCCACATCCAGGGAGCGGCATTATCCATCAATGTGACTTAACTAAATCAATACTTATCTTAGGGCCGCGTTTCCGCTGACGCGGAGCGGAGGGGAGAGGAGCTTAGCGGTGCCGAATTGACCAATCACCATGCTCGAAATCTTCGCTCTGCTTCGCTGTCATTCCGGTGGAATAGCACGATTAGTCAATTCGGGCTAATCTCCTCTCCGCCCCGCTCCGCGTCAGTGGAAACACGCCCTAATACATCTTCTTACCCCAAACACCACCAAATTAAGCGCCGAATCCTTGCTAATCAGCCCAGTCTTAGTATCAATAGTGTCCACCAGATCGAGCGGATACGCCGCGCAGGTGGTCGCTCCTATCTGCCAGTAGATCTCCCGCTCGATGTTCAGAATGTGGAAGAACAGCTCTGTTCTGGCCAGCTTGGCGGCTAGAGTTAGTGGGGTGAGGTTCAACGCGTTCTTGATGCTGAGCGACGCGCCCACCTCGTATGCCATGTCAAATGTGCCCTGTTGAATTATATTCAACTCTTACTGGAGTTTTTGTGGCGTAAACACAAAATTTACCTTTTACAGTTTTTGGCGATGAAAACTATCCTCTATACAGGGGACTCAAAGTATTTCCAATTTACATGCCCACCAAAATTTTAGCGGCTTGTTTGAGAAGAGATTATAAGTAACAGACAAAATGGCATAGACATAGACATAATATTATCTTTTACTCGGAAGAGCATGTCCTCGGACACCCCTGAGATTAAATCAAGGGTTCTCGTAATTGGTTACGGCTTGTAATTTGTCTACCATTTGTGTACTCGAACTCGGCAAAAACAGACACTTTGACTCTATAGTACAGTGTAACTCACGATCTTGTTGTAATTAATGATGAACATACTCGTATTGTGCAGCCCGGTGTTGCAGTATAAACATGATGAGATGACAGACAGACAAACTTCGTCACTTATACGTGTAACTCATGATCTTCCTGTATACGAGGAACATGTGCATTGTGCAGCACGGTGTTGCAGTATAAGTTTGAAGTCAAACTTCGAAACTTATAATATTACTAGCTGTCCCGGCAAACGTTGCTTTGCCATAATAATAAAGTATTTCGCCCATATTATTTTATTGAAGTGACTAAATAAGTATGTCGCCATGGCAACGTCGATCGCTATCTCGTTGCACAAACAATGGTCGCCGTCAGTCTCAGGTTGTTACTATTATTTATTCAGCAAATGCACTTATCAATATATAAAGTACCCAGTAGCCGATTCTCAGACCTAGTGAATATGCATATAAAATTTGGTAAAAATCAGTAAAGCCGTTTCGGAGGAGTTCGTGGACTGACATTGTGACACGACAATTTTATATATAAGATTGTAACTCACGATCTTGTTGTATATGATGAGCATGTGCAGCACTGTGTTGCCGTTGGTGTCCTGCTTGTCGGGGTCGGCGCCGCGCGCCAGGATCAGCCGGTAGCTCTCCTCCTGGCCCAGGCACGCCGCGAAACTGAGCGGGTACTCGCCCCAGTACACGTAGCTGAAAGAGATTCAAATTATATAAAATAAGGGGGCAAACGAGTAAACGGATGGAAAGCAACTACCGTCGCTCATGGACACTCGCAACATTAGACCAGGAGATGCATTGCCTGCCTTTTAAAATTTATTACATATTTTAAAGGTTACATTTTTATAAAATAGTAATGCTTCCACCACAGATTTCGGTATCTGTAGAAGTTCGTTGTTTTGTCAGCTGGAATTTGAAATTGAAAGAAGCAATTTTATACTCTAGTTTGAGCGCAGTACCCAAGAGCAGTCTCTCTTTCTTTTACTCTCATAACCTAAAGGGACGGCCGTGATCCGACACAACTAGCAAGAGATGGTGCAAGACCGATTTCTGATTGTCTGACAAGACTGATTCTGTCTTGTCAGACAATCAGATGATCAGCCTAACCTTAACTTATTTGTATTGCTCTTACACGGAAATCAAACCCACAACCGAATAGAGACCAAAGCTCTAAAGCTGCCGTTAAAAAACCGTACTCTTATTCTACTGGCAACCTTTGAGTCAAAAGCCAGCTGCCACTAGACCACTCTATCTACCTACTCACCCATCATAATTAGTATCAGGCTGCACATTCACCCACTCGTGCTCCAGTGAATCCGACCTGGACGCCTTCTGGTCTTCCGGGCACATGAAGTTGCCGAAACACCGCTCGTGGTAATCAGCCCCAGAGTCCAGGAGGAACTTCACCATGGTGAGATCCTCGTTGACTATGGTCATGTGTAACACGCTCTCTCCTGAAAGATGTAGATATTTCAGGGAGCCTGAAGGCTAAAATAGGGAACACTATTGAGGCTGGGAGTTAGAACTACACGCACGGGAATTCCAGAGTTGAGGGAAAATTCACACTTCAGAAATTAGAACAATGTTAGCGCAAATGCACCATCGAAGAAATTGTTTCATAGGCAGATGGCAGCTATCTACCTACGTCGTTTGGTTGCATTATGTCAAACCCAGCTGATAAAATATTATTACGATTCATAATATTGAATTGATAGAATCGAAATGAAATAATTACGATTTCAAGCGACTTTTGCAACGATTAAGACAAATTATTGTCTAGAAATTGTGTATCCCTTGTTATGATCTAAACTTCAGGATATACCAGTGTGTAAAAATATACATTATCAGGAAGGAGTAATTATTATCTTCTATGAATAAACATAAAACTATGTTAATTTTAGTGAATGAATGAGTTCTCATTCATTGAAAAGATAAGACCGCGATAAAAAGAGTAAACAATACGAGTTGTACAGTACCGAATCGTAATAGCATTTCAGCGTCAAAACAACAGATTCACGAGTGATGATGTTTTGACAGTATGCTAATGTTGACGTCCACTCATCTCATACATATTCCATCCGACTCCGAGCTAACGACTATAGACATTTCGCATAATGTTAACAACAGACAGTTTTTAGCAAAGAGACTAAAGTTTGTGAGATGTAAGAACTTTAGTCACATTGCTGCGTCGCGTTGCGCTGTTGCCACGCTACGGTGCGTGTCGCCGTAGCCAAACCGCTCCGACGTTTTGCAACTTTTACTGCAGTCGCCAGAGGTTTTAACCTCCGAAAATTGTAATAGTGAATGGATTTTTGTTTTTGAGGTGTCATTTTCTTTTTTACACTATAACTTGCAAAGTTTACCAAAATTTTTTTTGTGCTTTTAATTTTTTAGTTACTTAATTAAAAATTAATATTTCACCATATAAAACCGGTCCCGAAAAAAATTTTTTTTCTTGTTCCTGTTATTAAATGACTCTTATCCGATTGTTTACGTTGAAAATTAACCAAAAACACAATTAAAAAAAAGAAAGTTTGCTTTGCTAAGCTAAATACAACTATAAGGCTTTTGCAAAGTTTTTAGAGAATAACTATTCTAATTTACTCGTCGTAACCAAGATAAAAGGGTTTGGGTAGATTTAAGGGTTGTAACGAAAAGTGTGTTAAATTTACTTGTTGTGCGTATTTAATTGTTAGTGAAATGATAACTTTTAAGTACTTTAAATATCTCCAAAAATGTGTAAAATAGACCGAAAATATTTTTCTATATTTGTTGAGAATTTATTTAAGTGAGAGCTAAAACATTAAATGCATCGACAAATTAAAGACTTTTTCTAGTCTTTGAAATATATTTAAGCTTCCTACTTAAAGCCAGAAAAAAATTGGGTGCTACAAATCTCACGTACATACTAAAGACGCATGCTGCAACCTATGTTTGGAAAATGCTTACCTGAATGCAAAAAATATCAGTTCTTAACCTAATTTGTATTTTTTTCCTTTAAGTATGTTTTAGAAAATATAATTAATGAAAAAAAAATCAATTTTATTCTGTAAAAACCTAACCAAAAGAAATGAAATACAGATTTTCTTCGAAATATCCGTGAAAAGTTTGTGCTACATTTTCAGAAAATTTAATAAAGTAAGAGCTAAAAAGTTATACACATTAAGAAATAGAAGGCTTTGTTTAGCCTAAAAAAATAATTTTACACTTCCTATTTAAAACCAAAGAAAAATTGGAACGCCATTTACCTGGCGAGGCACACAACAAGCACATTTGGAGGTATGCTCATCTACATACAAAAATATTAATTTTAAATATAAATTATATTTTTTTTCAACTTATTTTCTTTCTTTGGAATATAAGCAACGATACAAATAAAAAAATAATGATATATTTTATTATTTTGCTATATATTTAAGAGAAAGAAATATGCAAATTTTCTCCAAAATTTTACAGTTTATGAGTTTACTTGAAGTGGAAGAGCATAATTAAAAAATCAAAAGCACAACTTTTCAATAGGTAAACTTTATTATTTATATTATCAGCTACACATTCCTTTTTTTCTTTTCAATTTTCATCCACTATTGCAAAAATCGGAGGTTTGCACGATTTTTACGCTCTGGGAACTCCACTATTTATGTTTCACTCCGTCAGACGAGGACTTTGCGACGACGCAGCGCGCCGTGTGAACACCTTGGTTATTTGTATGTAAAACAACGCTACGGCAGCGCTGTGTGGACTGGCTCTTACTGTTTTGGCATAATATCATTTCGTTTCGACGACGCAACGCAACGGAGCAGTGTAGCCTGGCTCTAAAGCGACATTTACAGCCTCAGTTACATTCAAGGAATATGGTGGGAATCTAAAAATTGATGGACACGATTATGGTTTCAATCCCTTAGTATTTAACGCGCAAAACCTTAATTTCATAAAGCCTCAATCTCTTAAGTTATTACATACTTATATCCGCTTTTGATATCAAAGTGTTATCGACCACTCTATCAAAGTAATATCAATTTGCGGAGCGAGGCTGAAAACTCCGCAGAGCGGCTACAAAATAAGACGTGACCTATTTACGCACATGCAAACAAGGTATTGTTTTTCTGGGCTTTTTGAATTATTCAATAACACCATAAATCTTACCCCACAAGCAAACAAATCGTTCTAATACTTTATATCCTTCCATTTATATCGCTTTTTCTGTAACTTTTATTTGGGACGCCCACAAAGAATGGCTGCTAAAAAAGTCGTGACAAATGGTCACTCCAGAATATTTATCTTACTTTGATATCTGCAGGATTTTACGCATCGTTCTTACAATAATATAAATGTATGATAGTGAAGTTAATATTAATGACATTAAGTTAAAAATATCCCTTCGTGGTTTAATTTAGGTACTGCAATCCTTCCTTACTGTGAAGTATGGAAGTGAAGTTTATATTAAAGACAAGTTAAAAATAACCTTTTGTGGTTTAATTTAGGTACTGCGATCCTTTAGTATGAACATCAACATAATAATATGAAGAATAATAATTGTTCCTATAGAAAAACTTAATTATTCTGCAAAGCCTAAAACGGAATGAATGTTCACCGTGTAACTTGTAAGGTAAATACATTACTTACCATAGTATTCGTCGCTCATGTAAACGTCGTTGATAAGTTTGGGATAGAACCGCAGCAGCCTCTTGGCCAAGTCAGCCAGGAGAGATGTGGCAGATAAGAAACATAAGTGAAGAATTGTCTCGCCCACGGCACCGCGCTCCTGAAAAGAGTTAGTGAGTACCTTGACTCAGGAGCGTAGCTACCGCCATATCTACCGTTGGAATTACACGAGGTCCCCAGATCACGCAGGCCCCCAACGCGAATTTTATGCTTTTTTTCCTTTTGTGACAAACTTTAACCTGAGGCCTGAGAGATGTATCCAAAGTTTGACATTAACGAATCACCGGCCTCACTCTGCTCTGCTAATGTAGAGCAGATCTGCTGTTTGTAGAGTCCTAGGTGATCTGTCTATAGTTTTTATTCGGTATGATGGTAAATACTTTCAATGGTTTAGGTAATTATGATTAACAGACCATTACAAAGACCACACAAATAGGCAGAGATTATAACAGTTACCTTCAAATCCCAACAAAGTTCTCTGTACGCTGAAGGGTTGGCGTCATACTCCTGTTGGGTTACTAGCGGCCAGTCTTTGTCTATGTCGAATTCTTCGTCAGGATTCTCCATCCCTCTTAATGGTGGTAACTGTGAACATATAATATGATAACATGCAAAAGCTATAATATAGTCTTAGTCTGGTATGACTTATGACTTATGAGGTATCTTGGAAAAGTCAGAACTTAGGTCTTCTTGCGCCAATTTCATTTAGGTTAGACCTAAAGTTAGTTAAATATTAGAGTTAAAACTATTTTAAGACTAGGGCAACTAGGATAACTTTAATTTACTTATTTCTGATTAGTAAAATTCGGAAGCCCCGCCGGAACGCACTCTTTTCATACAATTTGTTGTGGACCCCGCATACCATCAGAATTCTGACGTGTCAAAATGTATGAGCGGGGCGGGGCGTCCGAATTTTTCGAAATTCGGGTAATGTGCGGCCGGGCCAAATGTGTATATATATAGTATATATAGTTCTCCATAAATTGTCTTGTCAAGCGTCCTCAAACATTTTAAAAGGTTTTCATTTCAGGAACTCGGAGAAACATTTGAGAATAGGAATGATGATGGCTAGAATTTAGGTCTAGTTGGCGAGTTGCCAGGTTACAAAATATTCAATTTGCCCGAAGCCCGGTGATGCAATTACATTCAAAATCCATGTGCATTTCAGTAGTTGGATTTTGGCGCTCATAGAAAGCTATCTGAACAGAGGTCAAGATCATCCACCAATTCTGGAAACCTTTATGAACATAGTGTAACAAATAACGTGATAATTGGGCTTGTATGTTTCTCTTATACAGAATTCACTGTGAAAGTAGTGGCACTGAAAGACCAACTTTTTTCTCAATTTTGTATAGGCAAATTCATGACGTCACGGCATTTCTCATAGAGCATTCAGAGTTGCTACTTTCACGGTGAACTCTGTATAAGGAACATATAATTATACGTAATTATTTTGTTACATCCTGTATACAGCCGAATATAGAACCTCCTTCTCCTTTTGTAATTCAGTAATTTTTTTTGTGAAAACTAAAGAAACATTGTAACAACGGTGAAATAATAAACTTATGTTAGGAAAAATAATAAAAGTAAATCTGTACAAGGCGAAGTTTTCTCGCCAAAACTTAGAGCATATTATGAGCGTAGCTCGAGTTTCTGAGAATACCATGTATACTTACTGCATTTAGAACTTAATTTATTAGGTTTATTGAAAATGATATTCAGTTTTCTAGTTTTCAGTGGCGCGTCGATGCAATGCATTATGAGTTTTGTTATTCGTAGGCATTATGCAATGGATTTTCAAACGCGGAAAATCCATTGCATAATGCCTATATAGGATTCAATAAGATTGAATTTACGGATGAAGTAACTGGCAATAAGGGATTGATATCCCCGTTCTTTCAGCCTCAGCCTATGGGTTCAGCTTGGGCTTTGCTACTTGGGCGTTCTGCCAACATAACGTCAGGTAGTTCGATCTTAGCGCATGCTGTCGAAAGGCTTGTCGTGTTAGCGGTAACTTATCAAGTTCTTTGATGTTCTGGAACATTGCTGCTCTTAAGATGTCTAGGTTATCCAGTTCTTTGAGTCCGCGGTCTTGTTTGTATACATAAGAGTGACAAATCTTTCAGCGTCACAAAATCGTTCTTCTGTAAGCTGAGCTAACACCAAAATTTGAAAGGAGTTGATTATGTTGTTGGAAAATCGGCCAGCTTGATTTTTTTGTGTGACCTGACAACGCAGTGGAAAACCCAGTTAGAGTGAGATAAGCCAGCAATAATTTCCTCTTACCTATCGGTTGTTTGTTTTTTGGTTGTGCCAGATTTCATCCACATAACACTTGGTAGTTTCTCAGAGAAGTGCATAACGAGTGCACTACGAGTACGAGTGTAAAAAGCCCGAATAAATATTTACAATCAATCACATGTAGTATGAAACGGACCGTATCAGCTTCTTCTTGAGTACTTCTCAAATGATCCAAGTTTCTTTGTATATAAGAACTATCATATTCTTCGTCCGAATATCCACCTGAAGTTAAAAGTTCCTGTGTTTTGTGAAGTTTTGATGTTTAAATGTAATGTATGCTGTAATTTCTTTTGAGCAACTAATGACATTCAGGAACACTTTTGGACCAAGAGCCTGCGACGGCCAGACTTTCCTCCTTTTAGAAAAGCTGAAAGTTTATCTGTTTGTGACCTTTAAAGAGGTAAAAACGACCAGCAGCTATAGAGTTTCGGTCGCGGTTCCTCAATGAGGTTTCCAGTTCTGAAGGGCTACCTGACTTTCGAGAAAGAGTAAAGCTCAATTTTTTAGTTTATATTCTTCGCGGTAAGTGGAGAAATCTTGTCTTCCAGTGCCGGACATTTTTGACAGTTGCTTCCCACTGCCAGACACTCTTAACGACTAATACTTTAAGAAAGTTTCTCCGATTTCCTATCAATATAAATTGTTTTTCAAGCTTTAAAACTTGACACAGCTTTATAAGTTACCGCCGACACGACAAGCCTTTCGACAACATGCGCTAAGATCGAACTAAACGCTCAAGTAGCGAGGCCCACGCTTCCTGAACCCATAGGCTGTGGCTAAAAGATCGAGGATATCAATCTTTTATTGATTGCCAGATATTTCATCCGTAAAATCAATCTCATTGAAAGATCTCGAACTTTTAATATCATGTCAATGTAAAGCTTGTTGCCGTTCATCCCGTTGTGGATAATTGGATATTAAATAAATAAATTAATAAAGCTTTATTTCAGACTAATTTTGTCCATAGATCTGTTAGTGACAGTTAGTAACAATTAGCTTAAGCGCTTATTCCATTTCACTAAATTTAGATATCTAAATGATTTAGTGAAATGGAATAAGCGCTTTATATAAGTATGTTAGTAGTGTTAGTATAGTAATCAGTATAATATTTTATTTACGATATCAAGCCTATCCCTATCTCCATCCAGTGTTTTTGAATGGGACAGTCTAATTTAAAGGCCAGTAATGGCCCTTCTAAAGACTTTTGTTACCAGTGTAATTTTCAGAAATTAAAAAATTCAGAAAAAAAAATTCAGAAGATACAGATCAGGTTAAGGACATTAATAAAATAAAAATAATGTTTAAATAATTTTATCAGTAAGTTTAGTGCAACAGCCAACACATACCTACCTATAACCTATTATTATGTTGATCACATTAAAAAAAACTGTAAATACAACCTATGAATAAGTACCAGCTTACTTTTATATATTTTTATTACTATCGTTCATGCTTTTTATTCAAAATTCTATTATCATTCTAAAGAAAACCAGCCTAGTAGCTTAGCTACCGCTATGGGTTCAGTGCTACCGAGGCTCATTCAAACGGCTGCAGTTCCGTCGTTTATAGCTTTATTGTAATGATTTAAAGTTCGTTATAAAGCTGATAAAAGTAGCCAAATATTTTATAATGACCTATACTTCCATTACCCTAACGGTTACCAAGTTACACACATAAGAAAGTAAAAATATGTTTTTGAAATTATGTTTTTCCGAAATATTTCCCTTGGTACTTATTTCATGTTGATAGTTCTTTGAAATAAAATAATGTTTATTTAATAACCTTTTGTTTGACACCCTATTTAAGTAAATCGGTTCAGTAGATATTAAATCATCTGCAGAATAGAATAGGCCCGGCGGCCATCTTTGTGACGTCATAGCTACCCCCTCCACACACTTAGGAAGTGACTACCGCACTTTTCATGTTCAGGAAAATATGCCTAATAAGTACATACCAATAATTCGTATGGCGGAGATGAGTTGAACGAAAATCGTTATTTGAAGACTTTTGTGCAAATGGGTCTCGTACTAAAACGAGGGTCTGACTGACATCAGTATGGAGTATCTTATTTTTATAATGCCGTTCGTACTTCTTTTAGTAAGAAACGAACCGAATTGGATGCCGAGCCAGATTACTCGTTTATGTAGCATACACTTTAATAGTCATGATATATTTTGTATGAGTAATGACCGAAAATTAAAGAGATTACGAAAATCTGCATTTGCACCGTAAGTTTTTTATTTCAATTCTGTAATAATTCTGTAATAATTTAGCACATAGATTTTTGTAATCTGAAAACGTCTTGTCTAGGTGCTCTGGATAGTTTTAAATTCGTCCGAGTCGTACAAGGTTTGTTCAAAATTATTATATATTATTATTATCGATGACTTAAGGATCAGAGGAAAATGTTTGATTTTAAAATAATAATAATTATGTACTCCTTTCTTCGTGATAGTAGATATGTTTGGTGTATACTGCATAATGCCATCCGCTTTTGACAATTATTGTCCACGGCTTTGTTTCATAACTGTGACAGTGACAATAACCGCGCAAGCTGTCGTCCAGCGCGCAATATTATGATACGTTACCTGGGAAACGACCTTGGCGAGAATCTGAATTGTCATATTTTAGTGTTCGAAAAGGAGCCAAATTTAAAACGGTTGAAGTATAGGAGTTACGTTTCCTGTAGTTTTGTTATTCGTAGTATGGGAGTTATGTTTCCTTAGTTTTTATTATTCGTAGGTTTTTTCTCAATATCTCGATGAATATAAAACATTTTTAAAATCCGCTAGGTCAGTTTCTCAAAGAATTTTATACAATGCGTTAAAATATTAACTTAGTTCAATGCATGAGTATAGCAATAAATGAAAAATTCGTAAAAATTAGATGCATCTTTGTGATTTTTGTCTATCGAGAAAACTTTAAGATATCGTGTTTTTGCTCAGATCGAATTCTTGGAAATATAATGTAGTATCTAATTTTAGAAAATGAAACAATTCGCGGAGCTTATTTTCAAGTATAAAAATGAATTATAAAATCGAAAATTTTGGGTTGGTCGCCACCTTAAGGTCTAACCGCACCAGAGTGACTACACTGCAGCGGTGCGACGCAAAATTCTTTGTATGAAATCATATAATGAGCTAAACTACGCGACGCAAAACGTCAGTACTCAGTACCATGAAAGTGATGAAACGCAAATTGTCGCGTCGCTTCGCAGCAGCGTATCCTCGCCTAGTGCGGTTTCACCCTTAGTACTCGTTCAGACACAGCGGAAACCGCGTGGTTTGGACCCGTACGTTCCGCTCGCAGCTTATTACAAAGGCGTCGTATTACAGCGTTCACACGCGCGGTTCCCGCTGTGTCTGAACGAGCACTTATTATAAGATATTTCGCTCAACTCTCCTTACCAACTTATGTCTCGGCCTCTCCTTGTTCCTCAGCAGCACGACATGTGATATCGGTATGTATCGTCCTTTGCCGTTGTTGTACAGAAACGGTTCCACCTTGGTCTTGATGGCGTGGTCAATCTCCGCGTACTGCTTGTTCTGGACGGCCCGTTTCATCATGTCCACTAGGAGTCCGCTACCTTTATTGCAAATATTAAAGATGTGATCCTGTGGTTTGTAATAATTTTTTTTATAAAATAAGGGCGCAAACGAGCAAACGAGTCACCTGGTGGAAAGCAACTACCTTTGCCCATGGACACTCGCAACATTTAACAAGAGCTGCAGGTGCGTTGCCGGCCTTTTAAGAGGGAATATTTGTGTGTATGGCGGATTTCAGTTATAGGTTTTTTGTGTGGATCGCGAGGCTTAATTAAAAAAATAGTTTTGACTTTGCTTCGTTTGGTCTTTTAGAAAATTCATGTTGTAAGCCAACCACGCGAAAAAAGAGTTGAAGTATCCGACCTCTGCAAATAATGTCCTAAATAAAGACATTTTAATTATTACCAACGAATTATTTCTTCAAGTAGCAATTAGCTCGGTGAAATCAGAAAGTAATTTCAGGCATCGTCAATTTCAGATGCTCGGTTGTTTAACATTAATTTAAATTCGAGTTCAGAAATTATTAGGACTGATTTTATAAAGCTTTAACTTTAAGAAGTTAACAGATTAGAAATTAGTTAACAGAGAAGAATAATTTAATGTGGCCTCGGGCCTTAGCCCGAGGCCACATTAAATTTTTCTCCCTTGCGTTTACTTAATTAAGGTTTTATAATATGCTATTTAGATGCATTGTGTAGTCGGACGCGGTGTTTTGTAATTAGTAAAACAAGGGATGAAGACACGGATGGCTAAATCACAGAATACTGTGTACAAGTAGCTCTAAATGACGCTCAGTGTTGTTGCCAGCTTTTATTGCGTTAACGCGCGTACTCACCGTCCGCGTCAACGCGATGTACCCTTTGTGGATTGGCTCTTAAGGACCATCTATAAAGTGCGCCACACAATTTTCATGACTTTTTAGACCCCCTCCTTGTCACAGATGGTCAAATTAGTGAGACCCTCCCCTCCCTAGTGTGACGTCACAAATTGTCAATTTTACATTTTAAAATTAAAACAGAATCTATATTTTAAACGCTATTCAAGTTATTAAATTTCAAATGTGATGTCTCAAAACTTAGGACATCCCATCCCCTCCTCGTCACACCATGTCACACTTCGTCGAACCCTACCCTTTATGTGTGACATACTTTACGGATGGCCCCTTACCTCTCTTACCACGTATGCTTATTCCAGGGTACAGACTAACCTTACCTTTAACATCAATCAGCTTGTACAGCTTCTGGGTACATGTTCCCGCCTGCTTCTTCACGCCGCTGGTGACATTACTCTCCGTATTACCCATGTCCGCAGTGGATCAAAACAAATGAGGGAACAGGGAAGGAGTTCGAACAATATCGACTAAACTACGTTGCTAAGGTTGGCACACGCATGTTTATTTTAGTCGTTTTTACGCATTTTTGGATAGTTAGTTATGGATAGCTTTCTTTCTTTATTCTACAATCTTCTTGTTTACCATTAAAATAACTAAGAAGTAGCCGCAGTCTGAAAAGACTCCTTGGGATAATTTTAGCGCAAAGTATCGACAAAACTTAGTTGCTATGCTACTAGAATACGGATACCATTCGGTTGCTAGAAGCTTCTACAGTACATTAATAGTACACCTTATCAACTAATAATAGTAAACAAATATTTCGTAAATGAGAACTAAATAAGACATTTTTTAAGGACGGAATGGACAGATCTAACTTTAACAAGCACTGGTGGTAGAATACGTCATGACAATGACGACACTGTAGTCATTATGTGTTATCAGTTATCACTTATCAACTAATATGTGCAGATAAAAGATATACTATCGTGAGAAGCGGAGGTAATCTCACTATCTCGAAAACTGTACAAATTGATTCAGTTCAGAACCAAACTTTATTGAAATAAGTTGTAATGTTAGGTCCGCCAAAATACGTGAAGAAGAATTCTGCTTATATTATAGCCTATAGGTGAACGTTGAAAATGTAAATATAATATTTTTTGTGAGTTTAAAAGTGTATTAGTTTAAAATCAAGATGAAATTCTGGTAAGTACTTCCTCGAAATTAATTCTGTATTTATTTTATGTTTTTCTACTATAATTGTTGTAGGTGTAGTTATAATTCTTATGATACGAAAAATATACTTAAAAACATTCAGAAGATGGGATATCAAAAATAGGAGCCATTAGCGTACAAAAAAAATCCGTCGTTATATCTATACTAATATTATAAAGCGGAAGAGTTTGTTTGTTTGTTTGAACGCGCTAATCTCAGGAACTACTGGTCCGATTTGAAAAATCTTTCAGTGTTATATAGCCTATTTATCGAGGAAGGCTTTAGGCTATAATATTTTATGACGCTAAAATTAATAGAAGCGAAGAAATATAGGAAAATGTGAAAAAAACAGGGAAAATTATTTGAAAGGGCTTATCTCACGAACTACTGGAGCTTTTTTTTTTGTTATTTGGCACAGATAAGAAGTAGACCACGTGAAGGATCATAGGCTATTTTTTGTAGACTAATTTGTCTGTGAAATATCTAATTTACGCGGGCGAAGCCGCGCGGAACGTCTAGTTATACATACATTTAATTTTATCTTAAGTCAAATTATCACAGTCCGCTGTTAAACTATTAATATTTTTAATTATGCGTACGGACTTCTTTTTTGTTATGATTTATAATCAAACATTTTAGATTGTAAGATGAAATACCAAAAGTAGGAGCCATGAGGTATAAAAAATTTCAACGTCATTATACATTTTATTTTATCTTGTTCAAATAATCACAGTCAGCAGTTAAACTATTAATTTTAATCATTCGTACGGACTTCTTATTTTATTTTGATTTATAATTAAATATAATGCTTTGTTCAAACCTACGCGACCACGCGACTGCGAAGCGGGAGCGTCAGTTGCGTCAAGTTGTCAGATGTGTGTTTTGAACCAAAACACACATTTGTTGAACCAAAACACACATTTGACAACTTGACGCAACTTGATGCTCCCGCTTCGCAGTCGCGTGGTCGCGTAGGTTTGAACAAAGCATTACGTGTGACATTTAAAAATACTTAATAAATAATATTTTAATTAACATTTCTATTGCTTATAAGTTATAACACTATCTACAATTCACAAAAAAACAATATTACCATCTTTGTCTATCTCCCATCTCTTTCTACCCTCTATCCAAACAGTCTAGCGAACCAGCTCTTCTGTGTGGTGCAAGTGGGTGGGTCGTCGGTGACGATGTCAGGGTCCGCGTACTCCACTGGCGTGGTGTGATGATGGAGAGCATTGGAGGTGCGGTTGAGAGTGAAACCCTTGAGTAGGTCCATGAGTAGATCCTTCCGGGGATGACGACGCTCGTATTCTGAAGCTGCAAATATTAAAGATATATTTTTTACTTTGAAGGGTATTTTTAAATGCCGTATGTTATTTAGGGCGAAATTATCTTATGAAAACGACATAATTTAGAGCAAGGACTAAGAGTCCCTTATCATATCTGATTAAAAACGATTAAGTGTAAATACTGAAGAACTGGTATAGGTAGGTACCGATAGACACATGAACTTTCGCATTTATACCTAATACTAGCAACAAAGTACGATATCAAAGAAAATGTGACAACCCTAATAATGTTCACAATTCTCTCTCGTTCAGGATTTTCAAATTAAATAAGATTTTCCATTTTCACAATGAGATGTTTTTACTTGCGGTAGGTAATCTTTAATTAATGTTCAAGATTGAAACACTTTCTGGAAAGAATCCTTTATATTTTGCCCTTCAAGCTAATCCTGTTATTATACTCCATCACGTATAATTTTATTTATATCTTACACAGTAACGAATGAAATAAAATAATAAAACAATTTGCTCATAAATTAGAGATACTATTTCTCCATTACGTCAAAGCCCTATACGGGGCACACCACCACCCAGATTAGGGTACCTAAGTGTATTTTTTATTAAAAGAGCAAACTGATCACCCCTGATGACGAAAGGATAGGATAGGAAGGATAGGATAGTATGGATATTTAATATTAATTATTAATGACAAACACGTTATGCAGTGATTTATTAAAAGAAAAAATATTTTAAATAGTACCTACTCGTGGTAATCAAATAATATTTCCATATGCATCCAGGGCCCCCGCTACCATATGTGCAATGTGTGCAATGCACACGGGCGCGATCCTCTAGGGGCGCCAATTCGCCATCTTTAGGGGAAAACCAAGGGGGCCAAAACCAAGGACCCAAAAAATTTGGCTAAAGGGGCGCCAAAATCCTTTCTTTGCACACAGGCGCCATTAGCCCTTACGGGGGCCCTGTATGCATCATAGTTTTTCTTGATTGCCACAACGCGTTGTGGTCTAACAGCATATCAGCCACCACACGAATTTCACTATTAATTGGTTTTTCTGTGATTGCCAGAATGCGTCGTGGCCGTTTTCTATACCTAAGCCTAAGATATTTTGCCGCTCACTGAGAAGTAGTTTTCGTTTTTGATAGTAACATCCTTGGGGTGAAGCCAAACGAGCGTAATTTGTGAGTTGTGAGTCGCAGAATTTCTGCCGCGTAACTTTTCATACAAATCATGACTCACAAAATTACGCTCGGTCTAATCAAACAGGTCTTTTGTATGAAACTGAATGCAGCAGAATTCTGCCGAACCGAAATCCTTCTACTCACAACTCACAAATTACGCTCATTTGGCTTCGCCCTTAATGAACTAGTCAAGCCGGCCCATTCGTTTTGAAGCACATGATACTCACGGCAGTATGGCGCGGCGGAAGTGGTGAGCACGAAGTACGCACCGCGCGCCTTCGGCAGCCGCTCGCCGCCAGCCGCGCGTATACCCATCTCTGAACACGACGACCGACGGTCGCATGTCGCTGATATGCTCGAGTTTACGCTGGAAATGTTATCAAAGTAGGTTATAAGAAGCTAAATAAAAAAATTAGGAATTGTTCATCCACAGACACATCAATTCCTAGTTTTTGAGTAGAAGACTGGAAGTTGGAACTATACACAAAGGTTCTGGGGTTACGGAAAAGGTCACCGGGAAATTAGGAGTCAATATATTATGTCAATGTCATGAATAGTCACAAAATTTTATGATGCTCAAGTTCGTTTGCAATACACAGAGACAGTTTCAATTCTTTAGCCTCGATAACCCAGTGGAAGAAAAAAGCGATAGACTTAACGACGTCTGCCTGCCCCCAGCCTCCATTGTCCTAACCAATCTTAAACAGATTGTTGGTCCAACATAGAACACGGGAATCGAACCCGCTATCTCCCAAGTCAGAGAACTTACCCCTCGTATGTGAGGTTCCACTGGTGCGCGCGGAAGGTGCAGTTGTTGTTGATGAGCGACTCCGTGAACAGCAGGTACGAGCGCCCATGGCTGCAGATCGCCTGTTGCAGCTCTACAAGTCATCGACGTACACGGTCAGACTGGCCATCAGTTCAGTCCATCAGTCTGAGACTGACGCTAGAATGATGACGGGAAAGTAAATTCAGTCCGTCAATCAAACGGTTACAAGATCATTCTCCCGTCAGTCTGGATCAGACTGATGAACTGAACTCATGCCAGACTGACCGTGTAACATATTACATACCTACTAGCTGTCCCGGCAAACGTTGCTTTGCCATAATATAATGTATTTCGCCCATATTATTTTATTGAAGTGACTAAATAAGTATGTCGCCATGGCAACGTCGATCTCTATCCCGTCGCATAAACAATGGTCGCCGTCAGTCTCAGGTTGTAATAAGTTACTATTATTTATTCAACAAATGCACCAATCAATATATATAAAGTACCCAGTAGCCGATTCTCAGACCTACTGAATTTGCATATAAAATTTGGTAAAAATCGGTAAAGCCGTTTCGGAGGAGTTCGCGGACTAACATTGTGACACGAGAATTTTATATACATGATGATATAGACGACGCATTTCAACAAGTTGATAAAGATAATAATTTGGTAGTAACATTAAAGTAGGCTGTACGACCCTCTATAGTCTACGTAGCAAGGCATTATCAAAACGTTAATCCACAGGCCCTCGTGCCTAGCTTAAGTACGAGCTATTCAATATTCTTTTAAACAACAGGAACTTAAAAGAATAAGTAATCATCAGATGCAAGACAACTAGGGATTGCAATCCCGCACCTTATTCAATCCCGCGGGATCCCGCGGGATCCCGCATGTTTTAATGTATGTTATAAAATTGAATAAATTGAAACTACGGGTTTATGTTTTTTTATAATCAACTTTATTAATAGAAAATGTCTCATATTATGCCACAAAAATATTTGCTTTGTAACAAAATAACAATGGAATTATGTAATCACTTTAGTCTTATTAGATCCTAAAATTAAAATGCTTTTAATGCCT
Source organism: Polyommatus iphigenia (assembly GCA_963422495.1). NCBI lineage: Eukaryota > Metazoa > Arthropoda > Insecta > Lepidoptera > Lycaenidae > Polyommatus > Polyommatus iphigenia. The sequence goes on along the minus strand of OY730185.1, from coordinate 10,201,190 downwards.
CAGCAATCTTGAAGTCAGGGACTTATTAACATTATGGCTCCGCATTGATTGCGACGACCACCCTCGCGTTTATGCGTGTCTTTATTTATATAGGTCCGATAGTGGTGTCTGGTGACCCCGCGACGGACTGACTCTTTGAACACCTACAAGCTGCTTCAGATTTAGTGCAGCAGCAGATCCCATCCGCAGAGATCATAATACTTGGCGACTTTAACGCCCACCACGCTGACCGGCTCAATTCCAGTAAAACTGATCATGCGGGCATATCTGTTGGCGACTTTGCCCTTGCGAACGACTTAACACAGCTGGTTGCTACGCCTTCGCGAATCCCAGATGTAGAGATCAGAATCCTTCCCTGTTGGACCTTCTCCTGACTTCAAAACCTAATGGCTACCAAGCATCCATGACCGCACCACTTGGTTCACCGGATCATTGTCTTATTATAGTAGGGGAGGGGAAGGTGCTAATTTTGTAGTCACTCGAGCGTCATGGAGACCTAGTAGGTTTTATACATTAGGTAAAACTGATAGAAAAATAATAAGAGCGTTTTAAAAAAGAAAATATATTCAGAAAATTGCTTATTTCGGTCAGTTATTATTATATTTTAGACAAGAAAGACTAAATCGTTTAGTTTAGTGCAAAATAAAATATCTGCGAAGTTTAGTTAGGAAAATATGAAGGTTTATAATATTATAAAGCGGAAGAGTTTGTTAGTTTGTTTGTTTGTTTGAACGCGCTAATCTCAGGAACTACTGGTCCGATTTGAAAAATTCTTCAGTTTTAGATAGTCCATTTATTGAGAAAGGCTATAAGCTATATTTTATCACGCTAAGACTAATAGGAGTGAAGAACTAGAGGAAAATGTGGAAAAAACGGGGGGAAATTATTTGAACGGGCTTATTTGAACGCGCTAATCTCAGGAACTACTGGTCCGATTTGAAAAATTCTTTCGGTGTTAGATAGCCCATTTATTGTGAAAGGCTATAGGCTATATTTTATCACGCTAAGACTAATAGGAGCGAATAAATAGAGGAAAATGGGGAAAAAATCTATTTTACTGAAATTTGGTATAGAGATACTTTGAGTCCCGGGAAAGAACATAGGATATATTTTGTCGCGGAAAAATGGACGGTTCCCACAAAATGTACCTTTGTGATTTGCGCGTAAACTATTCAATCGATGTACGGGAACATCTATAAACTGAAGTCCACGCGGACGAAGTCGCGGGCAACAGCTAGTTTTTTTAATATTTTAAAATGTTCCTTACACCTTATCTTTGAATCGTCAGTGCTTTTTATTGAAGCTTCTTTGGGGTATACTAAGCATCCACTACCTTAATCTGACAGATCGGATGACATTTCAATATTTTAAAAAAAATTTAACCCACCACGTGAGAAATCTGATTTCTATACCATGATAACTAGACACATGTCGGAAGCCTATACAAGCTTAATCTGACACGCTCGAGCTACTCCCAAAATCCCCTCTTCCCCTCCTCTACTATTAGGAGCCTTATGCCACTTACGACGGTATTGCGACAGCGTTCTGTTAAATACCGTCGTGTGTGGCACTACACTTAAGCGGACTGGGATGGATGCGGTCGTTTTTTGCATCCTATCCTTGGAGGGCACTTGTGCTTCTTGCCGGATGATTCCGGCAACACTGCCAACTCCGTTGCCAATGTGGTGATGCAAGGGATGAAGCTTTTCATTCCGTCCTTTGTAGTGCCAACTTACGGCAGATTTCATCCCTGGTTTGGTTCATCCTCCAAAAAAGCTTCTCGCCGGAAGCAGAAGGTCTGCTCGGGATTTAAATACCAACACATATAAAATGAAGAACTTAAGAAAAAGATCACTCGGACAAAAGAAACAGCACGTCAATAGAATTGGTTGAGAGACTCAAGTGACTCCCTTCGAGAGCCCGTGCATTCTGGTCTCAGGCCAAAGCTATTGAAGGGAATTTCTGCAAGCCAACCCTACCATCCCTACACGTCAAAAATGGATCGTTGGCCCATGACGCAAAATACAAAGCCGATCTTTTGGGTCTTCTTTGCGTCAAACTTGACCCGAGATGACGGGGGACAAAAACCGCCGACCATGCTGCGATGCACGAGCGTCATGTCAGATATTTGGTTTAATCAGCGCTCAGTGCAAATAGCCTTCCGTTCCCTTGATATCCAAAAGTCGAGTGGGCCTGATGGAATCCCTCCTATTGTGTTAAAAAAGTGTGCTCCAGAGTTGGCTCTGATCTTAACGAGTCTTTTTCGGCTCTCTTGTTCTTCTGGCATTGTACCGGCTTCCTGGAAGACAGCCTTGGTGTACCCGATCACCAAAAAAGGTGTCCGCTCAAATCCTTCCAATTGCAGACCAATCGCTATAACCAATTTATAATATTATAATGGAATCAATTATTTATCAATAGCCAGCTCCTTCAATACTTGGACGGCCAGGGTTCAATAAGAGTCGCTCGGCTGGTGATCTCTTGGCGTACCTAACTCATCGTTGGGCTCAGGTGATTGTGTCGAAGGGAGCATTGGCTGTTAGTTTCGACATTGCGAAGGCTTTTGATCGGGTTTGGCACAAAGTGCTGCTATCAAAGCTTCCATCATATGGGCTTCCCGAGAAATTATGCATTATGCAAATGGGTTATGCGGGATCCGCGGATCCGCGTTTTGTAAGTGCGGGATCCAGCAGATTAAAAATTGGCGCGGGATCCCGCGGGATTGCGGGATCCCGCTTTGCGGGAATGCAATCCCTAAAGACAACATTTTCACTTGCTAATAGCGAACTTGAAAACAAAATACCTACCTACTTAAAGGTACCGTACTTAACTTCCTTCATTCCAGTGATCATTGCAGTGATCGTTAAATAAGTATTTAAGTAAAACTTACTCGAAATAGGCAGAATTCTTGACCAGACGGAATTCGTGTCATTGCGACAGCCCGGCTGCTTCATCCCGCCGTTGGGGTAGAAATCTGCATGGCCTGGAATTAACCAACATACCCTTAGGATTTCGATCATATTATGACTGTTTGGAGTCATAAATCATGTTATTGTAGCTCTTATTTTTGTCTCATCGTCATAAACATTACTTACTTGAGTAAACGTTAAACAAAAGTTCACTTCCCTTCAGGCGTACCAAAAAACTTATGTATAGACGTTTGTCTTTCCTCTTGGGCACACGAGCTATATTGCGTTTTCGTTCGCGTTATTACTTCGATAAAAATATGACTATCTGAACTTCTGATCTGAACCAATATTATTTTAATTTACGCTCAAAGTAATGAGTCAAATAGGTACAAAAAATATTGGTTTGTAGTTGTACCATCGAAGAAATTGATTTATAGGCAGTTGACGGACCTACGTCATTTGGTCGGATTATGTCAATTCAGTGTAAGTCGTGATCTGTCCGCTGGGTTTGACATAGCGCGATCAAACTACGAAGGTCTCCCATCTGCCTATGAATCAACTTCTCTGATAGTACATACTCAAGTTAATACTTTTATTAACTCTATGCGATTTAGCTTACCAATAGGATCTGGCAGCCCGAAGCCAAGTCTCTGTAGCAACCTGCCGTTAGTGTGTATGACGTCGACGAAGTCAGCATCGGTCTCGTCCAGGCGCTCCACGCGACTCGCGGTACGGAAGCACGGCTGGGCTGGGTCCAGGCCTGGAACAAATTTGTGAGATTAGGTTAGGTTTTAACTATAGTAAGCTTGTCTTCTAGCTTTGTCCACTCTTAGACATATTCAATGCTTATTAATGCTTAAACCATTGCAAATAAACATTAATGACAAAATCTAACCTATGTTCTTTTCCGGGGAGTAAAGTGTCTCCACAAGAAATTTCGTCTAAATCAGCAACCAAAGGGTGGAATGGAAATAAAAGCGTGAACAAACAGACGGACAATTTCGATTGTAGGATATTGGTATAGTCCAGTGTTTGATGGGTAGGTTAATATTGCACATCGGTAGAAAAATTTCCAGATTTGAAATCTCGATTTCTTATTTGCGTTATTACCTATACTTATATAAATAGTGCTTATATTTTTTATCTATTTAGCTTTAACCTTTTTATAATAATTGTATGTAGACCATAAGTATTATCTCGTATCTCATATCCTGTAACTGTATTATAAGTTGGTTTACTGCGTGCTATTATAAAAATATCTCATTAGCAATAGCAATCTGAACTTATCGAACCATACCCCCCTGTAGTCTCTGAACTATGACGATATGGATCCAAAATTACGAAACAAAGCCGAAAGTCATGTAGACTGTTAAAGATGTAATGAAGAGACCACAATAAGGCAAATGCAGAGAACGGACACGATGTAGTTCCATGGACCGACGATTTAAAGAAGGTAGCGGACAGCAGGTGGATATAAGGTCTGCCCAAGATCAAGACGGTTGGCGCTCGTTTGGGGAGACCTACGCTATACTTGTGTAAGGCAGGAGGGAGCCTACGCCAGCCTGCCATGACTGTGGCGCTACGGAGGACACGGCCCAGCACACCCTCGAGGTGTGCGATCGTTGGGCCGTGCAGCGCCACGATCTCGTGGCGGTGCTAGGTGGAGACCTCTCGCTCCCGAGCATGGTGCGCTGCATGCCCGAGAGCGATGAGGCCTCGCAGGCGGCGGTCTCTTTCTGTGAAACCGTCCTTTCACAGAAAGAGGCCGCCGAGCGGAACAGAGAGGATGAGCCATCCTCCGTCCCGCTCCGCCAGCGTAAGACGGGAGTGCGGAGGCGTCGCTATGTGAACCTTCTATAACTTCCGTCCCACGGGGCTCCGGGTCAGGATGGGAACCTGCTCGGGCCTCGGCTTAGCTAGTCCCGGCGCCGAGGGGAACGCTTTAGTTTACCTAAGCGTTCCCTAACTTGGTGGAAGTCCGGTCCCTTGTGAGGTAGACCGGCCGGTCCATATACGGCTGAAGGCAAACCGCAGGTGGTTTTAGTGGGTAAAGACCTACGTTAGACGGCAATTGAATAGGCTGATGATGATGAAGATGTATCTCTTTGAAAGTTATAGGCTCTTTGGTTCTTTCTTTTAGTATCACTTAACTCAAATAGGTAATGTTTTCAAGTTTCAAACAAAGAACCAATTAACAAAACCCAAGTTCCAATTCTTAGGAACTACAATGGGGAAACTTGTTTTCAAGCAAAAGCTCTAAGGACAAGTAATCCAAAACAGTTCAGAGGACACTACTCACCACAAAGTAAATGAAAGGTGATGACGCATTTCGCGGTTAGCCTTCCCTGCTACACAACTTCTGATTTTCCATTAGAGTCCTTATATCATTAATATAAGAGCTATATCAGAGGTAAAATAAGACCTAGACTGAACGCACCGTACCTCTGTAGTCTGTACAGATCTGGCAATTCGCGACGTTCCTAGTATTGTGACGGATTAACCCTGTATGGGTATTGGGTACGCAGCAAACTCAGTGACCTTATTTGAAGACAGAAAGCAAAATGGCTGTACCATATAAGGTTGTCCGTAGGTAATACGTAGAATTGGGTAAGAAAATGTGTATCAAATCAATGCTACTAGAGATCAACTACGATAACATGGCGCGCCCCTCCAAATGACTGTTTCAATGTGTGTAGTCACATCCTTATGAAAGAGTTTGTATGTAGTAAGTATTTAACCAATCGCAGTACACGTAATATTTCAGTTAATGTCACTTATTACCAAGATTTGTTGGTCAACTAATCATAACTAGCCTACCGCGCAAGACAACGCAGTTCAAACGTTTTGACAACGCACTTCAAACGTTTTGAATTTTTTTTATAAATCTATTATTATTTATTTCTTTACCTACTTAGCTACGAATATTTGAATTTTACCTTTCGTAGAATGTAGTGAAATCAGCATGCCCGTAGATTTAAGAGATAAAATGACAGACTATGTCATTATAAAGGATACAGAGGTCTTCAGGCTGCCACTTTGTCTATACCAGGGGTCACCAATTAGTTTAGCTCGGAGGCCATTTTAAGAACTGAAACGACCTTCGCGGTCCGCACATTTTATAAAAAAGTACGAAAATTGCAAAGATATTTACATACGGTAGGTACTATGAGAAAAGTGACAATTTTTGTAGCTACCACCACCACCACCGTCTCTGTGAAGTTTAGAGTGAAATTGGTGCAAGCTATCGATATTAAATTGCTGGAGAATGTTCATCAGTAAGTCTAGACCGAAATTTATTTTTAACGAAGTTCATGTTCGATAATGCTTGGTCCGCACACAATGGGTCCGGATGCGGACCGCGGTCCGCCATTTGGTGACCCCTGGTCTATACCTTTATAGAAATAAACCTTTTCTATGGTGTTCTTACAAAGTTCTGCTATTTATTTTCTTATCTCACTTTGGTAACTTCGAATTATAATTTATAACTTCCTGATTTTACGTCAGGATGTGTGAACATCAATCAGAGTATCGACTAGCATTATGTCAAGTCACTTGGAGCAATATTAATCTGTATTAGCAGCCCCAGGTGGATTAACCACCATTAGAGATAATTACTAACTACCCTCACACGACGAGTAACAATTAGGTAAATTAATAATTATGAAATTAGGCCCAGTTTGACGCTTTAGGCCTGCCGCTAGTAAATGATTATGTTAGTAGGTAATGATAAGATTTTACACTCCTTGAAAATTCGTAAACACTGAAATCAGACGGGACGATACGTGATTTGCAAAGCGAAGTTTAGATGTCGAATAACGTGATGACGCTTGATATTTTAATGTTTTACTGCATCACCGCATCACGCCTCGTCTCGTTTCGGTGTGATCATTACAACCTTTTTATTTTATTTCTAGGTTAGACCTAGGGATTGCAATCCGGATACTTCGAAATCCGAAAAATCCGGATAATCCGGATTTTTTGGGCCTTTGAAAAATCCGGATTTTTATTTTTCAAAATCCGGATTTTCGGTTTTTCGAATAGTAGATAAAATTATGAATAGGAAGCTTTTACGTAATATAAAATTAATTTAAATGTATCGTGTAATATCTGACATACAAATTCACATTTGTTTTAAGGCGCTATCACAACTTTGCGTGGTCTTCACGTACCAAAGTCAGAATTTCGTTTGTCTAACATTCCATTGTGTAGTTATTTGGTATTTATTATTACATTTCTTTACATTTTTTCACTTTATTTAAAAGAAATAGTGACATATTTTAATTTCTTATAACCTAGCTCCTATTTTACTTATATAATATTATTATGTTTTCTATATGATAAATATAATATAACTGCAATGATGATAAATTTACAATTATTTTTAGAACATTTTAGTATTGAATGCAGGCCCAAACTGCTGGGTAAAGGCACCGTCCGAATCTTTCACTGAAGTAATATACTAGTATATTATACGCTCCAGTGTCACCGTTTGCCAGCCCAGCTGATATGCCTTCAGTGAGGAGTTTACAACCGTGACTAGACTAAAGTCTTCGCAATCGTTGGTTTCTCAATGGTAACGTAACCGCTGACGAGTTGGCTATAGTAAGAAAAATTTTTTAGAATCCTTACCAGAAGCCTAACTGAATAATGTAAGCTCAACAAGCATCTTTACAGAATAGGTGTTAATAGCATTAGGACCTGCAGATTCTGTGTTACACCTATTCGCCTTCTACTTCACTCTACTGCTCTACTACAGAGCAAAAACTCTCCTAATTTACAAAAGAGGAAATTTGTGGCACCAATCCCAATCACATCGTTAAATTTATGAGAAGCACTGTGTTGGGGACTGTACTCTAATACGAAGGAGTCACAATATATCTTCAAGGATCGTCGGAACTAGGGATTGCAAAAAACGGATTTTTAAAAAAATCCGGATTTTCGGATTTTTTCATCCTCAAATCCGGATTATCCGGATAATCCGGATTTTTAGTAATTTTTTAAATATTGTTGATAGACAGCTTAAAATGTGAGTTATTTTTTTATTATTTATTGAATTAACATTAATTTTAAAAGTGCAAAATAAAACGTCTTAAAAATTATCATTTTTCTTAAGTTCGCAATTTTCACATGGGTGTAAAAAAAAGGAAGAGATCAAAATAACAGCATCTGGTACTTTAAATGTTCTTATTAAGAACTTAAAAATACCTTGATTTTAACTATTAATAAAATGCAAAATTTTCGTTAACAAGAAAATCCTAAGCAATCTCCGCTTTATCGATGACTTCATAACTTTTGCGCCTAAAATCGTCAGCTGCATATCATCAAATTATGCTTCAAGATCTGCAAACCTAGCAAAGTAAGGTTGAACTTACAAAAAATAGGTCAAAGATACAAAAAATGATCAACAGTACGAGACGTAGGGTCGAGGTAGACAAGCAAGGAATTCACTATGTCAATGAGTACCTGTACTTGGGCCAATTAGTTTCATAAGACAACAGAAAGGCAGAAAAACTGGTCCATGAGGAATGGTGACTTACCAATCTCATTGAAGCGCAGACTCGTTGATATGTATATTTCGCTCGTCATAACCAACGATGCGCAAAACCCGATCATTGACCGATTTACGATTTACAAAAGTTCCAACTCAGGGTCTGCCAAACAGCAATAGAGCTCAAATCTCAACAAAAAAGAAAAAAACATAATGTGCTCCCAAACTAGAATCACAGACGTAGGAATGAAGACGGCCTAGCTAAAGTGGCATTGGGCTGGTCACGTTATCCCCATATATCTAGGCTGGATATCGACTGAGTGGGTAACTAGGCCTAAGAAAAGATAGCGCTATGCTCTGGAGGTTTTTTTTTCCTCCGAAGGCTTATAATAATTATTTAAACTTTAAATCAACATTTCGTTATAATATTATAAACTTACTATATTCCTTTATTTAATTAGACAGAATCACAAATCAGCATTCGTTACATAAACAATTATAATTTTTAATTATAACCTCAATGTAAACAAATACAACATATTTTATAGAAAAAACATTGTATTCAATACAAAAATGTTTTAAAATAATTGTAAATTTATCATTATTGCATTTATATTATCATATAGAAAGCATAATAATATAGTAAAATTAGCTAGGTAATAAGAATTTAAAATATATCGTTATTTCTTTTAAATGAAATGAAGAAATATAAAGAAATGTAATTACAACCACCAAATAACCACACAATAGAATGTTAGACATACGAAATTCTGACTGTGGTACGTGTAGACCACGCAAAGTTGTGATATCGCCTTTAAACAAATGTGAATTTGTATGTCAGATGATATACATACACGGTACATTTAAATAAATTATATATTGCGTAAAAGCTTCTTTTTCATAATTTTATCTACTATTCGAAAAAACCGAAAATCCGGATTTTGAAATATGAAAATCCGGATTTTTTAATGCCCCAAAAAATCCGAATTATCCGGATTTTTCGGATTTCGAAGTATCCGGATTGCAATCCCTAGTCGGAACGTCAGGATTACAGTGATCTTCCTTCGGAGGAAAAAAATACCTCCAGAGCATAGCGCTATCTTTTTTTAGGTCTAGATACCCACTCTGTCGATATCCAGCCTAGATATATGCGGATAACGTGACCAGCCCAATGCCACTTTGCCTGTCCGTCTTGATTCCTACGCCTGTGATTCTAGTTTGGGAGCACATTATGTTTTTTTTTTTATTTTGTTGAGATTTGAGCTCTATAATTATTGCTCTTTGGCAGACCCTGAGTTGAAACTTTTGTAAATCGTAAATTGGTCAATGATCGAGTTTGCGCATCGTTGGTTATGACAAGCGAAATACATATATCAACGAATCTGCGCTTCAGTGAGATTGGTAAGTCACCATTGCATTCTTCATGGACCAGTTTTTCTGCCTTTCTGCTGATAAGAAACTATTTGGCCCAAGTACAGGTACTCGTTGACATAGTGAATTCCTTGCTCGTCTACCTCGATCCTACGTCTCGTATTGTTGATCATTGTTTGTGTCTTTGAACATTTTTTTTGTAAGTTCAACCTCTAGGCTTGCAGATCTTAGAGCATAATTTGATGATGTGCAGCTGACGGCTGTAGGAGCAAAAATGACGAAGTCATCGTTAAGGCGGAGATTGCTTTTAAATATGTAGTAAAAAAAATCAAGGTATTTTTTAAGTTGTTATTGTTAATAATATTTAAAGTACCAGATACTGTTATTTTGATCACTTCCTTTTTACGACCATGTGAAAATCGATAACTTTAGAAAAATGATATTTTTTTAAGACGTTTTATTTTACACTTTGCAAATGAATTTTAAATAAAGAAATAATAAGAAAATAACTCACATTTAAAGCTTTAAATGTAAGTTTATCAAAAATATTTAAAAATTTACTAAAAATCCGGATTATCCGGATAATCCGGATTTGAGGATGAAAAAATCCGAAAATCCGGATTTTTTTAAAAATCCGTTTTTTGCAATCCCTAGTTAGACCCATTATAGTTAGAGCAAATTTAGGTTGGTCAAAATAACATGCCTATTAAGGGTATTTTTGGACCGATTTATAACCAAGCACGCATGCCTAAAATATTGGTATTAAAACACAACTTTTCAAATTAAAAGAAAATAAAAATTAAAGGTTTATAGAATTCTAAAATACAAATTGAAAACAACTGCAACAACTTTAGATATCAGGATAAAACAAAACACGCAGCTGTGAAAGTTTGTATGCGGTTGATATAGAGGAAAACGTCGCGTCGTGTCCCGACTACCGTATTGACTATTGACGCTGAGTTTACGTCTGGACCGGTTGCCAACTTCGGCGAAAAAGTTGGAAAACTTATTTCAGTAGAAACTGTATAGTTTACAGGCAGAGATAAATCTGATAATCGACATCTTACATAAAAAAACGACAATTTTGCTAAGAGACATTAAGAAAATTATTGTTGCCCTAAGTCCTAAGATATTGTACAAATTGTCCTTTTAGCACATTGCATTGCCCAAAATAAATAATGTATTTTCAATCCAAAATCAATTATTCAGGCCTGGATTGGCGCCGGAAGCGTATCGATTTCCAACGTTTAAAATAATTCTAGGATCACGGTTTGTATCCCAATTCCCAATCTTATCCTGAGACCTGAGATTGTTGGTAGTTGGTACAACTTTAAAATCGCTCAGAGAAATATTATAAATGCCAAAGTGTGTCTGTTAAGGTTCCATTCCACCGCGGCGCACGCTGTGCACGGCCACGCGCACGCGTAGACGTGCACGGATTTATTTCTTTGACTTGAGTCAATTCGTGCGTAGCGTGTCCGTGGGTTGCAGTGGACACAGTCACATATATTTTCTTACAAAGCGAAGCTTGACGCACGTGCGTAGTCTCTCCGTGCGCCGCGGTGGAATGGAGTCTTCACCTCTTCACGCTTAAACCACGAACCAATTTTGCTGAAATTTGGTATGGAGATATTTTAAGTCCCGGAAAAGGACATACGATACTTTTAATCCCGGAAAAATGTCCGTTTCTCGCGCGAAAAACGTATTTTGGCGCAACGGAGTTGCGGTCGTCATCTCTAGTATCAATAAAGTACAGCTAGCAGCTAGCTACCAACAATGTGTCACTAATGCATTATCTGTTTTTATACCTATCTCTTCACTGATCTACCAATACCCAACGCATTATCTGTTTTTATACCTATCTCTTCACTGATCTACCAATACCCAACGCATTATCTGTTTTTAAACCTATATCTTCACTGATCTACCAATACCCTTGCACCCGGGTGCATAAGTCCGCCCTGCTCACTCCTTGCCCCTACAAAGGATAAAACTAGAACATTATGCCTTCCCTGTTCTATTTTTGCCGATAGTTAAGCTCAGTGTTTACATTGTCCTACCTGTAATTCGTCCTACAGTCCCGATGTGGTAGGAGACGTAGGACACGATGTGTGCGCCCAGGCTGTGTCCCACGAAGTGGAACTTCTTCACGCTAGCGCCCGTCGCTTTCATCAGCTGCTTCATGAATCTGCACAAGACATGGAGCTTAAAATGTGCAATTTAAGAAAGAACTGTCAAAATGCTTTAGTATGTGGTCATGCGTTAAATTAAGGAAAAACAACCTCCGATTTAGAAAAATTAAGTAAATCAAACAAAATTTTTCAGCACTGAGCGAGCTACTGGTGATGAACTATAGCTAAAAACACGCTCGATAATATCAGCTTTCAAACAAAAAAATCTAGATCAAAATCGGTCCACCCGTTTGGATGCTACGATGCCACGGACAGACACACGCACAGACAGACAAACAGATACACGTCAAACTTATAACACCCCTTTTTATGGGGGGCTAAAAATAGCAGGAAACATAGAACAAATACCCCACGATATCGGATCCGACTCGTCTGGTGTTGGCGACGGCGCGCCAGTACTTCCACGTGTTGCCGCCGCCGCTCCAGTCTACCGCGATCACGTTCACGTCGCTCTGTTCAAACATACATTTTCATTTTTCTGTCAAACTCTTCGTCAAATTAAAGTTACAAAAACTATACGTTATCAAATGTTTCGGAGCACGACTGTTTTTAAGTTTTTTGATAGTTTTACTTTTTGAAGTTAGCCAATCAAAATAATTATTGAATAGGATATAAACTCTTTACTCTTTTCAAAAAAACTCCGAAGACAATACACATAGGCATGTGCTGTAGCTACTGTTATAAAATGAAACCTAAACCAAAATCGCAAAAGGGAATACCCATTTATTTATATCAAGATAACATTATTTTTTTCTCACAACAAATTAAAGTCAGGTTAATTACAATATTAATGGACTTCTGTGCAGTTTCGCTAAGAATAAGGCTAAGATCTCTCAGAACAAACAGGTTAGTACTTCCTTGCCAATACTTGGCATAAGGATAATGATAACAAAACTCCTTTCGATGAACTTAAGGAAGTCTTTCACATAATAAGTAACAAACCGGCAATAACATTTGAATCCTATTAGAGATAACCGGAGACGGAGCTAAATATTTGTCAGAAATACTGGGATAGGCACAGTCATTGTTGACCAGAACAGTGGAATAACATTTCCATTTGTTTTTTTTTTTGAATACAAGTAAAATACCTAGTTAAAACCCTACATTATAACAATGTAACCTGCACACAAGAAATGCCCCTAGACGAGCAAATTTATTGCGCAATATCACGTATTGCATAATATTATTGACCGTCTAGAGTCTAGACTCTAGGGTTCTAGGCCCTAAGGTTGATATTGAACCTCCTGTAGTTTAGGATCTCACCTACAATATTATTCCCTTCCCTTCTATTTTCCCCTGAATTCCCTCCCGAATCTTCCTGAATCCCCTGAATTTGTAACCCCTGTAAAACTCACCCATTCCAAGAATGCGTCCGTCATCTGTGCGACCCAGGAGGCGTTGCTGTGGCTCATGAAGCCGTGGACGATCATCACCGTGCGGCGATCAGGGTCGAAGTCCACCCACTCCAGACCGAACTGTTTCCCGGGGTACACCTACGAGAATGTATACAGTTAGGTGAGGCCACACAATATCTGAACACGAAAAATCTGGATAACCGGCAGGGTGATTTAAATGTATCTTGGGAGTTGGAACGGCTATTGTGATCTATAATAGCTTCGACCATACTCAGTGAGAGATAAAATTACATCGATACTTATATTCAAATTTCAGCAAAATTGGTCCAGCGGTTTGGGCGTGTAGAGATAACAGACAGACAGATAGACAGACCCGTCTGTCTGTCTATCTGTCTGTCTGTTATCTCTATTATATATTAGACAGACAGACACACTTTTGAATATACATGCGAAAGTGTCTGTCTGTCTGTCTATCTGTCTGTCTGTTACCTCTTCACGCCCAAACCGCTGGCCCAGTTTTGCTGAAATTTGGTATGGAGATACTTTGAGTCCTGGGAAAGGACTTAAGCCTATAGGATACTTTTTGTTCCGGAAAAATGTACGGTTCCCCAGCGATAAACAAATTTTGGCGCAACGGTGTTGCGGCGTCATCTAATAAAGGTATAAATGGATAGCGGACACTTATATAAAGATAGATTAATTCATGAAGCCCCAAGCGGCCACATCCGGCCGCGATAACAATGAAAAAGCTATTGTGTCTCGTTTTGCCACGACTGATGGGTTAATGCAGCTGCCAGTTGCGATAATTATTGATGATAAAACTGAGTGCGCGGAAGTGTCCTTATGTCAAGAAAAATAAAGCGGGGTGTAAAAGCACTACCAGAGTACCCAGACCACTTTTTCTCGAAACGTTTCGACTTCCCTCCGTTCTTTTATATCTGTGGTATATTATATAAAAGAATGGAATATATAGATATACCCTTATTTACGTATCCATACTAATATTATAAATATGTCAAAGGAAGTCTGTCTGTTAAATCTTCACGCCTAAACCGCTAAACTGATTTTACTGAAAGGTGTGGAAGTACTAGGACATTGGATACTTTTTATCCTGGAAAAAATGCGGTTCCCGCACGATCAAACGACCGACGCAACGGAGCTTTCGTGGGCTTCATCTAGTCTACAATAATTCTATTTTATTTCTTCCACCAAGTGCTGAGTAGGCACACAAAAATAATATATATTTAATAATATTATGATATGAAGATAATTAGATGTAAATATAAATGAATTATCTCGAAGCGTCATCCTCTGTTATGGTTGTGAACATATCTAAGTTCAAGGTGGTTCAACAATGCAGCTGTATGCATAATAATGATAACACAATGCATACAAATCATTGTAGTTTACGTTTGCACTTATCTTTGCGCAAATTCAAGTTTAGACTAAGAGCGAGTGTTCGGCAGACTTACAGTAAAGTAGCTAATTTCATATTAATGCCAGGCATATACCTACAGCATACTGTGTCATCTGCCGTTGATGCAAATATGGGTATCCACTATCCACAGTCCACTATTCCCAAACAGGGTTCCGCACTCTCGTTGAAAAAACTCGCTCTTATGGCGCATCCACACATGCCGCCGGCTTATACCACCGGGTTTGCCGCCGGCTTTCAGCCTGCCTTGCCACCGAAGCCGGCGGCATGTGTGGTTAGCCGGCGGCCGGGCCGCCGACCGTCGGCATGTTTGGATACAGCATTAGACTATAAATAGGACTTTATACCTACTATTCGCCTACTTTTTTATCGTAATTTTACATTTTTTTACGGCATATATTAGTTTTTTTCGGCCAATCCTGCATTATTAACCGGGACTCCAAAACCAATATCTCAATCTGTTCTGCGGTTTAAGCCTGAAATACTTTCGCCACAATAATATAAGTGTAGATAACTTAAAATTCAAACCTGCACTCTATTCCTCTGTTTCCTCGATGAGAAGTAGAAGTGTGTGTTGACATCGACGGATGAGTCTGGTCGTGTGTTGAACAGGCTCCACAGTCGCTTCGTGAGCGAGCCCAGACCGAAGCAGTCCACTGACTGCGGCACTGGCAGTTCTGTGGTCAGCTCCTATAAAACATTCGAATTTTTAAATAGGTTTTTTTTTAATTTATCATCTTTCGAGGCTTAAAGCATAGGAATAGTACCAACGCCAATCTAGAAATATCCTTTTCTAACATTTTATGACAGTAAGGCTATTTTACACCAGTGGGGCTAAAGTTTATCTTCGATTTACTATCACGCTTTCTATCTGACTACCTTTGTAATAATTATGATATAGAAGTACTAATTTTTACTAGTAGCCCTGGATATACTAACGCAAAGGGGTTCTAACCCATATCATGTTCTTATATTTTATCCTGTACCATTTTCATGGGCCATTAAAGAAAACCCAATAGTTACTTAGGCACGTCACATTAACCTTGAAAATAAAAATACCCAACATTTTCCTCAACACCTAAATACAGATTGTCTAACTTTAATTCGTAACTTAATAACGAATCGCATTTTATGGATGGAAACGATGAAAATTAAAAAGAACATGCGAAAACCTCCGCAAACTTTTTTCATTAAAAAACTGTAGCCACCTCATTAACACAGTTTAAAGTTTATTATTAAAGCAACATTAATCGTTACTATGTTTTATCGATAAATTATTATTACGTTTATCACAAAATAATTTTAAATTATTATTATCCTTATATTAATGTCATCAACCCGAATTACGCGTAGCCGGGCGTAGCCCGTAGCTACGATGTCGTAGCCTGTCGTAGCCCGTGGGTCGTAACCCGGCGTAGCCCGTAACCCGTAGGAGTCAGGCACCCCTGAGGTCATATTCGTTATGGTGTTTTTGTGGTTAAAAACTTACCACTGTTGATCCTAGTGACACAAGAGTAGCAGTGGTGGGCAAATTACCTCTTAAACTTAAGGCAAATTTTAAGAGACATAAGAAGAGTAATAACCCAAAAAATAATCAGAAGAAATCCGAGGGGAAGTTCTTATTTTTCAAAATTTTCATTTTTCTTAAGGACTTATTTCTGCTAAAAGATCAGCCTATGCTGAGTTGACTCTCGACTTTTCATTAGTATTTTCAATTCAAGAATCATTCTCTTAACAAGTTAAGATAAGATCATGTAGCTCGTCTTAATTATTAAATTAAGGTTTGAAAATGTTTTTTCGAGAAAATTAAAACGTTTACAAAAAGTTTTGAAAAATGTTTGCAAGAGTCTTGCTTTTTGCAAGACCAACACCAAGACTAGGCGTGCAAGACCAAGACCAGACAGATTTGAGCAAGACCAAGATTTGAGCAAGACCAAGACCAAGACTGGTCGAGTCTTGGTCTTGACCAAGACTCGACCTGTCTGGTCTTGGTCTTGCACGCCTAGTCTTGGTGTTGGTCTTGCAAAAAGCAAGACTCTTGCAAACATTTTTCAAAACTTTTTGTAAACGTTTTAATTTTCTCGAAAAAACATTTTCAAACCTTAATTTAATAATTAAGACGAGCTACATGATCTTATCTTAACTTGTTAAGAGAATGATTCTTGAATTGAAAATACTAATGAAAAGTCGAGAGTCAACTCAGCCAAAAGACCAAGGTCTTGCTTTGCTCATCACTAACGGCGTTCCTAAAATGTATGTAAAAGCTACCAAAAGTAGCACAGGCTTACCTCAGGACTGGCAGAGTCATCCGTATCGGTGGCGGTGCCGAATCTGGTCGCAGTATCATTGTCGAAGTTCAAAAACATGTGCAGATCCTCTGGACTTATGTGGTTTTCCACTGCAACAATAAGACAGTGTTAGAAACAAAAGTTCTATAGCTCTTTTGGACAAGATGACAGGAGTTATTTCAGGAGTCCTTCTGTCCCATTTAAGTATTCTGAGCCATGGAATAAAAAACTTTTAGCGTACAGGGTAGAAGTTGCGTTGGTGAAATTATTTCTTTTTAGGGAGATCGCAGACGACAGACTTTGTGCGATCAAAGTCTGCGGCTTCCATACAATCTGATGGCGCGCGCCATGCGGAATGTATGTAAGCCGCAGACTTTGATCGCACAAAGTCTGTCGTCTGCGATCTCCCTTACGCTACTGCACCAAAAAGAACATTATCATATATTGCAAGTTATGCGATTTCTGCAACTCTAATTCTTGGTTTTTGTATTTTTTCTGTTGGATTATTGTAACCTTCTAATTTAAAAAAAAAATCTAGTGTCACAGTGTTTGTGCGCGAACTCCTGCAAAACGGCTCAACCGATTTTAATGAAATTTGGTACATTCGTTAGGCCTGAGAATAGGTTTTCATCAATTTATTATGCTTTTTGTATTGATACTAGAAATAATTTATATGGCAAAACAACGTTTCACAGCTAGTGATAAATATAGAGTAGCATAATATATAGAATTTGGGGCCAACATATTACCACAATCACTTCCATATACCTATGTAGAGAGCCACCGCCAGAACTATCACAGAGTTCACACACCAACAAACGTACGACACCCACTTTTTCACCATTTTTTTTTTATATAAAAATTTAATCCTTATTCCACAATTAAACAATAAAACGATACGTTACTTGTACGATTTGGCGACATTTGACAGTGAATCACATTAAGCCTACTGACCACTAATGAGTTCGCATTAACCTGGATTTGTATTACTGGTTCAAGGACGCAGACTCATCCGAGATAACCCAAGGAAAATTTAGTGAATTGGGAAAATTGTGAAAGCGATGCATGTTGATAACATTCATTTTTGAAGTGAAAACTTCTTTAGCGGCGTTGAGCACTTTTGTGGGATGGGTAAAAACTGTGAAAGTCGCGTCAGATTCTCGTGCTGATCGAAAAACCGTAAGACGATAATCGATTGTTTTTATTCGATTGTCGATATTTTTTAATCGATTGTAAGGGTTTCGATTAATTAAAAAAATTGATTTTCATAAAAAATGGGTTAAAAATTGAATCGATTGTAAGGGTTTCGATTAATTAAAAAAATCGATTTTTTAAAAATCGATTTTCATAAAAAAATGGGTTAAAAAAAAATAATGCACAACGTTAATAATCAAGTTTTCACTTCTGCCGGCACTTCCGGAGTGCAACCCGTCTTTTTTTTTACTAGATGACGCCCGCAACTCCCTTGCGCCAAAATTCGTTTTTCTCGCGGGAATCGTACATTTTATCGGGATAAAAAATATCCTATGTCCTTTCCCAGGACTTATCTCCATGCCAAATTTGAGCAAAATTGGTTCTGCGGCGTGAAGAGGTACAGACAGACAGACACCCTTTCGCATTTATAATATTAGTATGGATTTGGGTTTATTAACACGCAATATAAAGATATAGGATGCATAAAGCCTAATACAGGTTTTCACGAGTAGGTACTACATGTAAGTAATCTTTGAAAATTCGTGTCCCTTACGAATTAAAACGCTGGACCGGAACCGAAGTCACTTAGAAGATAAAACAACACTTGTTATTTAAGTCATCCACTGGCGAGTTAAGAGTTAAGACCACTGGGATGCCACGAGCCTGCAAGCTAAATGTATCCTTCGATCGCGGATTCTTGGAAATCTATTGTTATTCTATTGTTGTCGCGGTCGCCGGTGTCCTTATGGGGGTTGATAGGTTAAACCGTCAATGAAGCACATACAAATACGCAGTTTGGCGTGGCGTCCCAGAGGTCTTAGCTTATGGATCACCCACCTCAACGAGTGAATGAGAGCTACAAAGAAAGTGGGTGCAGTCTCATTGTGGTTTCAAAAACCTTCATAATAAAAAACCGCGACTCAATAATGCGTCCTAGTTGGTAGGTCATAGATTGCTGTGTGTACATTTTGTAAATTAATGCGTAAGAAACTGTTAAATCCACATTAATCCTTAGGGCTTACTGCAGTGCCGTAAATATAGCCTTTTTTGCGCCCTGTGCGAGGGCGCCCTTGTTTTTTTTTTCAGGGTACCCAGAGCAATGCTATTTGTAGGCCTATTTTATTTCACTCAGGGTGATAAAATAAAACTTGGTGTTGGTAGACCAATTACAGTTATAATATTATACTAATAGTTTGGAAAAAACTTTTTTTTTAAAGAACTGATAATGGGCAAACAATCAGGGGAGCCGTCTGATGTCAAGTAGACCCCTTGCCTGTTACGAGTATATCACCTATACAGTACACTGCCGTACATACCCTTGTTTGTTCATCAAACCAACTTTTAAGGCAGAGTCTACACCAACACACTGTCTGTCTGACATTGACGATTCACAAAGGAGCCATAAATAAGAAGAAGAAGAAGAACACAGTACACTGTGATTTGTGAAGCACTAGGGGCGCTAAGGGGAGTTTTGGCGGGCATGTGAAAGAGTGCTGTTGTGTTTTTGTATTATTTTCCTAAAATTGTGTTAGCTGGGTTTTTAATGTGTAATATTGGTAGAATATTAACCATTAGATATTCGTGTTCATGCACAAGTGTAGGAAAGTGATGTAATATCCAGAAACGTGCTATTTTGTGTTCCCTCCAAAACTCCATCGAAAGTTTCAGTAAAGCGTCTACCACTTTACTGAATCGACCGACTTGACTCCTGTGACTGTATTGACTTTTACTTAGACTTTGACTAGACTTAAGACCTGACGATACATGAAAACGATGATGAAAATTATAATAGGAGGAATATGGTTTTCCCGCCATATTCCTTACCTTTCTACCTTGTCTGTGGCACAACATACACATCCTTTGTGTCAAGTTGCCAAAAAAGAAGAAAAAGAAAGAAAGAAAAGATAGGGGCGCTAAGGAAACTTATCGGGAACAAACGGAAAAAATAATATTCCTGCCTGGTCTGGCCATTCTTGAGCCCCCCAGAGTCTACGCCCTGTGCCTGGGCACCGGTGGCACCGTAAGTAGGGCTTAGATAAATTCGAAAATGAATCTACCTGTTATCTCTTCACGCTTTAATTGCTGAACCGATTGAAAGAAAATTGGGTAGAATAGAATAGAAAATTATTTATTTGTACAACTTAAAACTGGGTATGGAAAATGAAAACGCGTGAACTCCCGAGAAAATACATACGATACTTTTTATCTCACGGTTTCCCATGCGATAAATTAATTTCAGCTCAACAACTCAACTAGTAAAAATTAATAAGATGCCGTTAATTGGAATTAGGGCAAAACTAATTGAATCTATTGACTTCTTAGAAAGGCTTAACAATATGCTATAATTAATTACCAATTATTATTACCATCATGCTATCTGACCTTGCGATACTGTGTCAATAGGGCAAACGTTTCCAAGACAACTTCTAACATCCCTTGTATTGTAATTTGTAGGTATAGGCAGTATGCCGCGATTCGCGAAGAGCTTCTAAAGCACGCTATGACACGCGATTGCTAAATTCCTAATCATTTACAAGGTGAAATAATTAATAAACTCTTGTATGTCCTATGCCTGCCTACGATAGATTTAGTTATAGCCTATAGGAAGTTCAGTGAATTTAATATCACAGTAGACTTTACTTAGCAAAATACCGCGGATTCTGTATGAATATTAATTTGTAACTAATATAAATTAGTAAACCTGTACCTAATAGGTAGTAGTAATATTTTTTAAATTCGAATGGATCAAGCTTGCAAGCTATCACTGCTGGTAGTGCGGCTAGAGCCAAGTTAAGAAATTCCTTGACTGCTGTGCCTCCAGGGCCCAGAATCCAGATTAATATTATTACTTATGACAAAGTGTAAGGATTAAAATAATATTGTATTTTGACGAACATGGATATAAATATAATATTTTGCTTGCACATTATCGCAAATCGCAATGTACAGACGTAGAAAATGTACGTAAAACTAAGCAGGTAGGTAAGTACCTACCTACCTGAGTTATGGTATCCGAAGTATTGATCAAAGATATTATAAAATCGACACAGAAGACTTCAAAGAGTACAATATAAGATTATTGGATAATATCAAAAAAATCAAAAATCCATAGTTTATTATCACAAAATACAAATAGCCCGCTCTTTCTGAGTTTCTGCGTAACGTCTTCTTAACATAATATTATTAATTATTAATGTTAATAAAACATTTTGTTAAGTATACTTACTATTTACTACTTAATTATAAAATAATATTGAGGATGTAATGTGATGAACTACTTGATTGATACAGTGGCCAGGTAGACTCTCTTCAGAGAACAAGAGTTTTGGCATTGAGTTTTGGTAGAATCATTGATCTAGAAAGCACTAGGTACATATTTATGAAATATGATTAAAAAAGGTTTTAGTACTCACATTCATCAGTTGTGACCCAATTTCTATAGGCAGCTGTATTGTAGAAACTCAAATAATTCAACGCAATTAAACAACAAATTAAAATATTCATTTTTCATTCACAAACTATTACTGATTTTGAAAAATTTCAGATAAGTAATATAGAACACGAAACAAATTTTAAATAACGAACAACTTTATGCTACACGGCGGACCGACTGCAGACTGTAAAAAATATCGTTACTTTTTTATTTTATAGCCGGGCTATTATAATTTAATTTTCACAAGTTACTTTTATTTGTGAAAAACATAATATTATAATATAGCAGAATAGCTTTTGTTTACAACAACTCGCTATGACTGAACGCCAGGAAGTGCCGGCTACTTTTATAAATGATAAAGGTATGAACGTTGTTTATATAATAAAATTATACCTACCTTCAGATAACTGGACAGAGTGGATGTCCCCTGAGGTATATAATTATTATGAACTCGAAATGCCACCGTTTCGTTCGCTACGCGTTGTGTGAAACGTGGGTTTTTATAATTTTATGCAGGTTATTCCACGTGTTTTAAGTTTTCGTCTATTTAATTATAATAATATGTGGGTTTTCATAATATGGTTTAACTGGTCTTAATTATTATTAATACTGGTTGATTGTTAGCTAAAATCGCCTCAGTGAAGTCCCCCACAGACTGAAGACTTTCTATCGGCCGATAGTTAGACCAAATTGAGGTTTCAGTACATTAACCCTTAAAGGCTACAATGATTTCGTGTACTACGCGTGTGAACAGTTTTTCAAGCCAGGCCAAACTGTTCACACGCGGCATATGTCAAGCCAATACCTGCTGCCCAGTGCCGTAAATAGCCTTTTTTGCGCCCTGTGCCAGCTTCTATAACTGCGCCCTTGTTTTTTTAGGGTTCCGTAGTCAACAAGGAACCCTTATAGTTTCGGTCTGTCCGTCCGTCTGTCCGTCTGTCTGTCTGTCTGTCCGCGGTTTTGCTCAGAGACTATAGGACCTGCAAAGCTGTAATTTGGCATGAATGCACATAAATTAGTGATGCCGACAAAATGGTACATGAAATCTTAAAAAAATATTTTTCACCCAATCGTGTGGGGTGTCGTTGGATAGGTTTTTTAAAAATATTACGAGTATTCATAGATCTTTTTCCGATTTAGGGATCCGTTTGTGAAATATTAAGTTTTAAAGTGGAAATAATCGTTAGAGTCCAGTGTCTCCCCCTTCTACCGGCTAAAAGATTGCTTCTGGAAATGTGAAAAAAATTCACGGTAGTAGGAAATCTGCTGAATTTAAAAGGAAAATTATCACGGCTAAGAAGGCTTCATA
Source organism: Polyommatus iphigenia (assembly GCA_963422495.1). NCBI lineage: Eukaryota > Metazoa > Arthropoda > Insecta > Lepidoptera > Lycaenidae > Polyommatus > Polyommatus iphigenia. Next base: position 10,178,216 of record OY730185.1, on the reverse strand, counting down.
AGTTATCTATCGATACTAATATTATAGATAGAAGAAGAGTTTATTTGTTTGTTTGTTTGTTTGAACGCGCTTATCTCAGGAACTACTGGTCCGATTTGAAAAATTCTTTCAGCGTTAGATAGCCCATTTATCGAGAAAGGCTATAGGCTATATTTTATCACGCTAAGACTAATAGGAGCTAAGAAATAGAGGAAAATGTTGAAAAAACGGGGGGAAATTATTTGAAAGGGCTTATTTGAACGCGCTAATCTCAGGAACTACTGGTCCAATTTGAAAAATTCTTTCAGTGTTAGATAGTCCATTTATTGAAGAAGGCTATTGGCTATATTTTATCACGCTAAGACTATTAGAAGCGAAAAAATAGAGGAAAATGTGGGAAGAACGGGGGAAATTATTTGAAAGGGCTTATTTGAACGCGGTAATCTCAGGAGTTACTGGTCCGATTTAAAAAATTTCTTCAATGTTAGATAGTTCATCTATCGAGAAAGGCTATAGGCTATATTTTATCACGCTAAAACTATTAGAAACGAAGAAATAGAGGAAAACGTGGAAAGAACGGGGGAAATTATTTGAAAGGGCTTATTTGAAAGCGCTAATCTCAGGAACTACTGGTCCGATTTAAAAAAAACTTTCACTGTTAGATATCTAATTTATTGAGGAAGGCTATAGGCTATATTTTATCACGCTAAGACTAATAGGAGCGTAGAAATAGAGAAAATGTGGAAAAAACGGAGGAAATTATTTGAACGCGCTAATCTCAGGAACTACTGGTCCGATTTGAAAAATTCTTTCAGTGTTAGATAGCCCAGTTATCGAGAAAGGCTATAGGCTATATTTTATGACGCTAGGCCCCAATTTCTCCGAAGACTGTTAAAGTTAACGCTCGAATTAGTATCACGTTATCTCTTTCGTTTCTCTTATGAACGAAAGAAAAGACAGACATTTTAACAATCTGTTAACACTAATAGACGTTGGTGAAATTGGGGCTAAGACTAATAGGAGCGAAGAAATAGAGAAAATGTGGAAAAAACGGGGGAAATTATTTGAAAGGGCTTATTTGAACGCGCTAATCTCAGGAACTACTGGTCAGATTTGAAAAATTCTTTCAGTGTTAGATAGCCTAGTTATCGAGGAAGGCTATATGCCATATTTTATCACGCTAAGACTAATAAGAACGAATAAATAGAGGAAAATGTGGAAAAAACGGGGAAAATTATTTACTAGAGCATTTATTCTGTTATTTGGATCAGAGAAGAAGTAGACCACGTGAAGGATCATAGGCATTTTTGTGGACTAATTTTTCTGTGAAATATCTCATTTACGCGGGCGAAGCCGCGCGGAACGTCTAGTTGAGTAAAATTCGATCAACTAGAAAAATGTATTCGGTGTAGTATAAACTATAAAGGAACTTTTCGTTCAAATTCCTTTGAAAGTAACTGAGATGATGTTGTTAGTAGTGCAAAACACGTTATAAATAAACTAGCGGTACTACGGAACCCTATATTGCGCGTGGCCCGACACGCACTCGGCAGGTTTTTTTAGATATTATAGGTACCCAGAGCAATGCTTCCAGGGCCACAGGCCTCCCTGGTCTGGCCATTCTTGCGCCCCCCCCCCCTTTTTTTTTCTTTTTCACAAACTTTTCACGGATATTTCGAAGAAAATCTGTATTTTATTTCTTTTGGTTATTTTTTTTTTCATTAATTATATTTGCTAAAACATACTTAAAGGAAAAAAATACAAATTAGGTTAAGAACTGATATTTTTTGTGTTCAGGTAAGCATTTTCCAAACATAGGTCGCAGCATGCGTCTTTAGTTTAGTACGTGAGATTTGTAGCACCCAATTTTTTTTTATATTTCAAAGACTAGAAAAAGTATTTCATTTGTCGATGCATTTAATGTTTTAGCTCTCACTTAAATAAATTCTCAACCAATATAAGTAGAAAAATATTTTCGGCCTATTTTACACATTTTTGGAGATATCAGTGCCGTAAATAGGGCGGTGCCACCGGTGCCCAGGCACAGGGCGCAGACTCTTGGGGGGCGCAAGAATGGCCAGACCAGGGAGGCCTGTGGCCCTGCTGGAAGCATTACATATAATATTTAAAAAAAACCGGCCAAATGCGTGTCGGGCCACGCGCAATATAGGGTTCCGTATTACCGCTAGTTTTTTAAATTTTTGTATGGTCAATGAGTGTATATTATTTATAACATGTTTTACACTACTAACAAGTAACAACATCATCTCAGATACTTTCAAAGGCATTTGAACTAAAAGTTCCTTTATACTTCGCTGAGTACATTTTTTTAGTAGATCGACTATTACTCAATAAAGTATGCTTCTTAGCCGTGATAGTTTTCCTTGTAAATTCGTCAGATTTCCTACTACCGTGGATTTTTTCACATTTCCAGATGCAACCGTTTAGTTGGTAGAAGGGGGGACACTGGACTCTAACGATTATTTCCACTTCTATACATATTATAAAACAAAGTCGCTTTTTTTCCTCATGTTCCTTTGTTCCCTTTAATCTTTAAAACAACGCAACGGATTTTGATGATTATTTCAGTGTTAGATAGCCCATTTATCGAGAAAGCCTATAGGCTATTAAATTTTATCACGTTAAGACTAATAGGAACAAAAAAATAAAGGAAATGTGGAAAAAATGTGAAAAAAACGGGGAAAATTATTTGAAAGGGCTAACTTGAACGCGCTAATCTCAGGAACTACTGGTCCGATTTGAAAAATTCTTTCAGTGTTAGATAGCCCATTTATTGAGGAAGGGTATATGCTATATTTCAGTGGCGAAGCCTCCATAGAACACGATTCCTACCGGCTTACCTTGGCCAATTTTAATATATACATTTTTTATTATTAATAATTATAGCTTAACCCCGCTTCCTACAATTTCATAAAAATAATTCGCCATGTATTTAAAATCACGCAAACGCACACATACCCGTTTTTACGATCGCACTCAGAACGCGTACGTACTGCCGGGGAACTCGCTAAAAACATCGGGAATCCAAACATTTGAAATGTATGAAATTCACGCACACATACACATTACTACTACATGCAAACGACTCGTCGATATTGTCGAACAACAAGCCGATCCCACATAGCCTACCTAGTCTTTATTTGTCATGTGTTAAGGTTTAGTTTCGCATGTTTCGCTTTAAAAGATTTCGTCCAATCACAACAGAGCTAATTGCAACGGCCGACCGGCGCGTGCTGTGACCAGTGTTGCCACTTTAGCCAATTTTTAGCTAGATCTAGCCACATTTACAGAATAGTTAGCTACATTTTAAAAATATAATAGCTAAATTTTTTAGCCACACTTTATAGCTACTTTCAACACTGTTACTTATTAAATAAGTTACCACTAGGTATTGGTTCAATCAATTTTAATTTGTTATGTAAAACGTACCTAGGCGCGAATGAACAACTGCTGTTTTGGTAAGTTTTTAAATTATGAGATGTGTAACCCTACATAATATTATGTCTATGGTCTAACCGTCTAAGTACCCACGGCGGACTGCCGTGAATGGGCCCTTTAATCCTGCCGTATTTTATTTCCTTTTCGCCGGGGAATACCCTGCATGTGAATCAAAATGTGAGTAGTGAGTTGGTAGTTAGTTGGTTCGGTGCATTACCACTTGCGTTGTGTGTATTTCGATTGTGTATTAAGTTGATACTTGTTGTGAATTACAACTTTTTTTGTTTAGCCACTTTTGGCAACTTTTAACATAGTAATTTATTTCGAAACTAGCCACTTTTTACCGTATGCTTAGCAACTTTTTCTTTGGGCAAGGTGGCAACACTGGTGCTGTCATTTCAATTCACAACAATTATATTACGCGTTCATTTGCACTCATTTTGTACTGTAATATGCAAAATTTTGTTTATTAAGTTAGTGGGCTAGCTTGCTTGTAATATTATATAGTTTAAAAGAATCGAAAGTAGTGAAATTTTACTTGCCAAGTGTTGTGTTGTGTTTTTGTTTGTTACATCGTAAAGGTTGGTTTGTTTTACTTACTTTGTAATTTGTCGTGACACGGTTAGGTGAGAAATGGCAGCATTAGTACAAATTGACTGTTGTCTTACGGATTACCTATTAAATGACTTAAATTCGTTCTCAAAACAATCGTTCGAAAATAAAAAACATATCATTAAACAAGGACGGGCGCGTCCCGATATGAAAATTGATTATAGGCGTAAGGATGGGTTTTTCAAACATTTTCACAGATCAGTGTATGATAAATATAATTGGATAGCGGGCAGTTGCAAATTAAATAAGTTATTTTGTTTTCCATGTTTGCTGTTTTCCGATACAAATAGTGCTTGGAATAAAACGGGTTTCTCAGACATCAATAATTTGACCAATTCGGCTAGGAAACATACTCAAACCGAAAAACATTTACGCAGTTGTATATTATTACACGATTTTGGAAATAGTAGAATAGAAACATTTCTCGGAAATAATTATGAATCCCATAATCGAAAAGTGGAACGTAATCGAAACTTAATGAAACGTTTAATAGACACTGTTGTTCTTCTTGGAAAACAGGAGTTATCTTTCCGCGGGCATAGTGAAAACGTTAATTCAGACAATCGTGGCAATTATATAGAAACATTATTTTATTTAAGTAAGTACGATAGCGTTATAGACTCCCATCTTGAACAATGCTCATCTACTTCACACTCCGTGTTTACCGGTCTATCGGGAGACATTCAAAATGATCTTATACAATGCACCGCGGCGGTAATTTTAGACGAGATTAGACGTGAGATTAGCCATGCCAAATTCGTTTCAGTTATGATTGACGAAACCCCAGATGTCAGTCATAGAGAACAGTTGTCTGTTATATTTCGTTATTTGTCCGAAAATGGTCTGGAAGAAAGATTTGTAGGTTTTTACGACGTTAGCGAAAGCCGGACTGCGACTGTATTAGCGACTCAGTTGCTCGATATTCTTGAACAATATCGATGCAAAGACAAACTGATCGGTCAGACATATGACGGTGCCGCCGTTATGTCAGGTGAACGTGGAGGCGTTCAAGCACTAGTACGGGGTCAATGCCCTCTCGCGCGTTTCGTACCGTGTTATGCTCATATTCTAAATTTGGTTTTAAGTAAATCTTTAGAAAATGTTTCAGAATTAAAATCATTTTTCGGCCATATCAATGGAATTGTCAGGTTTTTCAACAAATCGTCGAAACGGTCAAATCTTTTAAAACAGTTTTCCGATCGTCGTATGCCTGGAGTAGCCGAAACACGGTGGCATTATCATTCGCGCATTATTAATGTTATATTTAACTGCAGGTTAGATATGATTGAAACCTTTAATCATATAGTAGATAATCCCCAATCGTGGGATGTTGATTCTATATCCATGTCGGAGTCGTTTGTAACTAAATTAGAAGATATGCAGTTTTGTTTCCTTTTGCATATTTTTTCAGAGATTTTTGCCAGAACTGACATTTTGTTTGCTTTGCTTCAAAGCAAACAAGTCGACATCGAAATCTCAATCAGAGAAATTGGTGCATTTCAATCTTGGTTATCAGAAGAGTTTTTAAAACAATTTGATTTTATTTTCAATAGTATTCAGGAATATTGTGAACCACCACGACGGCGCCGGCGGATGGATACAGAAATTGACTTGAAAACACAATACAAGCGTTTATTCGTTGAAATAATAGATAACATCAAAAGCCAAATAAACTCCCGTTATTCATCGTTTCAAAACTTAACTTTTCTTGATTTAGTCAATAAGTCTAAATACGCGAGTTACCGTAGTAGTTTTCCCGAGGAAAGTGTGTCTGCATTAATATCCGAATTCCCGAATATATTTGATTTTCACGCATTAAAAAACGAATTAAAAGTTTTATACAGTACTTCAACATTTAATAATTTAGATATCTATGAACTTTATTTACATCTTTTTAAATCCGCGTTGAGTGAAGCTTTTCCTCAGCTTTTAATGTTATCTCAAATTGTTTTGACTCTTCCTGTATCGGTGGCTTCCGCCGAAAGGTCGTTTTCGGCATTGAAGCGAATTCATACCTATACACGAAACAGCCAAAGTGAGGCTAGATTGTCAAATCTCGGTGTAATTTCAATTGAAAAACATGTATTATTAAAATTGCATCAAAAAAGCGACTTTTATGATAATGTTTTGGCACATTTCGTAAGAAAAACCGTAGAATTATGTTAGAATATAAATAATAATTCTTAGGTAATTTTTCAGGTTGTAGAATAGGAATATTAAATAACGACGACAGACGACAAATAACAAAATTAAACATTTAGGTACGTATTTCTGCTGATATTTCTTTGCTACTAGCTTTTGCCCGCGATTTCGTCTGCGTGGACTTCAGACAGGTAGCCTATGTTCCTTTCCATGTTTGACATGGGATGCATGCAAAATTTCATCTAAATCCAGTTTTTGCATGATTGAGTAACAAACATCTACACTGGCAAGTCAGGATTCACTTATTTTTGGTGTGTGAGTGTGAGTGACGTGTGCTTAAAACGGCTTTTCTTAAAGCCACTTTTATCATACTCGACATGCACTGTTCATATAATACCAGTGATGTCATGTATGGTGAAGGTGGTGAATACTAACAACACTAACACTGCATGCAACGCACACAATGCAAGCAAAGCACCCTAGTAGTTATGGAAAAGGTAAACTAACACACTTAATACAGGTATGTAATTTATTGCACGTTTTTTTTACAAGAATTGAAATTTTGCTTATTCACGAGTTAGCCGTTTTTTGGTCCGGCTTTACCTTTATTTTTTTTCACCCCACGCCACTGCTATATTTTATCACGCTGAGAGTAATAGGAGAATGTGGAAAAAAACGGGGAAATTATTTGAAAGGATTTATCTCGCGTACTACTGGAGCAATTTTAATGTTATTTGGCTCAGATTAGAAGTAGACCACGTGAAGGATCATAGGCTATCGATTTTAATCATTTTTTTAGTGTGGCTATATATTTTATACCCGTGCGACGACTTAATATTTCACAAACGGATCCATAAATCGGAAAATGATCTATGAATACTCGTAATATTTCTAAAAAACCTATCCAACGACACCCCACACGATTGGGTTGACGCGAAAAAAAATTTATCCCCGCTTGATGTGTAGGGAAGGTACCATAAAATATTTTTTTTAAGATTTCATGTACCATTTTGCCGGCATCACTAATATGCATTCATGCCAAATTACAGCTTTGCAGGTCCTATAGTCTCTGAGCAAACCCGAGTACAGACAGACAGACAGACGGACGGACAGAACGAAACTATAAGGGTTCCTTGTTGACTACGGAACCCTAAAAAACAAGGGCGCAGTTATAGAAGCTCGCACAGGGCGCAAAAAAGGCTATTTACGGCACTGGGAGATATTTAAACGTTTTTAAGTACTTAAAAGTTATCATTTCTCTAAAATTTAAATACGCACAACAAGTAAGTTTAACACACTTTTTGTTACAACCCTTAAATCCACCCAAACCCTTTTATCTTGGTTACGACGAGCGTTAATCTCTAAAAAATTTGCAAAACCCTTATAGTTGTATTTAGCTTAGCAAAACAAACTTTCTTTTTTAAAAATTGTGTATTTGGTTAATTTTCAACGTAAACAATCGGATAAGAGTCATTAAATAACAGGAACAAGAAAAAAAAATTTTTCTGGACCGGTTTTATATGGTGAAATATTAATTTTTATAGTCCGGTCAAATTAGACCAAAAAATAGGGGTGAGGTTACATTAATTCCGACAAGACTGAATATTGGTAGGATTGTTCAATACACTATAATAAAGGAAATGTGAAAAGTCCTCATCGATCCGGCACGTGCAAAAAAATTTACTCGGGGTCAAAGGTTACAAAAACGGGTTTTTCGCGATTTTCAGCAAAACGGTAAGTTTTATTATAAAATCAGCTCAGACAAAATTTGTAGATAAGATAATTATCTATAAAAATGTCCTATTTTTTTTCTAAGAGCCACCATTTTTGAGATATAACGATTCAAAAAGTTGAAAGAGTTTGAGGTATAAGTGTACTTAGCGTGTTTTTTTTTTTCAAGTTACACCTTTTAAGTGTACACCAACGACAAAACTGACTAGCGGTATACCTAGTCTGATGAATGTGTTGCGTCGTCGTAGACAAAAGTACACTTATACTTCAAACTCTTCCAACTTTTTGAATCGTTATATCTCAAAAATGGTGGCTCTTAGGAAAAAAAAGTATAAACACATTCTCATAGATAATTATCTGATCTACAACTTTTGTCTGAGCTGATTTTATGATAAAACTTACCGTTTTGCTGAAAATCGCATAAAACCCGTTTTTGTGACCTTTGACCCCGAGTAAAATTTTTTGCACGTGCCGGATCGCTGAGGACTTTTCATGTTTCCTTTATTATAGTATATTGAACAATCCTACCAATATTCAGCCTTGTCGGAATTAATGTAACCTTGGATGTCTAAATTGATCGGAGATTAAGTAACTAAAAAATTAAAAGCACAATAAAAAATTTGGTTAACTTTGCAAGTTATAGTGTATAAAAGAAAATGACACCTCAAAAACAAAAATCCATTCACTATTACAATTTTCGGAGGTTAAAACCTCTGGCGACTGCACTATTAGTATTTACAAATTACTTTTATTTGAAACAAACGCCAATAGATCGACAATTATGGATTTCTAGGCCCTATAGTCACTGAGCAAAGCTGCGGACAGACAGACAGACGGAGAGACGGACGGACAGACCGAAACTATAAGGGTTCCTTGTTGACTACGGAACCCTAAAAATCGTTAGAGTCCACGATTACCTGTTTACACAGTACGAGTAGCGTCCGAGTAATAATCCGAGTGCACACGGTCCGAGCGTACTTGTACAGTGAAAACCCGGCTTAATTTAGAAATCTGTAATATTATCTTCGAAAATAGGTATGTTCATTTAGTGCATGCTATGTAGATCTATAATAAATCAATAACGTATAAATTAATTAATCATTTAATTGAATAAGGATTATTGCCGTATTGATTAAAAATTTAAAATCGCTTCGAAAATTTGCCAATAAATAATTGAAATTAAAAGCAGGGCCGGATCTAACAAATGGCTATTTGGGCTTAAGCCCAGAGCCCCATGAGTTCAAGGGCCTCCACTGCCCAGCTAAGTCAAGTCAAAAATAGACGATAAAAACAGTTAAAATGTAGCCCTAAATAGTTTTAGCCCAGGACCCCATAAGCTCACGGTCCGGCCCTGGTTAAAAGTAAATGACAGAAAAAAAAGGTAACTTAAGTAGGTATGGTCATGTGGGTCAAGTGTGCGCAGCGTCTAAGTGTGCGCATTGTAAATATCTCGAAAAATATATGACGCTGAGGAATTGAAATTGGCAATCCCCCCTTCAATAACCCACAGGACGCCCTGCGAAGCGCTCGTGTCCCAGCGGCTGCGCGCGCGCCATTTTGGAATGACAGATAAATGAAGATTTTTGCTCATTTAATTACGATATTTTGTAAATTTTGATGCGTAATCTTTTGAAGTCATGTATTTTTTTTTCTAAATAAGCTTTTTGCTATCGAGTGCACCATAATATCAAGTTTGTTATTTGCCAGTGTTTAGGATATTCTGATGATGCAGGAATTAACGATATTCGTATAACCCTGTTCCTATGCTTTGGGTTAAGTGTGCGCAGTTGCCTTTTCCCTTATGTGGCGAATAGTATTCTGAACCACCGACTGAAGATTGGATTAAATGAAGCCTTTGTGGAGTCTGGTGGCAAAAACAGTGCACCAGCTCCGCATACGGCACTTTTTTTTTTTTGTATTACAATTTATATGTATGACGAAGTAACTAAATATTTCTATGTGAAAATTGTTGTCATAATATTTTGATTTAAGACGATTTTGTTGATTACTTTAAGTAACTAGATATGTAGTTACAAATTAAAATTATAAAAGAATGTTCTTTATGTTCTAAAATATATATTTTTTGTTCTTGCGTACACTTACCCAAAGTGCTGCGTACACATACCCCGATACTGGGGTAAAAGTGCGCAAATGGAAGGGTTATTGTTTTCTAAAGTTTCTTAAAATAGGTATAAGCTACTGAAAAATACAATTGTTGTGTTTAAGTTGGTGACAAATAAACAGTCTTACAAATTAATACAGTTTTGTTTCATTGAACTGATAATATTTGAGTTTTTTAAAGCATCAAAGTTTAAATGCGCACACTTGAACCGCATGACTCTATGGATGTTTTCTTATTTTTAATCTCCACCAGACGGCGCGACGATAGACACTTCTAGATTTTCTATTGGTTTCCCACCGATTTGAAATTATCTGCAGGTTGGCATCACTGACTACATATGGGCTGTGTTTCCAAAAAATATCAGTGTACTGTCAAGTCACAAAGAGCAAACGCCTAAGCGATCATTGGCCTAAGCGATTAGGTCGGTATACTGGTAACAGTTTAGGAACACGCAAATTGTCAAACTGAAAACTGACAACTGAAAGAGAGTTTTGGCGGGCTTTCAAACTTCTTCTATTTTTTATTGTTGGTGACTGGTGTGGTTTTTTTTACCAGGGAATGCCATCAATAATTGCTCCAAACTGGGCAAAAGAATGTAAAACTTGATACATTTCAATTTGAAAAAGACGCAATAATATTCCAATGAGTAGGATAATAGAGTTATTATAACGATGTTTTAGTTAAAACTCACGGAAGAAATAGCCCTATTTACCGATATTTACACCAAATATCACAGGAAATATACATTTTGGTTTTGACAACGTCTTATCTGCACTTGTGAAATATAATAACTCTATTATGCAATATATAACTCTATTATCCTACTCATTGGAATATTATTGCGTCTTTTTCAAATTGAAATGTATCAAGTTTTACATTCTTTTGCCCAGTTTTGTAGCAATCCCATACGCCATCTAGTTACTAAAATGGAAACTGTTTGACAATCGAATTAAAAAGATATGCCTCATTAATTATAATCTGTCAATTTTTAACACCATAGAGTATAGAAGTTTGTGTTCTCGTTTGTGATTGGTCCAAAAATATGCCGTTGGAAAGAAATGCAACTGCCTTCATGTTCAAACGCTTGGGCTCCGGCCGTTAGAAATATTCGTAAATTTGTCAACAAAAATCATTACGGCGGTCACGTTATTGTTATTTAATTTTACTTCAATTTATATTTTTAAGCCAGTTTATAATGACATCGATCAAAGAAGATGAAAAGAAAGAAATTCCGCAATTTATACACGATCCGCAAACAAATAGCACATATCAAAGACTGAGGTTCTTCGGCAAAGTGAGTAGGTTTATTTTGTTGTAAGCATATTAATAAACTTTCGAGTTAAACCAATTAAATCCTTATTATGTTATGGGGATTAATAGAATCCAGAAAATTCAGTAATTTTGTTAGAAACATTAATTTTTGTTAGAAACATTAAAATTGTAACGGACTAACCGTTCACACTAAAAACCAAATGTTGACGCGTGGTTGTCCGTCTTCATGCCTCTTTTGTTGTAAAATAGTTTCCATGTAATAGTACTTTAGTCAAAACATCGTATTTTGTTGTCTCTTTCACAAATTTAAAATTCTCAACTGTTTAATAATTTTAGGGTGGATTCGCAAAATGTTACGAAATACAAGATCTTGCCACAAACCAGATATATGCTGGCAAAATAGTGTCCAAAACGCTTATGGTGAAATCCAGCCAGAAAGAGAAGATGGCTCAAGAGATCTCCATACATAGATCACTACAGCATGCTCATGTTGTTGGATTTCATGGTTTCTTTGAAGACTCTATGAACATTTACATTATTCTTGAGCTGTGCAAGAGACGGGTAAATGATGAACATAATATATAAAATCTAAATACTTAGATCTAAATCGTTGTTCTATAAGTTGTTGTGAGAAGTCAAAGTTGCACTCAGAAATTAGTAAGATTACACTTATTGACTTAGCACAGATTTTGACAAGAAGCATAATATAGACTTTGTGTCCAATCCAAATCTCAACTGAGTAACTATAAAAGTGGTCATAATATTATGTTTCTGAATCCTTCGATCGCGGATTTTTGGAAATCTATTGTTCTCACGGCCACGGAGTTGAAGTGATAATGCTGCCTTATGAGTTATGTGTATGTGTAGTTAACATTTCAATTACATTTTATATTAATTACAGTCTATGATGGAACTGCACAAGCGTAGAAAAGCAATAACTGAACCGGAAACACGGTTCTACATGCACCAGATTCTGCTGGGAGTGCAGTATCTGCACCGCAAGCGTATCATACATCGGGACCTGAAACTTGGCAATCTCTTCCTTGACGATGATCTGCATGTCAAGATTGGAGACTTTGGTCTTGCCACCAAACTTGAAGTAGAAGGTTTGTATTTTAAATATCTAGCAGCTTGTAAAATTATGTTAATACCTCAATCGTGGGAAATCCAGACACAATAGCTATTCTATTGTTATCGCGGCCTGATCAGGCCGCTTGGGAGTTGAAGCATTAAAAAATATAATGATGTGTAGAATTTTATTTCAATGAAGTAAATGATACTTTCAGGAGAGAAAAAGAAGACTCTTTGCGGCACCCCAAATTATATAGCACCAGAGATTTTGACTAAAAAAGGACACTCTTTTGAAGTTGATGTATGGAGTTTGGGATGCATCATGTACACATTGCTTATCGGCAAACCACCTTTTGAGACATCCACTCTGAGAGATACTTACAAAAGAATAAAGCAATGTGAATACAGGTAAAATATTATTGTTTCTAAAGCAGATTATTGACCAGTTTCTGAAGATTTATTTACTAAATTAAACAAAAATTGCTTGACTATAAAACATGACTTATAATTTACAAAACAAGTTATAATTTTGACAAATGGAAAATGAATTGTATATTGTCTAGTGAGGGGGTAGACATTGCACTACAGATATGCTTTGGTGGGCCCTGGCATGCGATTGGTAGCAGATTTGCTCAGGCTGTTGTCGACGATAACACAGTCAATCAGCGTTACAGGTCAACAAATAATATGTCAGGTGACGGGTTAACTTGCAATGTTAGCATTTATAATAATTGTACATACTGCTTTTGTCAGATAACAAAATGTTTGTTTATCAGTCAATGTCGATCATAATCAATAATATTAGTTTCACACTACTACCACAATATCACTGTCTTTGCAAATCACTTGTACCCATAATTTAAAAAAAAACAGTTGCCAGAGGTGCAACATTTTTGCTCCACAAAGGTAAAAGGCATCCATCATCTCTGTGTGTTACAAGAGTTAATAATAGGCTTGATACTAAAATGAAACTGTCCACAGGATCCCCTCATCGCTGCGAAAGCCGGCGGCTTCAATGATAGTCCTGCAGCTGCAGTCTGAACCCTCACTCCGGCCGTCCGTTGACAAGCTCCTTCAACATGAGTTCTTTACATCGGGTATCATGCCTGCTGCCCTGCCGCTCTCTTGCCTTACCACCGCCCCACGTACCGACCAGCTAGAGGGTGTAACACTGAACAGACGTCCACTTAATGAAGTTACTTCTAATGGTAAGATATTTTCATTCTGCTTATTTTCTGTTAAAAAGAAAAATGTTTTAAATTTTTAACTGTACCAACTAAATGAGACAAAAAGAATTAGTTAATTTAAAATCCTTCCTGTGTGTTACTTTTCTTTCTTTTTTGTTTGCAAATTGCAGTTCAGAATAAACTTAAGAAGCATGTAGAAAAATGACAAATACAACAAAATTCACTGCATGCTCTCGATTGTTACATAGGTAATTTATAGATTAATAGTGATAATTTATAATTTAAATTTACCTTGGTAAAACTATGTAAATATTCCTAAAGTTTCATTCTAAACTAACTTCTTAATTTTAATTTTATTTTTTATATCCTTTAACTGTAAATAGAGCCTGACCTATGTACTTGTTATTATATTTAAATTTGATAATATTATTATGATGGTTCAGGTAACATCATGGCAGTGGATTCGCCTGTGAAGTGCGCGCCGGCCGCCGAACTGCGCTCGGTGGAGCCCACGTCACACAAACAGAATCTCATAGCGCTGAGAGATCAACTCGCTACATTACTTACTAGCAAGGTATGTTAAAATTACCCTCTGCAGCTCTGCAGTATTCATTTAATCAAAAAGCTGGTAATATAGACTATCCTTGCAAGTTTATCTATTGAGGTATGACAATTGACAACCTGTTCTATTTATAATAATACGAAGATTTTATTTCTTGATTTGAACCTAACGTCGCGCTGCTATAAGAGATACCCAGTGAGCATGTCAAATTTTCTGGTGTCTGAGAAAGCATTATGGCGTGCATCTCAGACACCAGAAAATTTGACTACCCGTATGTGGTGGTGACTTGCGAACAGTTTGAATGTAACTGTAACAAAGATTTAAAAAATAATTTAATTTCTTTATTTTAACTTTATCGTTTGGGGACAGCCATTGTTTTGACCCTTTCCTAAGGGTTATTCAATAAATTAACCCTTTGAACTTGCGTGATTCGCCTTACTAATAAAAATATGCAGTGAATAACTAAAAGCTCTGCTGGTCTTTCTGGCCACATTGAAAACTTTACACAAAAAACACAGTGGAATTTGAATTGTCGCTGCTTAAATATTTTTATTAGGGTAAATAGATATCCCACCAAAAACATACCTGTTAAAATGGGGCCAAGTTCCTATCGGCAAATTTTTGGTCTAAAAAAAAGAGTTGAAATACAATCCAATGCCAAGTTTAGATGCACTTCATCGATCGTTATCATTTTCGTCAACAGCCTGATCCATAATACTTCTAATTTGAACGTGGCAGGTTAATTTAATTATATTATTATCTAATTATACAATAGGCTACTTGACCTACTTTTTTTCTTCATGCTAATCGCTTCTTAATCATTCATTTTCACAAAAAAAACTAATATTTTAATATTTTACACAGTAGAAACCCATAAAAATGTTTATTGAAAAATATGCCTCATAAATGGCGCCGAAAACACTGTCCGCCATAGTGTGACGTCATACGCTTTGTATTTTAAACTCTCTTTATTGAACATTATTTTATGTGCTAAATGTACGAGTCTAAAAGTGCCCAAAAATTATAAAAGAATTAAATAAGAAATTACAAATCATTTGTAATGTTGAAAACTTTTGGAGAAAAGTTTTGGCCATTTCATTTCCCGTCTACAATAAAATATGGAGATAATATATAAAACTGACGTTTTAAGTGAATTATTCAAGAAAATATATTTTACAAATCTTTCTAGGCTTATTCTTATTATTTATGTACAGATAAACTTACATATAACGAGCGCGATAAATAAAAGATATTAAATTACTATGAGGATGACGTCACATCCAAATCGGAAGTACCGCAAAAGCGTTTTCGTCAGTACAAATCCTATTTTCATAAAATCATATTTTAAAATCGACTTTATTTATAAATCATAAGCTTTTATTTGATCATATGGGTGAAATACCCAAGCAGCAACCAAGCGTAATGAACATCTAAAAAGCAGCCAATATAGCACTTAACGCTGTTTTAGAGCTGTATAAGAGCGTTGAAGAGATATTGTAGTGTTATAATGTCGGTTTAGGAGTAATTATTCAGCTCTAGCTGTATTAAGTCTGTATTAAGAAGTCAAAGTACGCTTAAAGTTCTAAATCAGTGTATTGAAACTGTCATGTACAGCTTTAAGTTTCCTGTAATGCTTTGATCCGAATTTTAGTATTAAAGCTGTACAATAGCTGTATTATGCATACCGTCACTTACTTAATACAGCTTAGAGCTGTATTATGGTGATCATCAAATCTTATTGCTGTATTATGGAGTAGCCAAACTCTCTTCTACAGCTTCTTTTTATGGTGTAATTGTACACCCTTTTACAGACTAAAGCTGTATAATTTCTCTCTTTGACAGTAATAAACAGCAATAATAGTAAATTTATTCCTTTATACAGCCCATCCATTACCTACATAGTACAGCTATTAATGCTATAAGACCATCAAAATAGAATTTAGGCTGCAATTAGCAAATTGTCGCCATTTTATCAATTACAAATCGAAAATTACGAACATGAGTGCATAAAAATTAGACTAATGTTATTATATTTATCAATATTTTTAGTTTGTCCAACAATCTTCTATGCACCAACGAGGCTCTACGTCCATTAATTCAAACTTTTTAATTTCTAACCTATAAAAACCATATTTAGTAACCTTATTTAATATCTCTTCCTTGATTATTTTGCTGGCGCGTTTATTTTTTTTCACAAAACATATATATAACCACAATAAATTTATTTTTGCACGATAATGCACTGTATCCTGCCCCCATCGAATCTCCTTAAACACAGCGTTTATAATATGTTACTTCAATCAACAGTTATTATAAACGCCATCATTAAAATATACCTTCTGTTTCGTTTTATTTCTTTTGTTACTCTGTTCAACAGACTTTTTACAGCGTAAAACTGAACAAGTGAGTTACAATGGAATAATTGGAGTGTATTGGTTTCTTCGTACACCATAGTACAGCTGAAAAACAGCTATTATACAGCCTATTAATGCCTACACAGCTACTGTACAGCCTATATAACGCAAAACGCTGTATAATTTGTGCCCATTTCAGGGGTATAAGCGCTTATACAGCCTTTATGCAGCCTGGAAATACAGCATTAAGAGTATAAACGCCCTTTAATACAGCTGTTATACAGCTTGTGGTGCTGCTTGGGATACGGTTTCCTATGCCAAGTTCTACTAGAAATATGCATTTGTTCAATGAAATTGAATATAGGTCAAGTAGCCTATTAATCAAGAGTTACGTATAGCACGAAAACCTGCCAAGTTCAAATTTAGAAGTATTATGGATCAGGCTGTTGATGAAAATGATAACGATCGATGAAGTGCATCTAAACTTGGCATTGGATTGGATTTCAACTCTTTTTTTAGACCAAAAATTTGCCGATAGGAACTTGGCCCCATTTTAACAGGTATGTTTTTGGTGGGATTTCAATACTTTTTTTCAAGAAATTATACCTATTTTTGAAGTTATACTTCTTTAGGCGCGTTATGAAAAAATGATGAGAGTGAAATTTTAAGATGCGCACGCACCTGTG
Source organism: Polyommatus iphigenia (assembly GCA_963422495.1). Classification (NCBI taxonomy): domain Eukaryota; kingdom Metazoa; phylum Arthropoda; class Insecta; order Lepidoptera; family Lycaenidae; genus Polyommatus; species Polyommatus iphigenia. Next base: position 10,161,039 of record OY730185.1, on the reverse strand, counting down.
ACACAAAATTAACAGTATGAAGCCACAAGTGCGAATTATATATGTGCTAATAAATTATATTCAGTAGTGATTTAAATTGAATATTTTGATTGATATTACTTACTATTTGTGAATATTAGTGAAAAAAAATGTGCTTATATACTTTTTCAAGTGCTCCAATATAATTGAGGTTAACTATCCGTATGTATTATTTATTGATATAAATTAAAATACTTTTATTTAATATAATTAACACTAAATATTATTAAATTATTAATGTTAAATACTTATTATTGGTTATTTAATATTCACAAAATAAAGAAATAAATTTAATAAAACATTTAATAAAAAGTTTGTGATAAAAATTAAAATTGAACATCAAATTATAATATTAATTTTTAATATTTGCTATTTAATGATGCCAAAGAAATATAACTTCTCACGCGCGTACATAAGTACACGCACCCATTTTTTATTTCTTTTTGTCCCACACCTGACTTAGGGGGGTATTACATTATCATTTATATTGGATCATTTAAAGGATCCAATAAAAATGATCATTTGATCATATCTGCATATTACATTATCATTTATCATTGATCCATTTTACGTCATATGTGGTTTCAATAGCCAATGGGGAGCGCTAACGCTGACAGGTATTGACATCAGTGTTACTAGATCTCAGAGAATTCGATGTGTCAAAAGACATCGTCATTTTTAATATGGCTTGTTTTATGTTATTTCAGCAAGATTATTCAAGTATATAATTAGAAAAAGAATTACATTACATTATTTGAAACATTTTAACGAACAAGAAATTAAAAACTCTTTTTTATATTAAATAACTGGCAAAACCAATTTCTATGACCGTATTGGATCCAATCTCTCAGCAAACGTCAAAAATCTATGATCAAGGAAGAAATGAATCATTTATCTATATTACATTATCCAATATAAATGACTCAATGATCTAGGATCCAATATAAATGATAATCTAATACCCCCCTTAAACAATACCTTCGATATATGGCGCTTGTATTTGTTCAACTATCAATAGAAGCGAAATTTTCAAGTAAACAGTATTTATTTAACCTATATCAATCTATTGTTTACGCGGTCGAATTCGACCGCGTAAACAATAGATTTCCAAGAATCCACGATCGAAGGATTAATAAGCTATACTTACAGTATGCATTATACATAACGTGACCATTATTTTTTTTTTGTCAGAGCGGGACAAATACAGAATCCACCCCCCCACACAAAATATGTAATTCATGTGTGCTAATCTCAGGAACTACTGGTCCGATAACCGATTTGAAAAATTCCTTCAGTGTTAGATAGCTCATTTATCGAGGAAGGCTATAAGGCTTTATTTCATCACGCCAATACAAATAGGAGCGAAGAAACAGAGGAAAATGTGGATAAAACCGGAAAAAATGTTTGAAAGAAAAATGTCTCACGAACTACAGCAATTTCTATGTTATTTGGCACAGATAAAAAGAACCACAGACCACGTGAAGGATTTATAGGCTATTTTGTGGGCTAATTTGTCGGTGGAATTTTTAATTTACGCGGGCGAAGCTGCGCAGAACGTCTAGGTTTGATATCGTGCAAAATATGGCAGAAGAAGTTTGTTGTCTGTATGCGTTATAGGCCAGTCATTAAAGCCAAAACCCGAAAGAAATTAGTAACTTGATAAAATTTTAGGGGGTTGTTAAAGAAGGTAAAATAACTTACCGTGTGATTTTGCAGCGTTCTGGGGTGTACGGAAAGGGTTGAAGAGGGGTGAAAAAGGTTTTTTGTTAATAACATTGCGTAAAAAATTAGTAACACGCTGCAAATTTGGAATTAGGCTGTTCTTACCGTTTTGTAACGTGTATTAAATTTGCAGCGTCTTGTAATACACGGAACATTGTTTATTATTAAAAAACAATAAAATTTGTTAATAACAGGGCTAAAAAAATTAGTAACACGCTGCTAATTTGGAATTAGGTTGTTCTTACCGTTTTCTAACGTGTATTAAATTTGCAGCGTTTTGCAACATACGGAACATTGTTTATTATTAAAAAACAATGAAATTTGTTATTAACAAGGGTAAAAAATGTAGTAACACGCTGCAAATTTATAATTAAATTGTTTTTACCGTTTTCTAACGTATATCAAATTTACAGCAATTTAGTAATAAACAATGTTCCGTATGTCGCAAAACGCTGCAAAATTAATACACTTTACAAAACGGTAAGAACAACTTAATTCTAAATTTACACCGAGTTACTAATTTTTTTTTACCCCTGTTATTAACAAATTTTATAGTTTTTTAATAATAAACGATGTTCCGTATGTTGCAAAACGCTGCAAATTTAATACACGTTAGAAAACGGTAAGAAAAACCTAATTCCAAATTTGCAGCGTGTTACTAATTTTTTTACCCCTGTTACTAACAAATTTTATTGTTTTTTAATAATAAACAATGTTCCGTATGTTGCAAAACGCTGCAAATTTAATACACGTTACAAAACGGTAAGAACAACCTAATTCCAAATTTGCAGCGTGTTACTAATTTTGTTAAACTGTACAATGTTATTAACAAAAAACCTTTTTCACCCCTTTTCAACCCTTTCCGTACACCCCAGAACGCTGCAAAATCACACGGTAAGTTATTTTACCTTCTTTAACAACCCCCTAAAATTTTATCAAGTTACTAATTTCTTTCGGGTTTTGGCTTTAATGACTGGCCTATTACTTCCAGGCATTGCACCACGGAGCTCTGTTAGCTCCGTGCATTGCACATGCATTTCAAACATAGAAAAAAAGACGGGTTGCACTCCGGGAGTGCCGGCAGAAGTGAAAACTTGATTATTAACGTTGTGCATTTTTTTAACCCATTTTTTATGAAAATCGATTATTAAAAAATCGATTTTTTAATTAATCGAAACCCTTACAATCGATTAAATTTTTAACCCATTTTTTTATGAAAATCGATTTTTAAAAAATCGTTTTTTTCAATTAATCGAAACCCTTAATCGATTAAAAAAAAACAATCGATTGTTCGATTAATCAATTTCGATGTTACAACACTACTCTCCAACCGTCTTACGGTTTTTCCAAGGTTTTTCGATCAGCACGAGAATCTGACGCGAGTTTCACAGTTTTTACCCATGGACGTATAAAAAAAGGCGGACGGAGTCCCACCATACACAAAACCGTGTCGTTCAGAGTCGGCCAGCTGGCTGTATGTACACGGTCCGCACGCACACATTCTTGCGCTAGTCCATACCATTTGACAGGCGTCAGAATGTGTGCGTGGCCGACTCTGAAGAAAAGTGAAGACACAGTTTTGCATATGACAAGACTCCGTCCGCCTTTTTTTCTACGTTCATGTTTTTACCCATCCCACAAAAGTGCTCAACGCCGCTAAAGAAGTTTTCACTTCAATAATTTTAAATTATTGTCGTTTGGTCTGTTTGCAAAAGCGGGACAATTTCGGCCTCGCGGGGGACAGCGGGACAGACTGCCTCAAAGTGGGACTGTCCCGCCCAAAGCGGGACGTATGGTCACGTTAATTATGCATGATGACAATTGACAATATTTTAAACCAGTCCCCCCCATCCTCCCACCCTCCTCATCGTATTCTCATTGTATCACTGGCGTATAAGAATTTTTACCTAAAGTTCGTAGATGAACCGGCTCACGCTTGACCGATTTCTCAATTTTTTTTAATCTACTTATAACACACGACCTGCGTGCCAAAGGGGTTTGGGTAATATTGGCATAATTTTCAAATCTCGCGGCCACTCACCAAACCGGCATATTATGAAAGAATATATCAAGAGGAGTAAACTTTATTATGGGGGACATATAGCTAAACTATATCGGAGCCGAGATATTAGGCATTTTAAGTTCGTATTTTCAACTAAAAGTAAATTCAATCATAATATGAATACTTAGTAAAATACAAAAAAAAAACTGCATTATTTATTAGCTTAAAGCCTTCCTCGATAAATGGGCTATCCAATATAAAAAGAATTTTTCAAATCGAACCAGCAGTTCCTGAGATTAGCACTTTCAAACACACAAACACTTCAGCTGCATAATATTAGTATACAAGGTATAACAAAACTAAGTGATAATACTTTAGTGTGTGTACGGTGTATGAGTCCCGTGTATAAAGTTTACTGTAAAAGTAGTAGCGCTGAAAGAGAAGATTTTTTTTTGTTTTTGTATGGGGAAATCTTTACGCCAGGGCGCTTGCCCATGCAAATCACAAAAAAGTTTCTTAGCAGACAGAAGCATAAAGGTCGCAGTTGACGGCGAATGCTCGGAAACTCAGTCTGTTGACGCTGGTGTCCCTCAAGGCTGTGTGCTATCGCCTACCCTATTCATACTGCATATCAATGACATGTTACAGACCAACGGCATTCATTGCTATGCGGATGATAGTACAGGTGATGCTGTATATACCGGCTCCCCCAATATTTCTCGGCTAAATGTCATTGAGAGTCGAAACGAACATGTGCCTAAAATAGAGAATTCATTGGATAAAGTCTCTGAATGGGGTAGACGTAACTTAGTCCAATTCAACCCCGCCAAGACACAAGTCTGCGCGTTCACCGCTTAAAAGTCAGCTATGGTCGTACATCCTCGTTTTGAGGGCACATCTTTGACCATCTCCCCTAGCATTGAAATACTTGGCGTTAGCATATCGAACGAAGTCCAGTTACGATATTATCTAGAGGGTAAGGCCAAGTTAGCCTCGAAGAAGCTTGGTGTTCTCAACAGAGCGAGACAGTACTTCAGTCCGGACCAACGCCTACAACTTTACAAGGCGCAGGTTCGGCCTCATATGGAATATTGTTCTCATCTCTGGGCAGGAGCGCCAAAATACCAACTGCTCCCTCTGGATCGTATCCAACGAAGGGCCGCTCGAATTGTTGACTGCCATAGTGTTTCAAACAGCTTGTACCCCTTGGAATTACGCCGAGATGTAGCTTCACTCTGCATCCTCTATCGGTTGTATCACGGGGAGTGCTCTGAGGAATTGTTCGGAATCATACCACCTGCAACTTTTCGCCGTCGTCCAACGCGAAAAATATTCCATCCTCATCACCTTGATGAGTGGCAGTCTTCCACCGTGCGTTTCTCGCTTAACTTTCTGCCGCGCACTGTAAAACTCTGGAACGAACTGTCACCATCAGTATTTCCGGACCTATACGACCTGCAAACCTTCAAGAAGAGAGCGTATTCCCTCTTAAAAGGCCGGCAACGCACCTGCAGCTCTTCTGATGTTGCGAGTGTCCATAGGCGACGGTAGTTGCTTTCCATCAGGTGACCCGTTTGCTCGTTTGCCCCCTTATTTTATAAAAAAAATGAATTATCACTTAGTTTTGTTACAACCTGTAGATATAGATACAAGCATAATAATTATTCATTTCATCATTTATTTTTAATTTTAGTTATTCGTACATTTTAGAAGAATGACTTAAGGGGCCGGGTACCCTAGAAATTCTCATACATACGTAATTCCAAAATCATTTTCTCATACGAAAATATTTAACATGTTTGAGTTGTTTTTCAGTTTAAAATAGTAATTATCTAGGTTCCTGCACAAAAATTTACTTCAAAATATTTAAACGTTAAAAAAAATTGTTTTTAATTTTTTTTTTGTAAATTTAGTACTTAATATTTAAACACTAAAAAATAGAGTAAAACACTAAAAAATATATAAATAAATAGTAAATTTACTACAAAATATTTAAATATTAAAAAATATTTTTTAGAGTTTAAATATTTTGTAGTAAATTAACTATTTATTTATATATTTTTTAGTGTTTTACTCTATTTTTTAGTGTTTTAATATTTAGTAGTAAATTTACTAAAAAAAATTTTAAAGCAAAAAAAAAATTTTGTGTTTAAATATTTTGAAGTAAATTTTTGTGCAGGAACCTAGGTAATTACTATTTTAAACTGAAAAACAACTCAAACATGTTAAATATTTTCGTATGAGAAAATGATTTTGGAATTACGTATGTATGAGAAATTCCAAGTGTACCCGGCCTCTTAACCATTCAACATACAGTTCGACAAGGCTGTTATGTATATGAACGTGGCGAGAAAAGGAACTAACGCTTCTATCATACAAAAACGTCATTTTTGACAGTTCTCCTTTACCAGCAGCGCCCATTGACATAATTGACATATTCATTTAAAGCCTTGTCGAAATGTACAACAACGCGCCGTCATTTAATGATTTTTTAACTATATATTTTTCTTATGCAAAAAAATGCAAATCCATTTTTTCTCGAATTTCTTAAAGAGGGCCGTTTTGTGTTTTTTAATATATATATATATATATATATATATAAAGGTCGGTGCCTGTTAGTACGTACGCTACCTCGCACATTTCCGGCACTGCCCAAAATGCGGGATCTGCTGCTCGCTGCTGCTCGGCAAAAGCACAACAAGTACACGGATTTGGAACAACAGTACCTCTTTGTGCCTTTTGCCGTCGAAACGGGAGGTCCGTGGTGCAACGAAGCGAAAGCTTTCGTTCGCCAGCTCGGACGTCGGTTGCGGGAATCGGGTAACGATCCCCGCTCCGGGGCTTACCTGGCCCAACACGTCTCCCTAGCCATTCAGCGCGGTAACGCGGCCAGTGTGATGGGGACATTTGAGCATGGTACGCTGCGGGGTGGCCTTTTTGATTAAGATCTTTTGTTTTTCATTTTTTTTATTCTAATTATTATCATTGTTAAATTATTTTTTATTTATGTAGATTTAATAAATATTATATATATATATATATATATATATATATATATATATATATGTATTTATTTTTTTTTGTGTAAGTAAATAGCTAATATTATATAAAACATTCCTGTGGCTGTACTTCTATAATGAGCCGGGAAGTAGATTAAAAGCTAGACTGAAAATTCTGCCGAAAGGTGGCGTCCAGCGTCAAACTGCAGTCTGCACTATGGCACAGAATATATAAGTATACAGTATCAAACTATGGCCAAAATTCGCTAAATAGTAGAAATAATCGACATAGTATTATGGGAACAACACCCTAGAGTCATTTTACCCACAACACATTATAATACACAAGAACAATAATTATTACAATTGCCTAATATTGCATCCGGCCCTTTGAAACCACTGTCTAATGAAAGATAGTCTCAAGTCTGGCTATATTTTAGTCGGACGAGAGTTAAACCCAGTGTGAAAATATGTATGAAAATGTATTCATTTATTTGACGCGGACGAAGTCGTGGGCAATAGCTAGTGAGAAATATATATCCAACAGATTAATATACCCTTTCTACATCTGTTTGTTAAGGATAGCTCCATAAAGTAATGTTAATTACTATTGATTTTGTGAACAGAAGGTGTAAAATATTTATACTAAAATAATCATAGCTCAGCTCCGATATTACTTAGAACAATTTTTATTACTGATATATGTTTCTCTAATGTAGTGCTACAAAATAGTAATGGTTTTATCCCTGGCCTCTGGAAAAAAAAATGACGCCACAGGTCCATACAAAGTTACCCAATGCCCTTTTATAACGCTAGGACAATCGGAAGTGGCCTCTAAGGTTTGTAGGTGAACCGACTCACGCTTGACCGATTTCTTAAATTTCTCAATTTTTTGTTAATCTACCTATAACACACGACCTGCGTGCCAAATTTCATAACGCTAGGACAATCGGAAGTGGCCTCCAAGGTTTGTAGGTGAACCGACTCACGCTTGACCGATTTCTTAAATTTCTCAATTTTTTGTTAATCTACCTATAACACACGACCTGTGTGCCAAATTTCATAACGCTAGGACAATTGGAAGTGGCCTAGAGGTTTTGATTACCGGTCAGTGAGTGATTGAGTGAGTGAGTCAGTGCCAAAATAAGCTATTTTCACAGGGAGATATTTCAGGACCTACCGGAGCTATATCTATGAAATTTGGTATACTACTTAAGTACTCGTACATAATTACGTAGGTATAATTTTATCTTTGCACTCGCAACAGGCACTGAGATACAGGGCGGTCAAAAGTGCGTCGAAACGGTTCGTGTAAATAGTGCACGGCATGCGCGCGGCCTGATGGAACTTGGCCGCGCACTCCGTGCGCTTTGAATGACCCAATGAGTTTAATCTATACTAATATTATAAATGCGAAAGTGTGTCTGTCTGTCTGTCTGTCTGTTACCTCTACTTTTCATTTCGGAAAAATGTAACATAAATGAATTTTGACGCGACGGAGTTGCGGGCATCATCCAGTTTACTTACACAATCTCGTATTTTAAGATCACAAAAATGTATTTCAGCTGAAATGCCGTCCGGAGTGCCTGAACGACGACATGAGCGACCCGGCCGCGCAGCCGCTGGTGTGGGTGGGCAAGTGGGTGGACTACAGCGACAAGTACGGCTTCGGCTACCAGCTGTGCGACGAGAGCGTCGGCGTCATGTTCAACGACACCACCAAGCTCATCATGTTGGCCAATGGAGTGTGAGTACCATACCAGTTGACAGACCCGCTTCACTTGGTCGAGTAACGAATTAGAGCCAGTCCACTCGGCGCGTTGTGTCGACGCAGCGCTGGCTCTTATTTCAAATGTAAGCGCCAGTCCACGCGTCGACGCAGCGCTGCCGTTGCATTGTTTTACATGCATATAACCAAGGTGTTCACACGGCACGCTGCGTCGTCGCAACGCACACGTCAACACGTCATAACGGACAGCAGACATTAAGACTGCTTCGAAATAACGCTGCGTCGACGCAACGCGGGATTTATTGCCTGTCAAATCCATATTTATAATTTTTTCATCCACCACTTTGTGGATTTTTGTTTATATTTAACCTTTAACGTCACGGGCGGGGTCTACGCAGACCCCACGCGCTGTTTTTTGACGGTATTTTTTTAAATTGGCAAGTTACGATCGCACGTTTTCGGATAATCTGAATGCAACGCGAGGTCTTTCAGCAAGTAAAAGTTATGTCGGGATACCTGCAGACCCCACCCGTGATTTAACTTATATACTTTTTTCACATTGGTTATGTGTTTATTAGTTTGTTTTTTGAATTGGCTATGTATAAATGGAAAAATGTGTTGCCGACTAAAAGAAAAACTAATTGCACAAATCATATACAATTTTAATGTCTCTGAAAGTTTTTGGAAACGTTTTGGAGGAGTTAAGGTGGGTTTACACCAAAAGAACATAGAGCAAGAACAGCACAAGAACATTCTTTCGTATTCGTTTAGTGTAAACTATAATTCGTTACAACATACTTTAGATCGTTTACACCAATCGAATCAACAAGAACATCAAGAATAAGAATTTTTGCTCTATAGATGAGAATCATATAGCTCCGTTTAGACCAAACGAGCGAATGCTCATTACTCATTCGTCAACGATAAGTAGTAGGGTTCACACTACACTCAAAAAGTATATAAACTACGTAACAACTACACTATGTCTGACTGTGATAGCGATATTGTGATTTCAAGTGCTGTATTTATTGTTATAACGCAATTAATGAAAAAGAAAAGAAGGAAAAGATGTTGGTGGGTGACGAATTTAATAAAAGAAGAATACTCGATAATTTAAAAAACCCGCCAAAAAGTAAAATATTTCAAGAACACTAGAATCCCTTTGAAGAGACCGCCTCGAAGAGCGAGCACGTCCGAACACGAAAGAACGCTCTAGGCAATTGCTCGAGCGCTCTTGCGTCGTTTACACCAAACGAGCGAGATTCTTAGAGCATTCTACCTATTTACCGCCGAACACGTGGCGAACACACTAGAACAACGAAAGAATGCTCGTTGTTAGTTTACATCAAAAGAGCTTTACTAGAATGAGCATTCGCTCGTTTGGTCTAAACGGAGCTTTAGAGGTAGCTAGACCTAGTGCACCAAAAATGAAGCGAAGATGCTATTTTTGTCCCAAAACTAAAAAACTAATTATTATTGTCCGTAAGCCTTGCTATAAAACTATTTGCAAGCCTCATTCAGTAAAATTATTTATTACTTACCTTGCCTATTCAAGGAATAATTTGAGTTCAGGGTAGTACTTTTCAAGGATTGTCAATTTTTTTTCTGTAATGTTTAGTGTTAATTTTTCTTTCGATTACTTATTTCTAAGTCTTATTTTATAAGAAAAAATAATAAGTTAGTCAGAAGCAGACATTTTTGTTGAATTTTTGTACATTAAACATGTGCCCTAAAAATTATATGCATGAGATTGGTTAGTTCATAAAAATGTTCTTTACTGTCTAAATAATGGTTAGTTTATTATTTATAAATGCTTTTCATAAGTAAAATAATATATTTTCTTATCATATATAAAACGGGTTTTAAAAATTATTAAACAATTCTGAATTTATATGTATACTTATTTATATTGGGGCACTTCTAGACCCCACGCGTGACGGAACGTTACCCAAAACAACGGGTGTACTTAAAGGTTAATATGAATGAAAAATAAACATTTGTTTTGTTTTCCAGAAATGTGCACTACATTAACAGACAAGGTCAAGAGCAGTATGTGACTATGCGGGAATACCCACAGGAGCTTGACAAGAAAATGAAACTATTGACATACTTTAGAAGATATATGACAGAACATCTTATGAAAGCTGGTATGTATTTTATGCAGATACATTGCACACGACTTTTGAGGATTTGTTGGCTAAAGCTTCCTACAGACGAACGACACTTGCCAACGGCAGATACAACTGTAGCCATCGCCGGCTGCTGTCAACGTGTCGAGGGCTGCCGTCGACAAGTGGCAACGGCTGCAGTTGTATCTGCCATTGGCAAGTGCCGTTCATCTCTTGAAGCCTAAGAAGCGGGCGGGTCGCACTCAACTGTTGATAAAATATATCCCACATTATTTCTGACAATGAATGGATGTGTTAAATGCTCATCTGCAAACACACAGATGTTTTGTTTCAAAACAATGGCAACAATTGTCTGAAATTCTAAGAAGAAAATGCGTCAACATTGCCAAGAAAAGTTATGGAATTTTTGTTTGGAACTATGATACTTCTGCTTCGTTTTTAACAAAGAAACTTTTTTATTCTTAAAACCTGATATTCGCAAGAAAGTCATCATGCCACCTCAATAATAAAGTAAAGTATAAAATAATATTTGACTTCCAGGCGCCTCAGTCCCGGTGCGAGAGAGTGACGGACTATCGCGTCTGCCGCATCTGCACCAGTGGTTCCGCACGACGCTGGCGGTTATCATGTATCTCACTAATGGAACACTACAGGTAATATTTTACTCTTATATTTACTGTAGTTGTAGTAGTTGGCATGTGTTTTAGTTTAGGCGAATTTTCCATCAACGAAAAGTGAGAACAGCTTTATATAATTGAGTTACTTACAAATGCCTATTGTTGAAATATCACTTTTCGCCCATATAATATAATTCGCCCATCGTTTTGTTAGTTGATAGTTATGATATGATAGTTTTCAAGTAGATGAATTTACTGCTTTTATTTTTCTATTACAACAGTAAATCAATATTTATTCTTTATTTCTAGATAAACTTCCAAGACCACACGAAAATAATACTCTGCCCCCTTATGCAAGCGGTGACTTACATAGACGTCGACAAGAACTTCAGAACATTCCGTTTCAGTACAATCGAAGAGCATGGCTGTGATAAGAAACTGTACGCGAACCTCACTTACGCACTAGAGAAACTAAACAGTGTATTAGCTAATAAAATGTGCTAGTCGACTGTTCTAGGCACCGCGGGAGTACATGAATGTTAAATGAATTAATTTCTACATTGAATAGGAATGATAGTGTAGTTAAAAACTTAAAATTATATAAAACAACTAGAGATGTTTCTTCTGGGACTTAGTAATCATAGCCATGAGATTAAAACTATGAAAAATTAACCAACATTGGACATTTTTATCTTAGAATAAGCTCTTCAATATAAATATCTCTCTTAATATAAATTAGCTATAATAATAATCAATTCACAAGTCTTGTCTTTTGGTTTTCACTGTAAAGATAACATACAACCTGTAAACCCATCTAAAGTCACCCAGGGACAATCTTCTCTTTCCAGACTTAAAATGAACTCCAAGCCAAGTTAAACCAAATAAGTTTGAGACTGGGATGGAATAAGATAAAACAAAAATTCATATTATTATGTTCATTTTACTCTTAATTTACTGTTGGACTTATATTAAATTTACCATTAGGATTTCGCACCACGACTGAGCAGCCAGGTGCTAGCAGTTTTAATTGTAATTTTGAACTTTTTATTTTGTACGTTATAACTTTTATATTAATTATTTCCGTGCTTCACTTGCATCGGAATTTGATTCCCTATCACACTTTCAATGTGCATTGGTTTAAACTTAATATCTCTTTACAACTTAAAGTTCTTTTATGCCAAAGCTTTTTTCCTCAGCCTTTCCTTGTGTTCAGTTGATACATAAAATGCTCGACATAGCTCTCTGCCTTATTAATTATTTTAAGCCATTTGCACTGTGTTATAATAATTTGTACATTGATTTTAATGATTTAAAAATGCTTTTAGAAGTACCTTACACAAAAATATGAATGATTATTTTTGTTTTCTTTGTTCGCTGTACTCTCTTCTAAGACAGTATTATTATTAGTTCGATGCTCTTGAAGCACTAATATTTGTAAACTTTGGAGGTGTGTTACCTACATCACACACAATTTGACAATAAAGTTTTTAGTAATAAAAAGTGTTTTCACTACCTAAAAATCATTTATTTTACATTTACTCATTTTTTTAAAATTTGATTATTCTATTGCAGCCTGTAGTGCTGTGATTTAACTTTGGTTTATAAATATGAAAATAATAATTCACATAATTTTGTGACTTTGCAATACTTGTTGCTAGATAATAATATTTGAAGGGAAGAGAGCATAGGTGAGATTCATGTCTAAACACACTAGGCTGAATTACGCCGGCGTAAATTCCGCCGCGTTTACGCCGCGTTTTAATTTCATACAAAATACGGACGGAACGCGATGGACGACACACTATGCCGAAATTCCGTCGCGAGCCGAATTTCCGTCGAGCCGAGTCGAGCGTAAAGTTCGGCAGCGATTCGGCGGTAATGTTTTGTATAGCAACACACTATACGCGACGGAATTATCAAAACCGAACATAGGAAATCCAATCGGGTCTATACAGAGTACAGACGGACCGCATTTCAACTGCAATCCAACCGCAAATTGCAATTCAAGAGCAGTTTGAATGCAGTTGATAATAGTTTGCATTTCTATTGCAGTCGTGTCAACTGCATTCAAACTGCACTTGAACTGCAATTTGCGGTTGGATTGCCCTAAGGGTCTTTACAGACGGACCGCATTTCAACTGCAATCCAACCGCAAATTGCAGTTCAAGTGCAGTTTGTATGCAGTTGATAATGGTTTGCAGTTCTATAATTGCAGTCGTGCCAACTGCATTCAAACTGCAATTTGCGGTTGGATTGCAGTTCGTCTGTATAGACCCAAAGCGTTAACGCACACATTAGGGTCTATACAGATGGACCGCATTTCAACTGCAATCCAACTGCAAATTGCAGTTCAAGTGCAGTTTGAATGCAGTTGACACGACTGCAATAGAACTGCAAACCAAACGCGAAGTCGGATTGCAGTTCAGTTGCAGTTGGCGTGTGCAGTCGTGTGAACTGTTTGGTTTGCAGTTCTATTGCGGTCGTGTCAACCAGCCCCGGATTTTAATTTTTTTTTAGGCGGGGCAAAACTGGAAAATGCCGCCCCGCCTACCTACTTATGTTTATTTTCACCTTTATCATCCATATAATTTCAGCTATCAATATGTAGGATATATAAATTTAACAGGGTAGGGTTTAAAATAAAAACAAATACTTATGCATAATAAAAATAAAAAATCAAATATATTATTGGCAGGTATTACACGCATCAATATTATCACGATTCCGTGATAATATTGATGGTGTAATAGACCGAATCGCAGTATCGCAGTACTATTTGTGAATCCCGTGATACTAGAATCGTGATAATATTGACCGTGTAATTTAGGCCATTAAAGTGAATTGAAATTACAATTTTACTCTTCGAGCTTTTTGTTCAGCAAATAAATCTATAGCCTTATCATAATTTAACTCGTGTTCAATACGATTATCTATCGCTAAGATTGCAAGACCCAAGCAAGACCCGATATAGACTAGGACCAATAATTTTTAAAACCAAAAAAAATAACAGTAGGATGAAACCCATTAGAATAGAAGGAGAATATTATAAAAACTAAGGGAAAAATAATTTACCGGCGATCTGAGTTAGGTGTGGGGGGAGGTTTTAAGAGGGAAAAACGGTTTATCTCGATTTCTGGCAAAACTAATATTCCTATGAAAAAAAGTCAAATGGCAAAGTTGTAGGTAAGAAAAAGATCTAAAACTTCTGTATTTACACTTTTTTTCCATAACCTCAAAATTTATGTGAAAATTTCAAAAAAACATGTTTTTGGTTTTTTATTTATATCTTTTACAAAAAAAAAAATTTTTTTTCATGAAATTTGGTGATAACTTACATTTTCAAGTCCCAAATACGCTGTCATTTATTTGATTACAAATATTTATTTTTTCACCTTATTTTGAATTTAAATAGCAAAAATACCCTAATTCTCAATCGAAAATTCACATGTCAAAATATCAGCTTTTTTCAAAAAGTTGGTATGCTTTCTGTTCGTTGAAATCTCTACTTTCCGATGGTGAAAGAAAATATATAATTCACCATAGTAAATCTTCTCAGAAAATACAAAAAATCGAAAATCTTTTAAAATTAAATCAAGCTCTGCGATTCCTGCAGGCGAGCGGGAGCCGGGCGCGTATTTTGAACTATGTCTACGCGCCTCGCGAATAATAATATATTAAATAAATAAAATAAATAAATAAACGTTTATTCCCCTTTTTTGACCAATTTAATATGAATATGATCGTGCTGCATGTCTCACTCCGCGCTCAGGGTATCGGTCAAGTTGATATGGCCATGAAATTGCTGTACTTGTGCTATTATTTATTCTGTGGTCAAAGTTAAATAAGTGATGAGTTGTCCATTGGTCCGTGAAGTGTGAATTTTGCCGCCCCCTGAATTTGCCGCCCGGGGCATGGGCCCCTGGGCCTGGGCTTGCCCCTCCCCCTAGATCCGGGGCTGGTGTCAACTGCATTCAAACTGCACTTGAACTGCAATTTGCGATTGGATTGCAGTTGAAATGCGGTCCGTCTGTATAGACCCTTACAGCTGAGAATTTTAAATACAGTTTACGCGCGCGTTCCGCAACGGAAATTACGCCGCGAAATTTCGGCTCTTCGCGTAATTTATAGTGTGTCGCATCAGACGTATGCGGCTGAACGTAATTTCGGCCACGTAAATTACGCCAGCGTAATTCAGCCTAGTGTGTTTAGACCCAAAGTGTCGGCCGGAAAATACTGTATAAGTGTATACATTCGTATCAGCCATGCTGCAGGCAGCAGGACATGTAAAATCATAAATATAATTTGCCTTAACAACCCATCAATCCCCAAGCGGCACCCGGCTGCCGCATAACAATTGAAAATCTATTGTGTCTGCTATTCCCACGATCGAGGTATTAAATAATTACTAATGGCTATGCTACTTGTGTACTTAACAACTGTACAATAATAATTATTATGCTTGGCCCTTTAACTTATAAACAACTAGATGACGCCCGTAATTCCGTCGCGCGAAAACTGGTTGATCGCGCAGGAACCATACATTTTTGCGGGATAAAAGTGTCCTATGTCCTTTCCCGGGACTCAAAAGTATATCCATATCAAATTTCAGCAAAATCGGTTCAGCGGTTAGGGCGTGAAGAGGTAATAGACACACTTTCGCATTTATACTTTATATTAAAATAAAATATCTACACTATATTTTGTCCTTGTCTGATAGGTTAAAATCTAGCTTAAAAATTGTACAGCACTGAGTTACTACATTATATTTTTTTACCAGGGGGGGTAATGCAATAGAATAAACTAGACAACAATGTGAAAAATTATAACACAACATGGTATAAAATTCATTTAATTCTAATTTGTAATAAATAATTATAGTTCGGAATGAATTATTTGTTGGTGTGGTAACGCTTCACTGGGGTGTACAAACAGCCCTTCCTTGGCCTGCCAGTCTGTGTATGCGCCATATTGTGAGTTCACTCCTACAATCTCACCCTGTCCACTGATTGGCCTTCCAAATGTTCTTCCAGATCCAGCCAAAAACCTAAAAAATATAGTTTGCTATTTATTCATCAACTTAGCTAGATACACTGTTTATTAAAATCGTATTATTTGTGGTCTACGAATAATAAAAACTAAGGAAACGTAACTCCCATACTTCAACCGTTTCACTGTTATTCTTCTTAGTTTTTATTATTTGTAGTTTCTGGTGTACAATATTATTAAATACGTAGGAGGCGGGAGCTAAACAAAATTTCGTTATTGCGCTTGTCAGAACCTCTATGTGTATTTAGTCAAGTTTTTAGAGGTAGATAATAGTCATAAGTCCATCAATCATTCAATAAAATAGTTTATTGTCTCCCCTGAAAACTTAACTAAATACACATAGAGGTTTTGGCAAGCACACCAACGATTTGTGGTGTTGAGGGAAATGTAAGAAGCTAGAGACACAACAAAACAACAAACTAATAAGACTACTTCAAACAAATTGACGAATCAGCGCCGACGAAATGGTTGATATTTCACCCAGTGAGTGAGTGGTTCCCAACCTGGGGGTAATTACCCCCGCGGGGGTAAAACAGCTATTCTAAAGCGGTAACGGAGGTGGTACCTAAAATAAATGAATTGGCAGAAAAAAAATTATAAACTCTGTACATTTTGGAGAAAAATAGCTACCTACAGAATACCCTATCATTGCAGACAAAGATCTGAAAATTTTGGTACCGTTAGCTACCACTTGTAAATGCGAGAACGGCCTCTCAACTCTGGTAACATTTAAAAAAAAGGCAAGAAACCGTCTGAACGTGGAGCATGATATGAGATGCGCGTTAAGTGTAACTGAAGTCTTAACCTAATTATATTAAAAAACAAAAAACTTCTGAATGTACCAACACAAATTTATAAAGTTGTTTTAAATTGGGGGGGGGGTCACTCTCTCTAACAGGCCATAGGGGTAACAGCTCTAAAACGGTTGGGAACCACTGCCCTACGTCATATATATATTCAGCCTATTAGTTCCTTCTGTCTATTGTGCTATAAGGTAGAGAAGGGGCGACCACCCAAGATTTTGGGATAGATTTGCAATAAATACATACGCAGCTGTATCCACATGTCTCAATTTAACTGGTGTGTCCCTTCTCCAGTAATCATTGTTGCAGACCACTGTCCAGTTGTCTCCGCTGTCACCCTCACCATCTTCATCACCATAACAAGAAACTTCTTGATTAGCAGAAAGTGGCGATGAGAAATAGTGGGAGTGGAGGTTCTTCTTTGTAGAAATATGTTGGAGACGGATATTTGTATTGCATTTGATTGGTGCTCTGAAACAATGAGAAACATACAAGAAGCATGTCATAATCACTTTGCGTTTAAACTCTTAACCCATCAAGCCCCATACAAGCACCGGTGATCGCGACAACAATACAATATCATTTCCAAGAATCCCCGATCGAAGGATTAAATAAAGAATTTTAAAAAAAATTAAAAATTTTGTGAACAAGAACTTGCACTTGCAATTTTTAATTATAATGTTTAATAGGTAAAAAATAAAGTGCTATTTGAAATATAGAATATGAGTTTCCTACAATTTTATTATACATATGTACCTATAGATAGTAAAATCAAGACTACTGAAATTAGTTTAATTTAACTAAAAATAGTTTACCTACAATCTCAGTAGCCTCCATCGTGGGTAAATTTATTTTAGAGGGGTATCACAGACACAATAGATATTCAATTGTTATGCGGCAGCCGGCTGCCGCTTGGGGATTGATTGATGGGTTAGCAACAACAAATTTTCAGTTAAGATGTCTGAATAGTGTAATTACTAATAATACAAGGTTATAAAATATGAACAGTACACACCCCCTTTTACAAGATTCTCCCATAGCGGGTCGAATTAGCCAATGGCTATTAGAGTCATCAGAAACATCCACCGCAGTGACTGACTGTTGACCAGACCCAGAGCCATACTTCACGTCGTGTGAATGAAGCCGCAGTCTCAGATCAGAGTTCATCAACTTCAAAATTGTACCACATGTTACAAATTCTGCTTTGGACGCTGGAAATAGTTTTAAGCTTTATTAAGTAAGTTATAAAGGTATTTAATATCAACCGATAATATAAGGCCACGTAATTGCAAAGCAAAACACGATAAGCTTCGCGGCCCATTGACGGTCAAAGTAAAAATAATAAATGAAAAAGTGCCTACCTTCAGAAACTTGTGCGATCCATAGAAAGATAATAAAGGGAGAAATAACGTTTATAAGGCTTTTCAAATTTGTAAAGTCCATTTTTGGAGTTATTTTTATTTTGAACGGTAAGGAAATGAAATTTTGATCGTAATTTGACAATTAATTGACAGTTGACACATGCATTGCCATTTGCCACTGTCTTTGGCAAGGCAACGCTCCCTTTGCCTGTCCCGACCGGGACGAATTAAAAAAATAAAAAATGTCTTTGGCAAGTCTTTGGTCACTGATGAAGTTGCAAAGGGTGACTTTATACTCTGTGTAAAAAAAATTGTACGGTACCTGACAGTTGACACATTTGACAGCAAACAGCTGACGCCTGACTTTGACACTTGATAATAGCAAGTGTAATAATTTTCATTTCTCAAGCTTTGCGTGAATAAAGAGATACCCACGTATCGTAATAAAAACAAGTAACTTTTGAAATTCTCCCTTACACGGACACTTATTGCGTTATAATAAAATTATCCTATATCATTATGGAAGGTTGCCATACACCAGTTGCATCTGAGAAAGGTACATCTGTTACTAATTATTATA
This sequence comes from Polyommatus iphigenia, assembly GCA_963422495.1. NCBI lineage: Eukaryota > Metazoa > Arthropoda > Insecta > Lepidoptera > Lycaenidae > Polyommatus > Polyommatus iphigenia. The sequence continues at coordinate 10,142,033 of OY730185.1, read as the reverse complement.
TTGTTTTCATATAATCTTATCTTTGTTTTAATTTTTCGTGTACAATTTCAGCTGCATATGATCCTGGGTGGAACGACCCACCAAGTATCGCGTATAACGCGCAACAAACCACTCCAAATAGGCCACGGAATTTTCTAAACAAAAGGGTAGCATTTCCCTTGTCTGGTAATGCTAGCAATCCAGTTGCATCACCACCAGTTAACCTACCACCTTTACCAGGTGCAACACTACCACCACCACTTACTACAAGTGCAGTTCCTAAAAATAGTGATACAGTGCAAGTAGATACTAATACGCTGGTAGAAGTAAAAGATATACTGTCAAAGATACTAGAAGACAGCAGTGAGCTGGGCTCAAAAGTAGAGAGTGTTAAGAAGAAACTAAGCATACTGGAAGAAATGTGGGCAAATGGGAAATTAAATACCCTAGTACAGATTCAAATGAAAGATTTGGCATATGGTAAGCGGGTCACATAAGATGAAAATTGCGCTATTGTCGATATGATACTCTTACTTATTATTGAAAATACACATTCTTCATTTGAAAGTCATAATTTTAAGAGAATGCGGTTAATACTTACCTTGACACTTGTTTACACTCTACATTCAACCACTTTCCTTTTTTTCAGCTTTAAGAGATGATGAGCCAAGTAAAGCAGACGTTATACACAAAGCTCTGATGGTAGACCACGTCAGTGAGGTGAGCAGTTGGATGCCAGGGGTGAGACAACTGATATACAACTGTCTTGCTCGCTCAGAGCTACTAGCCATAGATAAAGAAGAATAATTATTGTGCAATGAAAAGTTCTGTTAAAATATAGACGCTAGATGAGAATGACAAAATGTGAATGAAGCTTGCTTGATGAGAAGAATAAAAGTATTATGTTAAGAAGTCATTTGTGATAATTTTCCAAATTCTTTAAATAACTTAATTTGTGATAATTTACTACGTTTTATGGTACTTGTCTGCAATAATTTGGTGATTATGAATGTCATATCATACTGTGTATATTGTACAAAATGCTTTTTGAATAAATGTTTAAAAGATACTCTCATTTGTATATTATTTTACAACAAGTTCTAGAAAACATACCTACGCTTCAATATACACATGCAAAATATTTAAGTTTACTTATTGTCTAAAAAATTGGGTAAACATGCCCAATTTTTTAGACAATAAGTAAACTTAAATATTTTGCATGTGTATATTGAAGCGTAGGAAACGTGACCATTTATTTTTTTGTCAGAACGGGACAAATACAAATCCCCCCCCCCCCAAATAATTAATGAATCTATCTCACATAAATTATTATTATTAACTTTACTTTTTCACTATTATATTATAAAGCGGAAGAGTTTGTTCGTTTGTATGAACGCGCTAATCTAAATACTTTTAAACTATTTTAAAGTATTGTGGTTTGGTCTGTTTGCAAAAGCGGGACAATTTCGGCCTCGCGGGGGACAGCGGGACAGACTGCCTGAAAGCGGGACGTATGGTCATGTTAGGCATGTTGAAAATTTGAAAATAAACTTCATTTTACTTAAAATAAACATTTATTGGTTATATTTACATTTAGCATAATACTATGGTCACATTCCTTACATGTACTTTTGAAGTATTTTAAATTTTTCATCTCTGAAAAAGTTTATATTAGTGTTAACTCTACTTAAATATTAGATAATTTTCAAATCTTATTGAGAAATCACTCTACATTAGTACAAATACAAGGATGAAGGACTATTTGGTCTAAATTAGACCAAAATATGCTGTCATTTTGTAAAGTCTCCCTTGAGAGACAGTTGTTTAAAATACACGCGCCAAAACATATTTGTAGGCCTAGATTCCACAACTATACAGCATATCAGTTTATGCTCAGTTTTTTTTTTCAAAATAGTCTTCAGCACAACAAAATCTTTCGAATATACTAATTACGTTATTTCTTATTTATTCCCTTACAATCTAACAACTCAACTGCTATGTTGCTCAATTTGTATGTACACAAACTTAATAAGTTAAATACCAAAAATACTTAAAATAGGCATAGTTGTATTTACCAGAGGAATAGTCCTTCAAAAACATGTCTTGAGTAGCCATTGCATCGGAGATTAAACCCCCCTGGAACATTGACATAAAAACGACAGTTTCTTGGGCTTATATCCCGCGTTTAATGGGTTTGGGTGCCACCGTCACTCTCACGGGGCGACAGAGCTCAACAAGCTGCGCGGTCTCTCTTCCCCCGCCCTCCTCCACAGCTAAACACACTGATATGTCCACACCGCACGGCTCCGTCCACACGCCATGCGATATTAGCACTTTGGTCAACAGACGGACGTTCTGCGTACCGTCGTCATCTGCAAAAAAAATGTGCATTTAGAAGATAATATACAATAACATCTTTATTTGTAAGTACCTGAATAAATCTTGCTTCTTGGGTTGTTTTGAAATAAAATATCAAAAACCCTCAAATATAAGTACCAGAAAGAAACATACAATCCCATCAAGACCCATAAGGACACCGGTGACCGCGATAACAATAGATTTCCAAGAATCCGTGATCGAAGGATTAATCCTTTTAAATGTTAAATGTTCTATCAGAGAAGTTGATTCCTAGGCGCCTACATAGTTTGGTCGCGTTATGTCAAACCCAGCCAACACAATAATATTATCACAATAAACATCGAATTGACATGATCCGACCAAATGACCTTAGTCTGTCAACTGCCTAGGATACAATTTCCTCGATGGTACATACTTGTGTTCCCGTGATCCAGCGGTCGCAGATGATCACGCGGTGGTGCGCGTGCGTGCACGCGGCGGTCGGGGTAGGCGACGCGCACGCGCAGCGCGGACGGGTCCCGCACGCGCCACACCTCCGCCTCCAGAGCGACGCCCGTCACGAGCCCCGCGCAGAAACGTAACACCGTGTCGTTGTCGGTCGCCGGCTCGATTATACTCGCGGAGCACATGCGTATCTGGGTGTGGTAATTTTTTTTATTAGAAAGTAGATTCTCAGTTTGACCATAATCCCCGTGTAGGGATTATATAATAGGTGGTTACATAAAATTGGAGACGTGAGTTGAAGAACACTATACTTAACTAACATTTTTACCTTATAATTGGAACAAAACTTGTAACTTATCTACTTCATCACCTGGCTAACATACTGGCTACACATAAAATGCACAGTTTATTTATTTCAAATCATTTCTCCGGCCCTAAACTCTAAAGCCTGTATTTATGCAAAGTAACGGCAATTTTTTTATTGTTAGTTATTGTGTTCTTCCACTCACGTCTTCAATTATGTCAAGTAAATAATCGAGTATACGTTTCGGATTGGCGACACGTTGCACCTTCGTAATATAGGCAATATTCCGAAGCAGGCGTAGTCGCATCCTTTTGGAGAAGGTCATTAGCAATGTTTACGAATAGTAAGGGAGATCGCAGACATTCTGCATGGCGCGGCCATGCAGACTGTATGTGCGCCGCAGACTCGATCACACAAAAAGTGTGCCGTCTGCGATCTTCCTAACAGTCACAAAACCTATATCGAAATAAAAGAAGAAAGAAAGAAAGAAGTAATTACCTCGATTTTAGCGGTATTATGTCGCCTGTAAATTGTGCTTTAATTATTATGGTGCTACTCACTTTAAGATTAGGCGCAGGCACCTGCGGCAGGGGCGCAGCTAACAGCAGCGGGTGTAGGGCGCGAGCCAGCGCCGCGGGGGCCGCGTGCTCGCCCACTGACAGCTGCTGAAATACCGCGATCGTGAACGGGTCTGGCTCCGCCCCTGAAAAACAACGCTTATATTAGAATTTATAAAGTGTCTTAAGTGTCGCTAATCAATCGAGGTCAAATCGCCAAGTCTACCATTATATGAAGATGAGCCTGTCGAATTGGCAATTTAGTACAGGGAAAAGGTGGTAATGTGGCCCCTGCACATATATTGGCCCCCCTCAATATTTTATGTTTTAACAACGCTATCCAGTATAATTTTGGTGGAACGGGATGCTCGCGGCATAGCTACTAATTTAGCACCGTACGAGGGCTGCTATTTATGTATCCGGAACTGGCCACTTACAAGAACAATATTTAAAAAGTAATTACAACATTTGAAAATAGAACTCTTTGGTTGAAGAATACATTTTGTTTCATGTGACTGTCAATTATTTTTCCATTGTGGCGTCATTTTGAAAATTGCGTGTCTTCATTTGCCATGGATTTAACGCGTGAACATTTTCGTGCAATGATTTACTACGATTTTCGGCGTGGGCTAAATCAACAACAGTGCTTTATTCAACTCACCGCAACTTTTGGAGATGAAGCACCATCAAAAACCACTGTTTATCACTGGTACAGTGAGTTTAATCGTGGGCGGTCTATGCTCACGGATGAAAATAAAGAAGGTCGCCCAAAAACAGCTGTTGTCCCACAAAATATAGATGCTGTGCGGGAACTTATAATGCGTGATCGTCATGTTACATATCGCGAGATAGAGGCGTCCTTAGGCATAAGTATGACGAGCATACATAAGATATTACACGAACATTTGGCTGTAAAAAAAATATGTTCGCGTTGGATTCCGCACAACTTGACTATCGATCAAAAACGGGCTCGTGTCGATTGGTGCAAAAAAATGATAAAAAAATACAACCGTGGTACGTCAAAAGCCGTTTATAATATCTACACAGGTGATGAATCTTGGATCTATGCATATGACCCCGAAACTAAACAACAGTCAACGGTGTGGGTGTTCCAAGATGAGCCGAAACCAACAAAAGTTACTCGTGCAAAAAGTACTTTGAAGCAAATGGTCGCCTGTTTTTTTGGAATTAATGGACATGTGGCTACAGTGCCATTAGAATCGTAAAACGGTTAATTCTGAATGGTATACGACCATTTGTTTACCAGAAGTCTTTGAAGAAATAAGAAAGGACAACCGACAACGCAGAATCATATTACATCACGACAATGCTAGCTGTCACACCTCAGCTGAAACAACTCAGTTTTTTAGGGTCAAAAGATCGAATTGACTGGTCATCCGCCGTACAGCCCTGATTTGGCACCTAACGATTTCTTTTTATTTCCATACGCGAAGAACAAATTACGTGGTCAACGTTATTCGAGCCGCGAAGAGGCTGTTGATGCGTTCAAAATGCACGTTTTGGAGATACCTCAATCAGAATGGAAAAAGTGCTATGAAAATTGGTTCCAGCGTATGCAAAAGTGTGTCGGTCATCGCGGCGAATATTTTGAAAAGCAATAAAACCATATTAAATGATGTATGTTTGTTTCTTTTTTTAATTCCGGATACATAAATAGCAGCCCTCGTACAAATCCAACAGAGGCTGTCAAGTTCGATTGACATTCGATCAAGTTAAACTTGCGACCTGCGAAACTTTTAAGTGTGTGTGATTTTATTTCGATAGTTGTTAAGAAACAGAAATATTAGGCTTTTGTGTTCAAACATCGGATACATCAAACTGTTCTCCTACGGAATTTAAAAGGTAAATATAAAATTATACATTTAATAAATATTTTGGTACGTTTGTTTAAATATTAGCAATGATTGTAATTTGGCCCCCTCACATTGGTCGTAATGTTGTTCCAATGGCAGAGCTGGAGAGTCATGGGTACAGTATTAAATTTTTGACTAATGGGCTATGTAGCCTGTGGAGGCTCCAAAGGTGACTATTACATTTGTGATTTTTGCCGTTAAGTTTCACTTGTGCAATACATTTAATGTGATATCCCCGGGGGGCCACATTACCATCACTTGATCTCAAAATACCAAATGTGATTGATTAAGAATAATTAAAACTGTCGATTATCCTGCACGAGTTTTATTTATTCCCTAATAAGATATGTTTAAACCATAAAGTTAATATACCTATCGGAATAGAGAAACAATCCCGAGCTGTCAAGCTTAACCAAAATTTGATTTACATCTGTGTATACAATTATGTTAACGTGTGCGTGTCAGTGATGTACAAACTACGAATAATAAATTTATATTATTCGTTGTGTACAAACATCTTGTAATTCGACAAAATATCGATCATGGAATAATAATTGTAAGATTGTAAAAATAATAAAATGAGACAAAATAAAACTGCATAGATATATAATAAAATTGTAATTTTGAAGTAAATTGTGACTTTTCTTCAAAAAGCTTGCTGCATAATTAAGTATGCATGAATTTTTCTTCGGAGTCCAGTTTGGACTGTTAATTATTTTAAGCCATGAATTTCTGGTATCCAGGTCAGCAGGAAATCTGAAAAATTGGCCAAGTGTGAGTCGGACTCGCGCATGAAGGGTGACCGGTTTCAACCGGGCATTTTCTAAAACTCGGCACGATACGACACGACATGTCATGACACGATTCGACACGACAGGTTACGTCACGTCACATCAGTACACGACACGACACGACTTCACTAGACCCTATTAATTTTCAATTCACTCTCAATGAGCCCTTTTATTTGATGTCCATCTTGCAGAAGTGCTTTCAATTATTCCCCTATCTTGGATGAGCAGCCATATTGGATGTAGAATGACATTACATTTGTGTGGAAATTTCAGAAGTCTATTACTATAGCGGTTCTTGTTATACAGCCTGGAGATAGACAGACGGACGGACGGATGGACAGACGGACAGGCAACGAAGTCTTAGTAGTAGAGCGGGCTGCGGGACCCCACTACTAGGACTTTTTACCCTTTGGGTCCGGAACCTTAAAAACGATAAATTATGTATGATAGTATATTAATATACTTAAACTAATTATAAACTATGGATGAGTATGTTATCATTTCAACATTCCTAGATAAATAGTATACTTAACTAAAAATATTTTCATATCGATACAACTTATCGATAACTTGATGCAGCCCTAGTGTAAAATAGATGAAAATTGTTTACACAAAATATCCTTAAATTGTGCACCATGGCTAGTCAAGTTATGTTTTCCATATAATTAAACTTAAATAGAAGTGAATTATCAAAATCAATACCAATAACTCGTAGGGAATTGGCAAAAATAAACTTAAAACTAGGTCCTCTCGATGTAGAATAATTCACCTGTGAAATGAATATTTGTCCGGGTTTTTTCGATGTGTGGATCCACAATCATTCCACAAACATGTAACCATGTTTCTAGAGCAGTATTTCTAAAAATTATTCATTATTTAACTTAAAATCACAATTTTTCTGAGAGCCCAAATTGACAACGATCGGCACAGGGTCAGATAGACTGTCAAACAGATGAAAAAATAGCTATGCAACCTCAAATCACGCTTCTCTTTCTACCACGCAGTGTTACTGATAGTGACATCTCGCTTGCTCAGGCCTTTGTTTCTCTATTCCGATAGGTTTAAATACTTACTTCCGATAGGTTTAAATAATACTTTATGGTTTAAACAAATGAATAAGAAGTCCCATAATGTATTTTTTAGGTTTCTGACTCCTATATTTTTTAAATAATGCTTGATAAACAAAGTGGGGGGCCACATTACCACCTTCTCCTATACTCACCGGCGGCCATCAGCAGGCGGTCCAGCACCTCGGCGTGGTGCGTGAGCGCGGCGGCGGCGGCGAGCGCGGCGGGGGGCGTGTCCGCCGCCAGCAGCCGCGCGCCGCACACGCGCAGCGCCACCTGCCACACGCACGCCGCCTCCTGCTCGCTCACACCGCTGAACTGGTGCTGCAGCCTGCAATGAACAATGTGAAAGGTTTATGGACATACTATTTACTAGATATCGTCGTGTTCATAACAAATGTCACCAATTTAGGGTTACCATATGTAAATAGGGGGGTGCCTGTACATGGAACCTAAAATGCCTGATTTTTCAGAAAAATGCCTGTCTGAATCAAAACGCTGTAAGTAAAAGATAACAGATAATAAAGAAGGATATTTTTAACACACACACACACACACACACACACACACACACACACACACACGCACGCACGTATACATGCACAGTTGCACACACCCACCATCATTCACACTACACATAATTAATATACTCTTGCTTTAATCTTACGTTGTAAACCTACTTGTTAACGTTTTAATAATTAATTAAGTATCCTAGTGTCAAAGTTCTCGAGAATGTTCCTACTGGCCCCACAGGACAGGCTATGCCTAGTGTGGGGATGTGTCTTAATCTGAACTTGAATATTGTATTTTTCTGGAAATAAATTATTTGTATTTGTATTTTAACTGATATTTGTTAGGAGACATAATTTTTTTAATAGTTCCTTCATTTGAAAAATATAAACGTAAAAATCTTCACAAGATACAGTTTTGTAATTTTCCTGGGTAATCAACAGTTTTTTTTAGCTTTTACTGATTCAATTGTGAGGCGATTACTTTCTTTAACTTTAAGAGAGAAAACATACGCTCTACATTCGCATTTTGTGCCAACTGCCAAAATAGAGAACACAAACTGGCAGATTTTTACAAATTCTAGTGTCACCATTCACTTCCCTAACTTTGATTGCACCACTGTGTAGCTGTGTGCTTTCAGAAAAAAATATGTTAGCTGAACTTCTACAACATTCTTTTAGTAGGTACTTCGTATGCTATACGCGCTGTCGCGTAATTTGAAAATGCCTGTCTCAGACCAATGCCGGCCGCACGCCTGTCTAAACCTTAAAATGCATGTCGAATGCGGCAAACGCCTGTCATATGGTAACCCTACACCAATTGGAATATGAGTGAAGGCCCCAAAGATCTTCCGACCAAGTAGGGTTACGTGCTTGGTCAGGCCAAAGGTGGGCTTTGTCGTCTTAGTTTTTAGCTGTTGTATATACCGCCGAACTTAGAAAAGCTCGTAAGCGCGATTCAGGATACTTGGCACACCTGAGACAGTCGGTGGTGAGCTGCTGCACGGCGTGCGCGGGCAGCGGCGTGGCGTCGTGCAGCGCGGCGTGCAGCGCGAGCACGCAGCGCGCCAGCAGCGCCGTGAAGTTCACAACACACCTGAGACAGTCGGTGGTGAGCTGCTGCACGGCGTGCGCGGGCAGCGGCGTGGCGTCGTGCAGCGCGGCGTGCAGCGCGAGCACGCAGCGCGCCAGCAGCGCCGTGAAGTTCACAACACACCTGAGACAGTCGGTGGTGAGCTGCTGCACGGCGTGCGCGGGCAGCGGCGTGGCGTCGTGCAGCGCGGCGTGCAGCGCGAGCACGCAGCGCGCCAGCAGCGCCGTGAAGTTCACAACACACCTGAGACAGTCGGTGGTGAGCTGCTGCACGGCGTGCGCGGGCAGCGGCGTGGCGTCGTGCAGCGCGGCGTGCAGCGCGAGCACGCAGCGCGCCAGCAGCGCCGTGAAGTTCACAACACACCTGAGACAGTCGGTGGTGAGCTGCTGCACGGCGTGCGCGGGCAGCGGCGTGGCGTCGTGCAGCGCGGCGTGCAGCGCGAGCACGCAGCGCGCCAGCAGCGCCGTGAAGTTCACAACACACCTGAGACAGTCGGTGGTGAGCTGCTGCACGGCGTGCGCGGGCAGCGGCGTGGCGTCGTGCAGCGCGGCGTGCAGCGCGAGCACGCAGCGCGCCAGCAGCGCCGTGAAGTTCGCCGCGCCCGCTACCAGCGGCTCCATCTCCGACAGCCTGTAACATAATAAGTTTTTATAGACCTACAAGGACCTTTGGATCGTGCAGACCAATAATAGCTGTTAGGGTAACACTTATTGCTCCATGCTTTACTCTATGTCAAAGATCTGACAAGTGACAACCTAGGATTGACAAGTGACAGCCGGCATAATCCAATTTTCATTCCGTGTTTGTTGTAATACATTATACAATATTGTAAATTACTATGTTAATATATATAAGAGTTATAAATAAAATAAGTTCAGCCGATTACGAAGTTTATTTCCAAGTACATATTATACAATAACAGCAGTCAACTATAGTCCGCGCGGAACTAGTTGGCCGCGCCTTAGGTAGGGACGGGGGTGAGGGGGCGGGTTGCTTGCTGCTCGCAATGCACATGAGATTAGACAGTGACGACCAATCTCGCGATATTATTTAATTATTGGAAAGACATTAGACAATTGATCAGTTTTATATTCTAAAGTTTAGATCTAAACTATTGACATCGGCTTTCCGTTTTTTAAAAAACGTATGCACTTTAAATATTATTTCCTTAGATTGTCTTTTTATCGGCGGACTCATCTTGTTATTGCAATCTCTTGTGCGAAGCGCCCCTGCCTCTCCGTCCCACCGCTCACATACCTCAGGCGCGGCCAACTAGTTCCGCGCGGACTATAGAGGTAACATCTGACATGATATTTTTAATACAGACAGTAAATGACTAGGCGACACAACGGCTGGATTTATATGTGCCAGAACGCGCGGATTGGCGGCTGCGCCGTGAGATTATAAGCATAATATTATGTCTGACAGCGCAACCCCGCCGCTATTTAAATAAATCTTTACATCCATTTGCTAGTAATCGCGCTGCAGCGGAGCGACGCGACATGTCACGGCCAATTAATATTTTTTGTGCTGTGAAATCGTATGAGCTATGGCGCACTACGCTGCAGCGGACCTACTCGACACAATATTACATTATCGGTTTTATGGACCGTATAATGTCACTTCACACTTATTCATTGTGTAACTTTTTTAATAAGGAGAGTATATTATGTTAATACGTAGTTATCAAACTTACTTGTTGAGCTGTTCCTCAGCGGACTGCAACATTTTGAGTCGCACGTTGGTGGAGAGTGCTGTGTTGTCGATGTGCTGCAACACGGTACCGAAGAAACGCCGCACCGCGCTGTCGTCTATCTCCGTCTCGCTCTTCTCTATACTCGACACTTCAGAGCCACCTGAGACAGAAACAAAGTGCTTGCAATTATTTTGTGTTAAAATATTTTGCTTTCAATTCTTCTTTATATAATTATAAATCACTTTATTATTAAATATAATTTCTTAAAGTTGACTATGGATAGTTTATTTATCAACAAAATATCTTAACAATATAAAAAGACGGGTTGCACTCCGGGAGTGCCGGTAGTTATGAAAATCGACCCTTACAATTTTTTTTAACCAATTTTTTTATTAATCGAAACCCTTACAATCGATTAAATTTTTAACCCATTTTTTATGAAAATCGATTTTTAAAAAATCGTTTTTTTTTTAATTAATCGAAACCCTTACAATCGATTAAATTTTTAACCCATTTTTTATGAAAATCGATTTTTAAAAAATCGTTTTTTTTTTATTAATCGAAACCCTTACAATCGATTAAAAAATATCTACAATCGAAAAAAAACAATCGATTGTTCGATTAATCGATTTCAATGTTACACACACACTACTCTTCAACCGTCTTACGGTTTTTCGATCAGCACGAGAATCTTACGCGAGTTTCACAGTTTTTACCCATCCCACAAAAGTGCTCAACGCCGCTAAAGAAGTTTTCACTTCAATAATTGTAGATTGCCTTTAAGATAGAATGTTGTGAGAAAATAAAGATTTATTATTATTATCTCAAATTTCATATACATAGATTCGTTTGTAAAGAAGTAACAGACAGACACACTCTTGATTTATAACATTAATATGAATTTAAAACATAAGATCACATACCAATAGGCAGCTGCGGCACAAAATGCGGCATGGTGTCGCGCAGGTAGGTGTAGTGTTTGATGGTGTGGTCGTCAAACAGCGGCAACATCGTCGTGCAGTGCTGCGCCGCGTTTAGCACCAGTATCAGCACGCAAATGTCTGTGGCCGCTCAGGAAATGTTTTGGGCAAATGTTGTGGTTTGGCTAGACCCTAATCTGAACTTACTTCCAGTAATAATAGTATTGCGAAAACAAAAGTAAGGGATGAGAATCAGTCAGTTTACGCAAGACACTACAGAATATTATAACCACAAGAATAGTAGAACTATTTGCGTGTCGATGGAGCTAAACTTTTCCCACCGATGGCGGTGTATACGCGGCGGAATTGAGTATTTCAAGAAAAAAAAAATTTGTGATAAATAATGGAAAGATCATACACATATAAGTTTTATAACAAAACAATTATCTTTTATTGTTTTTCACAATAATTCAAAAGTTATTTCAAAATAAAAATACCGAAGACACGCCGACAGCTCCCGTACTAAACCTAGCGCGTGTGACGTCACAATGTTAATTTTCACCACAGAACACAAAAAACAGTAGAACTGACATACCACGTATTGTTTAACAAACGGATGTTTTGATTGGACGTGTACTTCTAAACCCAAATAAGCCTTAAATTTATTAAAACTAAAAACCAAAACACACCTTCAATACTTAAAATACAATTTGTTTTACAATAAACAAAACGGGCACTTACGACATTTCTCATTTCGATCAGTTTGTGGATTTACTAAAAAGTTTAGCTACGTAGATTGGTATTATAGTTAGCGCAATCAATTTTGACCTTAAACGTCAACGAAATAAGGTAAATATTGGCGTATACTATTGAAATCTATACTAATACTAGCAGAGGCGGTGCAAGGCGTGGGCGGTGTGGGCGACCGCCCACGGCCTCGCGGTCCTAGGGGCCTCGCGCCCCTTGGACCACTAGGTTTTTTTAAAGGTTTTACGAGTTGTACGTGATACTCAAATATTCATAAATAAAAAATTTTATAAATCAAACTTTAAGTACTTATAAAAAAATTATTTCTCTCAATAAATCCGCTGGGCTATCACGTAAAAATAGCAATGGACAATCGATCAGCAAAAATCGCGCAATAATCTCGCGATCGATTGCTGGGTATAAAAAAAAGTGGTATCATCTAAGCGATCGCTCGCGGATCGCACGCTAGTCGCTTATTGTTTTATTGCACTTTTGCGAGTACACTAGCGCCAAAAACAATAGTAGCAATCAAAGGAACTATTATTGGAATGTCAAATCAAACAAACTTCGACCATGTTTACAAGTGTCACGTTCGGCGTTCCTAATGTATACCACAGATTACTTATATATTGTATACAAAAGTACTCTGCGTTCGCTTTAGTTGTAATTGTTTCGTGAACAAAATAACAAGTAAGCGAGATTATATAAGTACAATACTGTAAAATTAATATTTGGTATTAATCACCAATGTATCAGCTGGATTTCCTTGTGAAATAGTCAAAGGAGTGGATCTTGGGTCAATGTGAAAAGAAGCTGTTGAAAACCGTAGAATAATCTTGCTCATAAGCCTTAAGCTCTAGAATCTAGATCAACAAAATCTTGAGAACAATAGAAAAAGGTAAGCATCCTTAATTTGTACTTTCTTGATGTTACTTCTCCCTTTCTTGCTTTTTCATAACACTTTTCTATTTTTGTAGTACTGGGCTGACCTTAAAAGTTAAAAGCAATAGCAAGATGAAGATGGCTAACAGAGGTGGTACTTTGGGGCCTGCTGATGCTGCTGGTAATCAAAGATGATGATATGGCCTACCAATAAACAAAGTCAACAATGAAGTCTTGGCTTTCATCACAGAGCACTAGTACCTATTTGGTGATGGTGAACATAGAAATTTATTATACTCTGAGGTATGTACTAAGTAAGTTCTACAATTTCTAACTAACCTATTAAAAAACATAATCTTAATAAGTACCAATATTTTTATTAGATAAGTGAGTTTATACAGTGAGGCTGAAATGCCAAATCATCCAATACAATATTATTGGATGATTTCTGTGAAAGTAGTTGTTCCTTAGTACAGTAAATTCTACATTAGTTTTGAATTATAGGAAGAAGTAAATATTTTTTCTTAAAATAACTTTATTTTGCAGATATTATTCATTTCATTGAAACTGGGCCGTCTGCTTCAACTAATTTGGATAATATTGCTTTTATTATACTCTGTAAGTTCTACAATTTCTATCTTACTTATTAATAACATAAACTTAATACCTATATTTTTATTAGGTACAGTAGTGAGTAGTGAGTTTATACAGTGAGGCTGAAAAGCCAAACCATCCAATACAATAAATACTATTGGATGATTTCTGTAGAAGTAGTTGTTCCTTACAGTAAATTTTAAATTAGTTTTAAACTATACAAAGAAATAAAATTTGTTTCTTAAAATATCTTTATTTTTAACCGACTTCCAAAAACGAGGAGGTTATACGTTCGGCTGTGGTTTTTTTTTGCAGATATGGATTTCATGGAAGCTGGGCCGTCTGCTTCAAAGTAACATATAGATGACAAACTACGGAGTGCTGCTGAATCAACAATATTTGACTTGTCTTATTAGTAATTAGAAATATAATATTATTGTTAAAATCGTTTTATAATGAATAACTTTGTGTTAAAATAGATATCTGTGTGAAACTACATATTGTTATACTTTGTCATGTTAAAATTGTGGGAATAATGCGTAGAGGCCAAAGGAAGATCTTCCGACCGAGCGAGGTGGTATGCCCGGTCAGGCCGAAGCCCACTTGATACATTTCGGCTGTCATATATATACCGACGCGCTCAGAAAACTTCGATAGCGCGATGCAGGAATGTTAGGCGAATTGTGGGTACCGCCACAAAATTATAAGAAAAGTTGTCATATACAGTGTTACCTATAGTTTAGGGTTTAAATAAATAAAAACTCACTTTGTACTTTATTTCTTTATTTTGTAAATTGGCATTTTATAAAGAGATTTTATACAGATATATAACTGATATGTACCGATAATTATTAACTACTAACAAAACATATTTTAGTGAGGTTACAATAAAAACCCTTTAATAATTTGAATGTCATTTTGTTTTTTGTTCAGAAACCCACATTTGTATTAAATATGTAATTTATTAGGAATACTAAACAGAATACATACAGCTATTAATAGAACTATTTAAATTGTTAATTATTAACAAAGTAACAACTTTATAGACTATACATAAATTATAGACTATACTGAAGGAGTTGAAGTAGTGATATTGATAAATTTATATTATACTTATTTGACAAAAACTTTACTTTGTAAGTATGAAAATTTGTAATAAAAGTAATAGTTGTTATATTTTTATTTATATTTTGGCTTTAAATAAATGAAAATCTCACTTAACACAATATTTCTTTATAAGTATTGTAAATTGACTTTTTACATTAAGTAAGTAAATATTTAGGGAAAACAAAGTCTGACAAAAATTTTATTAACGAATAGCAATAATATATTAACAATAGACTTTACATATTTTAGAATAAGTACAGTAAAAACATTATGTAAGTATACTTTTAAATGAAATTTTGTTTTTGTTATCAAACATGCATTTATTTGGACATTTATTTTATTTAAAATACAAAACAAGAATACAGTTAATAGAACAATTAACAAACGTTCCTTAGCATAATACTTTTCTGTATATTTCATAATCTGTATTCCTTAGTATCATTTAACACAACATTAGGCACTAGGCAGCAATATTAAAGTCCAATAATATTGATGAATATACATTTTAATATTTACAATATTGATATTTAAAACATCACGATAAAAACTAATAAAGAAATTAATATTATGCATATAAGAGCTTGTAGCACGTCCATCGTGGGAATCGCAGACACCAGACACAATAGATTTTCAATCGTTATGCGGCAGCCGGCTGCCGCTTGGGGATTGATGAGTTTTAAGCAGTATTCTGATTTTAATAAACCTTTTTAACATTGGTTATAATATATTTCTGTTATTATTAAATAATTCAAGACTAAATCTTTTATTTATTGTTGCACACTTCATTATATTGGAGATTATAAAATAATTAGTCATAAAGAAAATGTTTTACTACTTAAAAATAAACCTTGTTTCTGATGTATGTTTAAAAGTATTCCACTTAATTCTACTTACATGAAGACGAATAACAATAACTTAATAGTAATCTACATGCAAATGAAACAAATAACACTGTTTTACTGCTTTATTTTTCACTTCATAAAGATCATAACCTCTGCAAGCTCTTTGGGGTCTGCCACTCACTAAAAGCTGGTTCTCAAAGAAACTGTAACATCCTGCAATGGCTAAAGTGTGGTCATAAACTTGTTGAAGCACGTCTTGGTAATCGTCGTACTGGCAGGCGACGTGATAGTTGTTGCAGATGTTTCGCAACAACACAGCACAGGTGTTAATTGTTGTTTTTCTTGTCAATGTGTTAAACTCGTCATAAACAGCTCCTTAATCAACCCTTGTAATGGGTTTTAAACTCGGTCGCGATTGCGAGGTCTTATTTAGCTGTATTTCTGGCTGCATCTCTTGTTTCTCCTTCAGGAATGGCTTCTAATATGAGCACTGTATGTATTAAAAATTGACGCAAAACACCACTAACCTCTCGACGATAAACAAGCAATCGGTAAAAAATCACCTTTGTTGTGATCGCTATTTGACAGTTCAAATTGCTCGCCGATCGCGATCGCATTGCTGTCAAAAGCCTTAGGTTACCCTAGATTAGGCGATTGCGATTAGCGATGTAATGCAATTATAGTTCCTTGATTGTTCGGCAGAGGCAGTACTGTCGCTCGATTGCTATCGTATTGTTTTTGCTGATACATAATACGAAATTGCGATTTTTGCGCAATTTTTGCACAATTTTTGCTATCGTTTTGCTTTCGCGAGATACGTGATAGCCCTGCCGTTCTATAGCGTCATCCATCAGGGGGGCCTCGCATAATATATTTTAGGGGGCCTCGCAAGATATATCTTGCCCACATAAAATTTAGGTCTTGCCCCGCCATCGAATACTAGCTGTCCCGGCAAATGTTTCTTTGCCATATTATTATATAAAGTATATCGCCCGTATTATTTTATTGAATTAGTGACTAAATAAGTATGTCACCATGGCAACGTCCATCGCTATCCCGTGACCCGAGTCGCATAAACAATGGTCGCTCTTTATGGCGCATTTTCACTGGTCGATAGGGCCCGCATGCGGGGTGCGGGAGATTTCTAAAACGCATGCCACGACCAATGACAATGCGCCATTAGTTGGCAATTAGTTGTCATAGACTCCCCGCATGCTGTATACCGTACGAGTTAACGACTAATGAAAATGCGCCCTTATAGACAAATAATTTGCAATAAAATAAAATTACGACTATAATTAAAGATCTAAGCTATCCTATCTCTCAAGTTGGAAAAAAGCACAAATTAAAAAAAAAAACATTAAAATCGGTTAAGTAGTTTAGGAATCCATCGCGGACAAACGTCGTGACAGGAGATTTATATATATTAGAGTATAATTCTGCAGAGTTTGTTTGTTTGTTTGAACGCGCTAATCTCAGGAAACTATATTTTATCACGCTAAGACTAATGGGAGCGAGGAAATAGAGGAAAATGTGGAAAAAACGGGGAAAATTATTTGAAATGGCTTATTTGACTGCGCTAATCTCAGGGACCACTGGTCCGATTTGAAAAATTCTTTCAGTGATAGCATATTTATCGAGAAAGGCTATAGGCAACAAGGGACATAGGCTATTTTTTGCGGAAAAAAATACGGTTGCGTGAAATTCTTAAATTACGCAAGCGAAGCCACGCGGAACATCTATCTATTATCTATTATATATATATAAAACTCAAAGGTGACTGACTGACATGGTGATCTATCAACGCATAGCCCAAACCACTGGACGGATCCGGCTGAAATTTGGCATGCAGGTAGATGCTATGACGTAGGCATCCGCTAAGAAAGGATTTTGATCAATTCCACCTCCAAGGGGTTAAAATACGGGATCAAAGTTTGTATATAATAATATTAATAATACTTTTTAGCGCGAGCGAAGCCGCGGGCAAAAGCTCGTATATAATAAAATCGTAGGAAAGTCAATTCTGCACATTGAATATTTTTGTACAAAAAATAATACTTTGGATGCTACGAAAAATAAATAATGCTATTGGGATGTGATCTACTATGCTAACGCGGACGAAGTCGCGGGCAACAGCTAGTGTATTATACATTGTGACGTCACATCTCAATCATGGCGCGTTTATAAGTCACGTGACTTTATTTAAATTTTATGATTTTTTTATTGTTTATAATTAATTGAAAAAACTTTGTTTTTTTAAGGCTGCATACCTGTTTAGAGAAGATGGTCGGTCTGGTACACCGTACATTGAAACAAAAAATCATGAAAATTTACTTTTATTCTGCCTGAAAAGATATTTTGTTTCCAGAACTTCATTTTGCGCAGAGTAGGTAACACGTTTCTAATTCCCACTTGCCACGAAAATTAACGTTTATTTTATCTTTTAGCTGCCTCCCCCCTGCCCCTACCTGGGTACGCCCATGTATCGCTCGCTCTATCTTTAGTTTTTAGGCAGCTTTAACCGGCCTAATTAAAGCAATATACAAAGGATACAGGCCGGATCGTCGACGTCTGGTTCGGGCGTGTCTATGTACGGGTGTGCGGCGAGGAGGCGCGCCGTCAGCGGCAGCACGAGCGACGCGTGCGCCACGCCCATACGCTGCACGCATCGGAACGTCGACCGCTTGTCCTGTAACGACAGACTTATTTATCCTGCGGCAAAATATACATTGATAGACATGTAAAATAACACAACTTTTATTTTACAGTGTGTCTACATGTGTTTACGACGTGGTGAGCCACGCCCATACACGCATACAAACAATATGATACATAAAGACAATTTTAATATAAGATTAATTTTTTGTTATAGTCCGCGCGGAACTAGTTGGCCGCGCCTTAGGTAAGGACAGGGGTGAGGGGGCGGTTGCTTGCTGCTCGCAACGCACATGAGATTCAGCGAGACAGCGACGACCAATCTCGCGATATCGTGAACAATAATATTATTTAATTATTGAAAAGGATAAATTAAAGACATTTGATCAGTTTTATATTCTAAATTATTGACATCGGCTTTCCGTTTTTTAAAAACCTATGCATTTTAAATATTATTTCCTTAGATTGTCTTTTTATCGGCGACTTATCTTGCTATTGCAATCTCTTGTGCGTTTTGTCTATACTAGCCAAAACTGTCAAAATTAAGCGCCCTCGCCTCTCCTTCCCACCGCTCACATACCTAAGGCGCGGCCAACTAGTTCCGCGCGGACTATAAGAACCTTTCGAAATGGAGCGACATATTATAAAGTTTGCAATCATTAGCATCGCTGACGAAACAGCCGTGACTCGTGACGTGAGTAACAAATAAAATCACATTCACACACACTCACTCTAAAAAGTTGCAATATCATTTGTCTTACCTGTGGATACCGCTTTAAGTTCTCCAATATCTTTTCGATGCACATTTCGAGACACGTTTTTGAGGCGACGGTACATGAGCCCAGCATCCTGTGCAAGCCCTCTCGCACGTCCATGGAGTAGTCCTAGGAGATATAAGACATTTAGTATACAAATACACAGCCTAACCGCTAATCCTTGCGCACGTATCAGCAAATGATACACATAGTGTCTAAACACACTAGGCTGAATTACGCCGGCGTAAATTCCGCCGCATTTACGCCGCGTTTCAAACTCATACAAAATACGGGCGGAACGCGAGAGACGACACACTATTCCGTCGCGTATTTGTATGCGTTTGACATTTGCGGTGGAATTTACGCCGGCGTAATTCAGCCTAGTGTGTTTAGACACATAGAGCCATCGCAAACAGGGCGACTTGTCGTCGCGTCAGACGCGGCGTTGTCGTTTGCATCTAGCGTCTTGTCGTCGCGTCTTGTCGTCGAGCTGTCGCTGACGCTAGGGCTTCACGCGAGAGCGAGATATTTCTCGTCTCGTCTCGTTCTCGTCTCGCTTTTACGAGACGAGAACGAGACAAGACGTTTTGAAAAATATTATCGGCAATATCGAGGCCACATACAAGGCAACCCGAGAGTCTCGTTTTGGGTCTCGTTCATTTTTTTAATGAAGTTTTTATTCGAAAAATCAGAAAATTTCTACTAAGAAAACAATATATTTTACAAAATATAAAATCTGGTAACCATCCAAACTGCATTTTATCATATAAATACGCTAGTCATAAAATATTCCTTATTCTCTTTATTATATTATAGAAATAAATCATTATTCACAACTAAGCGAGACGAGACGAGACAACTGGTAACGAGACGAGACCGAGACTTAAACGAGACGCAATTTTTTTAAGAATTGACGAGACCGAGACGAGATTTTTATTACTCTCGCTTACTCTCGTCTCGTCTGAAGCCCTGGCTGACGCGTGTCGCCTAGTGTGCGCCTACACTAACAAAGACGTGCACCTTCCTAGTGCTCACAGCGACACTGACGATGCGCTGTCGCGCGACTGTCGTCGTGTGTGCGGGTGCACAGCGCTACCAGACGCCGCGACTAGACGCGAGCGCGCGGCTCCCCTAGCTTGTCATCGCGACTCAGCGACAGTGACGATGCGCTGTCGCACGACTGTCGTCGTGTGTGCGCGTGCACAGCGCTACCAGACGCCGCGACTAGACGCAAGCGCGCGGCTCCCCTAGCTTGTCATCGCGACTCAGCGACACTGACGATGCGCTGTCGCGCGACTGTCGTCGTGTGTGCGCGTGCACAGCGCTACCAGACGCCGCGACTAGACGCGAGCGCGCGGCTCCCCTAGCTTGTCATCGCGACTCAGCGACACTGACGATGCGCTGTCGCGCGACTGTCGTCGTGTGTGCGCGTGCACAGCGCTACCAGACGCCGCGACTAGACGCGAGCGCGCGGCTCCCCTAGCTTGTCATCGCGACTCAGCGACACTGACGATGCGCTGTCGCGCGACTGTCGTCGTGTGTGCGCGTGCACAGCGCTACCAGACGCCGCGACTAGACGCGAGCGCGCGGCTCCCCTAGCTTGTCATCGCGACTCAGCGACACTGACGATGCGCTGTCGCGCGACTGTCGTCGTGTGTGCGCGTGCACAGCGCTACCAGACGCCGCGACTAGACGCGAGCGCGCGGCTCCCCTAGCTTGTCATCGCGACTCAGCGACACTGACGATGCGCTGTCGCGCGACTGTCGTCGTGTGTGCGCGTGCACAGCGCTACCAGACGCCGCGACTAGACGCGAGCGCGCGGCTCCCCTAGCTTGTCATCGCGACTCAGCGACACTGACGATGCGCTGTCGCGCGACTGTCGTCGTGTGTGCGCGTGCACAGCGCTACCAGACGCCGCGACTAGACGCGAGCGCGCGGCTCCCCTAGCTTGTCATCGCGACTCAGCGACACTGACGATGCGCTGTCGCGCGACTGTCGTCGTGTGTGCGCGTGCACAGCGCTACCAGACGCCGCGACTAGACGCGAGCGCGCGGCTCCCCTAGCTTGTCATCGCGACTCAGCGATTCTGACGCCAAGTGTGCGGAGCTTCGAACAAAATATATGAAAATTGTCGGCCGTAGCCTGTCGTCGCGTCTAGTCGTCGAGCTGTCGCTGTCGCCTATCGCCTAGTATGCGCCTACACATATTCTTGTCAAAGTTGAAAAGGCGTCAAACAAAAAAAATCTTAAAGAGACCAAACATTCAAATACAAATACCAATTTGCTAGATTGAGATTTGTATCATTATTATTAGCGCATAAAATTACCGAATTTATACAATTGTTTATACAATTAAGGACACATTGAAATCTTCGACCTAAAAACGCATAAAAACCTTTGGATTCCAACAAATAGTACTATAACTTTGAGCACAGTATACCCAACAGCAAACGATATTTAATATATTGTGGACCACAACATTTGCTTCAAATTTATTCAGAAATAAAACAATTTTTATTTATTTTATTTTACAACACATTTACCTCCAGTGCTCCCAATATGATCTCCAGCTGGTCCTCTCTCAGTATGATGTGGTGAGCGATCCTCGTGAGGCTGTCGATGGCCCGGAGCCTCACATCTTCTATCTCGTCGTTGAACATGTCGACGAGGAAGTCCAGGGACGTGGTCGCGAACACCGGGTTCTCCATCGACAGGTGACATACAGCATCCACGGCCGCCGTGCGAACCTCTGAACAATTGTCAATCATGTACTTTAGTTTTATTATCTAAGGGCCTGTTTCACCACTACCTGATAAGTGACGAAAAAGCTATCCACCAATTAACTTGACAGATCAAGTATGGAGAATCTGTCAAAAAAGTTGTGAATAGCTTATTCGGCACTTTATCAGAAAGTGGTGAAACAGGCCCGTGTCTAAACACACTAGGCCGAAAATACGCGGCCGAAGCTCGGCAAGATTACGCCTGCAATGTATTTTAAATTACCGATGACACACCATGCCGAAATTACGTCGCGTTATATTGTATGCCTAGTGCATTGATGACGTAATCTTGCCGAACTTCGGCCACGTATTTTCGGCCTACACTAGGCCACTTAAAGTAATAATAGTTTACTACTTAAGTTTAGACACTTAAAGTAATAATATTACGTTGGCGTAATTTGTTAAACACCTTTTTAAACATACAAGGAACACAAAATAGATATTATCTAAATTTTGATTTAGAGTTATTAATGCCCATTTTACCAACCACCTCCTAGCCATTAAGTGAACCTATCCTTCAAGATATAATTGTTGTTTATCTACGTCCCTAGGCCCTAAGAATATTGGTAAAACATAAGAGTTTTCAAAAACGTGTTTGTGTTAAGAAATACATGACCCTAAAATGCCCCTAGCTAGGGGATACTTAGAGTTAAGGGCAGTTGGTGAAAACGGGCACTATACACATTCCAATTTACTATGCATTTCCGAGAATCCCCGATCGAAGGATTAAGATATCTGTATTTGTTGTATTTGTCTGTGACTTTACCAATGTGTAAGACAAAGTGATGACATAGACCATAGACATGATGACATAGAGTCATAGACCATTTTAGTTATTCACTGTTTAAATATTTTGATCAGCAATACCAATGTGCCACACAGAGACCTATAAGTATATTATAGTATAGTTATTCACAGATTACGATGGTGGTGATTATACTCTACTAGATGGTGCCCGCAACTCTGTTGCGCCAAAATTCGTTTATCGCACGGGATCCATACATTTTCCGAGATAAAAAGTATCCTATGTCCTTTCCCGGGACTCAAAGTATCTCCATGCCAAATTTCAGTATAATCGGTTTGAGCGTGAAGAGGTAACAGACAGACGGAAAGATAGACAGACACACTTTCGCATTTAATCCGTGTTCAGACCAAACTGACTATACGCCGCCGAATGTGAGCAGGCTCACTGTGAGCCCCAGTGTGAACGTGAAAATATACGGTATCGAATGTCCGCGCCTACGCCTAGCGTTATAACGTATTGTCGGTTAGGAGTGAACGAAAAAGTGAATATGTATGGAAATACAATAAACTGCGTAACGCTCGCTTACATTCAGCGGCGTATAGTCAGTTTGGTGTGAACACGGCCTTATAATATTAGTATGGATGGCTTTATATGACTGACCCATAAACTCATCCTCGAGGCCGTGCACGAAGGCGCCGGCAGCTCCGCCCGGCAGCAACGTGACAGCAGCGCGCGGCAGCAGGCGGCCGGGCGCGTCGTCCGCCCACCGCCGCCCGCTCGCCCACGCCCCCGACCGCACTAGCTCCGCCCCCCGCTCGTGTGCCGTGCGCTTTTTCTGAAACACAAGTTTTTTTTAATACTAAGCGCTTATTCCATTTCACTAAATTTAGAAGTTCTAATTAGGATCCTAAAAAGAAGACAAATTAGAAGCTTCTTATTCCACTTAGGACAATTTAGTAACTAAATCATTTGTGACGACGCGGCGATTTTGGCCAGACGTCTTCTTAATGGCTCCAGTTCTGTCAAAGCAACAAAAAATTGGTCTTCTCATAGGCTTAGCTGTTAGCTCAATGAAAATCAAAATAATCAAAATAAATAAAAGGCGAAAAAGATGGTTGAAAGAATTTTTGCTCCACGTAAAATTATGGATTATGAACTTTCTGAACTACTTGGAACCAGCAGACTTTAGAAATTACCTACGAATAGATTGCAGATCTTATAACATAATATAAATTGACTTTAATACGGATTTAGCAGTTCCCACTACAGATAAAAGGTTGAAACCATTTGGCAACACTGATTTAGTCAGTTAGAAGCCACACTTTTTCCGATTTAGTACACTAATTAGGATCCTAGCTTTCTAAATGTTATTTCACTTGACTAAATTTAGTCAATCATTTAGACGTCTAAATTTAGTGAAATGGAATAAGCGCTTAAACCGTCTAACCGTAGACCCCATATCTTTTTTTATATTTAACGACGTTAGTTTTTTTTTTCAAAGACGCAAGTATTAATTAAGACTCTGTTAAGGTGCGCGTCCACCGGATCGGAATCGGACCGTACGGAGCGGACGGATTGTTGCTTTGTATCGATTTCTATGGTACTGCGTGCACTGGAACGTCATGTCTGCGCCTGACAAATTATAAATGACGACGCTCCGTCCGCACAGTACGCTCCGATTCCGACCCAGTGGACGCGCAGCTTTAACATTGCAACGTGCCGCGTCGATGCGATGTATTTTTAAATGAGCCATTAAAAACTGAACTTTATTTACGAATCATGATGTCTAAGAGTCAAATTAAAACATCATGATTAATAAAAGCTTTTCTACTTTTTAATATTGGCTTCTTGGCCCGAGCAAACATATCGACGGTTAAAAGGAAATAGGGCATAAGCGACATTTTTTTTGTCAAAAATGAGTTTTAAATGCCATCTTACTTAAAATTTCCCGCTCTTTCGAATGCGCTGACTCTCATAGCTCTACGATGAGTTTTTTGGCGTTTATGCCCTAGCAAAAAAAAAAGCAAATTCCTAGTAGTATTTTTTGTAACCAACAAAAATTCAGGTCAGTTTGTCTGTAAAGGTGCTTGTACCCCTGCAAAAAATATTTGTCTACAGCTTTCGGTTGCTTATATCTTTTAAGTAATTCTCTCAAAAATTACAAACGTCGTTTATAGCCTTCTTCCATTTCGTAATTGATCATAGCTTTGGCGCTTGTACGCTATATCCAAAATTTATTTTCATATTACTCTGTCGGTTATACCCTACAACCTTTTTCAACCATATTTCCACAGACTCACGCAATGCCAGTCGCCAGATGTTGATTATTCTTCTTTTCCTTCACTTTCAAACGACATTGTGAGTCACATGTGTGTCACATAAGTCTTATAATTCTAGTTTTTGTGAAAGTCTACTGCATGAAGGTATACTATTGGAGGGCGCCTTATATTTTGACAGTTGATAATGTTACTCTTTCTAACTAACGATTCAGTAAGTTGAGTGAAAGAGAAAGCTCATATCGGTGTATAAACGTCAAAAGTTTGTAATATTATGTCCTACCTAATAGGACATAACAAAGGAGTCGGTCTGCAATATTTCATGTTTAAAAAGTGCTAATAAAAGTGTTTAGTGAACGTTAAATGCAATTTTTTGTTGGGTTTTTTTTTGAATGCCTCAAACACGTGGATTTAACATAACATACGTAAGTTTTCAACAACGTTTTTTGGGCTTATCAATCGGTATTTTGTAAGCTAATTATTATTTTTAACAAAAAATTAAAACCGACTTCCAAGGTAAAAACAATAGTAATATGAACTAAAAAGTATTAAATAACTCTTACTCTTTAATAGTGCCTTTTTCAGAATTCGTCTAAATCTCAACTATTTCTGTACTGTATACTACAGTCTTCATTATTTTGAAGTCGGTACCAGCTAATTTAATCGTGAGTTCAGTAATGTCAGATTATCTGAAACTTTTGGGACTGGTACCGACTTCAAAGTAATAAAGATTGTAGTATACAGTACAGAAATAGTTGAGATTTAGACGAATTCTGAAAAAGGCACTATTAAAGAGTAAGAGTTATTTAATACTTTTTAGTTCATATTACTATTGTTTTTACCTTGGAAGTCGGTTTTAATTTTTTGTTAAAAATAATAATTTCACTCTTTTTAGTTAAGTATCTACAAAATTAGGCTTTATGCGTAAATAACCAATACGAATGTTAACTATTCACATTATGTCACTGTTAGCGAAATTGTGGTAAATGCTTGCAGTTATCTAAGCGATGCTGCAATTTCCATACTTTTATCTTTAAAGATTCAGGAGTTCTGTTCAGTGCCTTTGGACCAAGAGACACCTTCGTATAAAATTTCTCTTATTCGTAACACAATATGTTTAACTTACTAGAAACAACATTTTAACCACTATGAGTGTTTTGATAAAATTCAAGGATTTTCCTCGATTGCTCATAGATCCCATCATCAGCTCACCACTTTCGTAATTGTTATACAAAATTTAGATTATATCCTATACAACAAAACGAGAATTTTGAAAATCGGTCCACAAACAGCGAAATCATTATCAAAAACGTCTGCTTCGATGCAAAATATCACGAAAAGTACCAATAATTGGGTCATAGTGTGATGATCCATGGTATAATTATGGTTGTGATGATGATGATTAATCAAATTGATGTATTAGCTTATGCTTTCAGTTGTTTAAACAACGCCGAAATCCCCGAACCTGTACCTATAAGCATTCAAAAGTTCTGTTCGGTACCTTCGGATCCAGGGTATAACCTGGTGCGAAGTCTTACTTTTTGATAGCATTTACCTCGAGTGCTTCAGAAAAAATCAAAATCACTATATGTTTCCATACAAATTTCAAGAAGTCCCCTCGATTCCTCAAGGATCCCATCATCAGATCACCACTTTTGTGAACATGGTACCAAATTCGAGTTAAACCCTATACAACACAAAAAGAATTTTGGAAATCGGACCACAAACGGCTGAGTAATCGTGGAACATAAAAAAAAAAGATACATACATCCGAACATATTACCTCCTCCTTTTTGGAAGTCGGTCAAAAAGAAAATTTATAAGTTTAATAATCCCATAATCATGCTATAGGCAATAGTGATAAAAATGTCACATCAAGTAATAATTTGGCTTCAAATATTGCATAACTTTTTACGTGTACTTTAGGGATGCACTTTACTTGAAGAGTTTATCGATAAAAATATTGTCATAGACTAAATGATTTTTTTTTCAGGATTTGAAAATGCTTCAAAATAGACGACGAACAGAAATATTTAGGGTTATGTGTTTAGCGCGTATCTTCTATGTATGTAATATTCTTTATTACCTCGTATCTTCAGAACGGCTAAACGGATTTTCACATTTGAGGTATCGTTAGATTTGTCTTAATAGCCCGAGTGTTCTTAGATAGGTGACATTCAGAAAAAACCAAAATGGCGGATGTTTGACGCCATATCGTGAGGTAAACAAAAATAAAAATTTACCAAGCATATCGAGTGGGGTATCAAAATAAAGGATTTTAAACACTGATTCTAAATATGTATATAACTTGCAGTTTTAATATTAAATCGAACGATAAATCTACACTAATAGTACAAAGAGGAAAGATTTGATTTATTTTTTGTTGGGCTCGGAAACTACTGGACCGATTTGAAAAATTCTTTTACCATTGGAATTCTAAATTATTTTTTCTGAACATAGGCTGAATTTTAT
Source organism: Polyommatus iphigenia (assembly GCA_963422495.1). NCBI lineage: Eukaryota > Metazoa > Arthropoda > Insecta > Lepidoptera > Lycaenidae > Polyommatus > Polyommatus iphigenia. The sequence continues at coordinate 10,114,587 of OY730185.1, read as the reverse complement.
TTTGGAAAAAATAAGGTTCCGTAAGATATTTGGGTTCTTCGGACGCAAGGTGTAAAAAATCAACCAGAAAAGTTACTTATTTTACGTACGCTGCCTAAACTATAAAAGATAGAACCATAAAATTCTAAGTAATTGTAGAACTTACAAATATCTACAAAAAAGTTCGCGACACACTATACCTATCTATGTCGAGTGAGGCACAATAACCATTTTTTATTTAAAAATCTTGAAATTTGTTTGGACTACATTTAAACGCGTTTATTTTACTCATTCTTTTAATCCTTATCAAAATAAATTATTCCATTACTAAGCATAGTTTATGTAGATAATATTTGGTCTTTGAATGAATAAAATTGGACATTTGGTTTTGAAATTATGGCGAAATTAAAATATTACGATAGTTGGAGTCACAAGGCGGGTGCGCGTGCGGGAGGAAGACAATCTGTGCACGATGCAGCCTGCGTATAATGACTGCGTCGTCGATGTTAGTGTCGGAGTCTGTGAATTGATCTGGGAATCATTTTGCTGACCGACACCCGGTTTCTGAAAGGCTGATCAACAGTAAAATTAACTAATCACCTGTTAAATCTCTTGTCAAGTACCAATTGAGTTGGTTGGTTGGTATTTATGTTATCAGCTACACATTCCTTTTTTTCTTTTCAATTTTCATCCACTATTGCAAAAATCGGAGGTTAGCACGATTTTTACGCTCTGGGAACTCCACTAATTAAAAAAAACAATGATTTGGTACTTAAAACTAGAAACATACATTGAAACAGTACCAAACCTATGTACAGACCTATTATAACGTATTGTAGGTACACTTTTCTAAGTGTACCTACGATATATGGTTATATCAGCACGGTAGTTTTTCAATTTTTTATTAGATTGATTGTCGAAATGGTTAGATGACTACAACTAAAAAGTCGCAAATAAAATAAATTAATTAAAAATCAAAAAATGTTAACTAAAAAGAACGAAACAAGACCTAATTCTGCCGGAGGCATCGAATCCATGTTTTAACCCATCAATCCCCAAGCGGCACCCGGCTGTCGCATAACAATTGAAAATCTATTGTGTTTGCGATTCCCAAGACTGAGGTATTAATTGATACGACTTTTGCTTACGAGTTTCATGCCAGGATAAATAGAAGGTTACATAGAAAAATGTAGAAGAAGAAAGTGGATAATAAAATGCAGTCGGAGGCATAATATTTTATGATTTATGAATTAATGTTAAACTTGGTGCGACATGCCTCCGACTGCATTTTATTATCCACTTTCTTCTTCTACATTTTTCTATGTAACCTTATATTTATCCTGGCATGAAACTCGTAAGCAAAAGTCGTATCAATTAAAACATGGATTCGATGCCTCCGGCAGAATTAGGTCTTGTTTCGTTCTTTTTAGTTAACATTTTTTGCAGTCGGGTTTTTTGATTTTTAATTAATTTATTTTATTAACAAGTAAAATTTAAAAATTTAATAAGGCTAAAGTCATAATCATTTGATAAAATAAATTTAATACCTCGAAATCGAATGCCAGACACAATAGATATTCAGTTGTTATGCGGCACCTGGGTTCCGCTTGGGGCTTGATGGGTTAAGCATGGAAAAGTTACATAAAGCATAATATTGCCCCGTATACAATTACTTGCCCCGTATACAGTTATACAAATACAACTATTTTTTTAGGTTTTCGGAATGCTTCTAAAGAAGAGTTCAATATGATGGTGATGACGGAGAGACCTATAATGAAGATAATATTATTTTTAAGTTTAGATAATAACCGAGTATTCTGGTGGTGAGATGGAGTGAGGAGGGATGATTTAAGTGAGGAAAATCCCCCCTTATCACTACCACCTTCAGGAGACCGTTAAGGAGACTGTTGTCAACTGTTTTCAGTGTTTTCAGCGTTTGAATATTTTTCATTTAAGAGGCCGGGTGCCATCGAAATTCTCATACATACGTAATACCAAAATCATTTTCTCATACGAAAATATTTAACATGTTTGAGTTATTTTTCAGCTTAAAAAAATTTATTTTGTTTAAATATTTTGTAGTAAATTTACTACTATATATCGTCACTGGACTGGAAAAGTCGCTAACCTCCATTTTTTTTTTTAAAGAAGGCAGGTCGCTATAGCCCTGACGTCACTGCGACCCATGAAGATCTATTGTGACTCCTTCGCACTAGAGAATCATCCCCAACCCAATACTGCTCATAAATTGAACGATATGGTTGGGGTTGGTGCCACGAATTTCCTCTGTGGATGGGTATTCGTGGCGACCAAGGTGCCTGTTCCTGCTCTGTAGTAGAGCAGGACAGTCGAGGAGAAGGTGAATAGGTGTTTCATCCTCCTCCTCACAGAATCTGCAAGTCGTTATGCTACAAATACCCATTCTGTTTAGGTGTTTGTTGAGCTTGCAGTGCCCAGTTAGGCTTCTGGTAAGGATTCTTAATTGGTTCCTACCCAAGGTGAGCACTAATTCTGATAGTTTCTTGTTGAAGCCAGGAATTAGTGCCTTGGAGTATTCAAGGCCAGGGGTCTCAGCCCATTGCTTCCTGCATAGTCTGTGACCCCATTCCTTGAGCACTTGCTTTGTGGTACTGGGAGTTATACCACAGACTGGTTCTGGGCCATATATGAGACTCTCGGCCCCGAGCCTAGCCAGTTCGTCAGCGGTTTCATTTCCGGGGACGTTACTGTGGCCCGGGACCCATACTAGGCGGATGTTGTTGTTCCTTCCCAGCATGTTTAACGTCTCAATGCATTCCAGAACTAATTTGGACGAGACTTCTGCGGCAGTCAGTGCTTTAAGTGCAGCTTGACTATCGGAGAAGACAAAAACGTTTTTATTAACTAGGGCCATCTCCAGGCTTTCTAGTGTTTCTAACCTCCATATAGGCAACTTTAGGAGAGAGCGTTTTAAAGATTTAATTTTTGGAAAAAAAATCATATCTTTGCAACCCTTTAACCGATTTTGGAAATTCCAAAACCTATTGTATGGATGATTTTGTTATCATTTTTTGAAGCTAATACCTAATCTTATATCGCATTAGTTTGGAAGATAAGTGGCGCTTCAGCGAATATCAGTACTAACTTTAAAAATTTAGAGCCTGGAAAAATCGCTAACCTCCAAAAAAGAAAAGTTCAATTTTGCTGAACTCCCATCACTTTATATATTTCTTAACAGTGATTTTTGCTTACCACCCATTATTGTCTCTTATCAGCTGGTATTTTATTCTTAACGTCCAAAATGAACCAACATGATCTGGTTAAATTAGCTAAAGTGTTTTAAGATATTTTAAAATGTAGTAATCGAATACTAAAGTACAAGCAATTCAATTAAATAACCGTATATGTTTGTATATTTTATTTTAGTTTGTATTTATAGTAATGAATTTGTGATATTAAATAACTGTTTCTTTTCTTAGCGACCTGAAAACAAATGAAATTTGTGACGTATAATTTCCTGTTTTAGTCCTGTCGTCATCAACACATTTCTCGTCAACTGATTCGTTAACAGTGCTTTTCGTAATATGCTTGATGTGGTGACGATGGTTTTGAAGGGGTAGATGATCGATTCGCAGATGTTTCCGGTGACAATATTTTAGCATTACCACAAATCTCGTCATTTGACTCTTCATAGGCAGCTTTAGTATTTTCTTTTGGTACACGACTCTGTCCTTTGGTAACTATTTTTTCAGAAAGTAAAAAAAAAACACGTGGTTATACCTTATAATATAATTTATTAAGTCATACTTTTTTAGTCAAACAAATTTTTGAGAATAGAAGAGAAAAAAGAGAAGAATAGTTGACTGCATAATTCAGTCAAATCAAACCAAATAAAAATTTTGTAAAACATGTTTATTTATAATTTTACCTAAGGTTTGTCTTTGTTATCATTGTAAAAGTGGAACCTTCTAAAACAAAGCTTGCGAGAAGGCTCCAGTTGTAATAGTTTAGAAAACCTTTATGCTTAGTTAATAAAAATATATAATTTTTTTATCTATCATATTACATATACTCATATTAAGATATTTAGTTAACCATTTTTAAGTAATTTATTAAAAAACTAACCTTCTGTCGCTGCGTCACCCGGAAAAAATAAATTTTTCCTTAGGAAAAGCTATTTTCTAGCGGTAAAAAGTAGTCTTTGTTACTCAGGGATAATGTAGCAATCTAATGGTGAAATATTATGTAACTTTAAAGTCGGTTTTGTAGTTTTTAAGTTTATTCGTTACAAAAATACAGACACAAAAATACAAAGGTTTCCTCTATTTTTTATGTTATTTGTATAGACTAGAGGACGCCCGCAACTCCTTTCCCGGGACTCAAGGTATCTTCCATGCCAAATTTTAGCAAAATCGGTTCAGCGGTTTAAGCGTGAAGAGGTAACAGACTGACAGACACATTTTGCATTTATAATATTAGTAACTTAGTAAGTAATAAGTAAAGTAAGTATGGAAGTATGAAAGTATGGATAGAATATTCATTTAATGTTACGTACCTATCCTTTTCTAATTAATGAAAAAAAATAGTACCTATATTTACTATAGCAACCTACTGCAGACTACATTAATATAATCAGGTGTTAATTTAAATAAACAGTACTACAGTGTAGATTAAAATGTTTCGGTTATATTATAATAATAACAACAACTACTACTATCAACTAAGAATCAGTATTTCCTTAACTTTTTGTAGGAATTGTTTAATTTGAAATAAGGTTTCGATGATTTCTTGTTTTCTTTAAGGCTGCTGTTTCGAAAAAAGCGTGCAGATGAAACAACTTTTCATCGGCATTAACAGAGAAATTATATCTGAAAAAAAAAATTAGTAATCTACATGATATGATACGTAATTTGGTTTTGCCATATTTTTTCTATCGGTATCACATAATAAAGAAATAAAAAACCAAATCACCTCCAAATCGTTGAATGAAACCATTTTACTCCTTCATTATTTATCAAAAGAATATATAAAAAATATCTACTGCTTTGCAATACATAAGTTAATAATTTGGTTTTTTTACTTTTTTGAAATATGTATTATTTTAAGCCTTAAAAAGGTTTTTTCTCCTATTTCGCCCTATCATGGACGCGGCGAGCGTCGTAACCGCCACCGTACAAGGCGCGCTGTTATGAATGTTATTTTAATGTCATTAACGTCGATATTCGCACTGACAGAAATCGACCTGCTAATTTAGGGAGTAGAAGGCCCTTAAGCTGAAATTTACTTTCAGATACTTTTTTTGTAGTGATGAGAGATGCCGTCAAATGTATGAAAACGATAAGACGTAGTAAACACAGAAATAAAGTCTTAAGAATCATGTTGTTCATGTGCCAGGACTATAACAGGCTAGTAAACGTTTATAACCACGGAAAAGGGCCCATTTTATATGCATACTTTTGCTTATAATACACTCATTATAGTAGACTTGCCTAGCACTACTTAGACCAATAATACACTTATTGTTGGACTATGCAGAACTATTTGCTCCCGTGAAATTCACTGAGCATTTAATAGAACCAGGCAGGCCTTACGTACTCGATGCTTCTATCACTAGCTACTTACTTTAAACATTTGTGAATTGTATTGTGAGGTTGATGAAAAAAATAAAGAAGAAATTAAAGGTAAGTTAATCTATATTAAATGAAAGACGAACACCCAAAAAAGCCCAAGCTCCGGCGCAAAAGTAAGGTATCTCAGTTTTTTGTATATTTTATTAGTATAATAAATTTATATGTGTCATTGCTGCAAAAAGTGGCATAAGTACAAAAAATGCTATTTTATTATTTTCAGGCGTACCTAACAATTTTAGTTTTAATTACTTTTATGAACTGTAATAAACGTTCTATTTTATCTTGGTTGGGCCCGTCCGTCATAACAATGAAGTAGAGCATCCTGCGGCCTTTTTAGATGAAGTGTTGACACCGAATATAACATTATTAGTAGTACCAAGTATTGATGGATATCGAGTTGTAACCAAATAAAATGATTAATGGTAAAATATTAATAGTTTTATTTTTTAATCATGTGCGTCTAAACAGAAAGTTACGATACACACTTTTATATACTTATGTTCACTAAATCTTGTCATTCTGTTTATTTTCCCTATGTATAGTAGATATGAGCGCCGCGCCGGCGCGCCGCCGCCGCCGCCATTTCCTCCGCGCCGCCGCCGCCGCCGCGAAAAACTAGCGGCGCGCCGAACGAGAGGAAATATTTTTTTTTCAAATCATATACATTCAAAAGCTTATAAATAAGGCATATTTAGGATAATTTCAATACGAAATAAGTAAATCATTCAATACTAAGTCAAGTTAAGAGTTAAGACTGTGACACAGCTCCCAGCGTCTTCCACTCTGGAATACAATTTTCATATTTATCTGGAATAAGATTCAATGAATCAGTATTCAGTACGAACGAACTCGTTGTTTTGGTAATAGCGCCTCTACACGATGGCCCGTCGTAGTGGACCATCACGAAGGTCCAACGTGTGGAGGACGTAGTGGTATCGGAGGCCGATGGCGCGAGCGATGCTCCGTACTCGTGGAATGGCGTCGGTGTCAGTTTTTCGGCCGCACATCAAAGGGCCTAGCGATGGCGGTACGCATCTACACGTGGCCCATCATACCACAGTCTGCAGTGCCCGAACGCGGTCGAGTGAGGACTGAGGACTCAACTCTCATAATGAATGAAATTTAAATATTTTAATATTATAACAGCGAAAGTTTGTATGGAATATGGATGTATGGATATTTGTTACTCTTTTACTCAAAAACTACTGAACGGATTTTAATAAAACTTTACAATGACATAGCTTATACATCAGAGTACACATAGGCTAAAATTTTACCCGACTTTAAAAATGAAGGAGGTGTTATGACTGTTATGTTCGTTTTAGGGTTCCGTACCCAAAGGGTAAAAACGGGACCTACTGATACTTCGATATCTGTCCGTCTGTTTTGTGTTCAATGATTACTCCGCCGTTTGTGAACCAATTTTCAAAATTTTTCCATTGGTTTATAGGGTATCATCCTATTTTGGTACCATGTTCACAAAAATCGTGACCTCATGAAGGAATCCATAAGTAATCGAGGGGACTCCTCAAAATTTTTATGGAAACATGTGGTGACGTCGATTTCGTCGGAAGTATTCTAAGCATAATAATATGCTAACAACAAGTAAGATTTTGCATTGAGGTGTACCTATCTGGTATGTTCGGAAGGTATTGAGAGAACTTCTGACTCTTTAAAGATGCAAGTTTGGGAGTTTCGGCGTTGTTTTATGAACGGAAAGCATATGATGCTATTATTACATTCATAATTATCATCATTAACCATAAATCATTATTCTAATTTTAGTCTCGAAATAATTATTCGTAGAAGTTCAGGGAAGGTTCATATTAGGAGGGAAAGTGATACGAAGTTTACTAGGTTATCTGGTGAAGTTATAAAAAATTTAAAAATGTGCGTTTTGCATTGTGGCAATGACTAATGCTTACATGTCCATCTTGAAAGACGTTTAGATCACAACTGAACGCGGCCATCGTGTAGATGCATTACAACCATTGTATAGCCATCGCATGTGCCATATTTTGATGGGCCAGCGATGGTCCATTGTGTAGAAGAGCAATATATGCTTGCATCAAAATGGCGTCTTTGTCGTCGTCATTAGAAGAACAAAATGTTCGCTGTGTCACGCACGAAGGATTCCGTACCAATAGAGAGAAAAAATATGCTGAAAATTGGGTTTTTGTATAGGAGCCACGCTTAATTGTTTAATTTAGTTAACGAAGTCTAAGTAATAGGGTCCCGTTTTTACCCTTTGGGTACGGAACCCTAAAAACAGATGAAAGTCGCATTTGAGGCACGCCGCCGACGGCGCCGCCGCCGCCGACCACAAGAAGTCGGCGCGCCGCCGCCGGCCGTTTACCCATCGGCGCTCATATCTAATGTATAGGTATGTATAAAAAAATATCGGTTTAATAATCTATCTATATACTTACATATTATAAAACAAAGTAGCTTTTTTTCCGTCATGTCCCTTTGTTCCCTATAATCTTTAAAACTACGCTACGGATTTTGATGATTCTTTCAGTGTTAGATAGCCCATTTATCAATGAAGGCTATAGGCTATATTTTACCACGCTAAGACTAATAGGAGCGAAGAAATAGAGGAAAATGTGGAAAAAACGGGGAAAATTATTTGAAAGGGCTCACTTGAACGCGCTAATCTCAGGATATGGACCGATTTGAAAAATTCTTTCAGTGTTAGATAGTCCATTTATTGAGGAAGGCTGTAGGCTATATTTTATCACGCTAAGACTAATAGGAGAATATGCAAAAAACGGGGGAAATTATTTGAAAGGGCTTATGTTATTTGGCACAGATAAGAAGTAGACCACGTGAAGGATCACAGGCTACATATATAGATTTTAATCATTTTTTCAATGGCTATATATTTTATACCCGTACGACGCCGGGGCGGGTCGCTAGTATAATAATAAAACACAAGTAATCCTTTACTAAAGGGGATGCCTCATATTAGTTATACTTATTGTATATAGTGATTTTATTGAGAAATAAAGATTTATTATTATTGTTTATTATTATTATAGAAACATAATTCATTACCATTTTATACCTATTTGGAGTCGATATGTTCAACGAAAAGTAATTTTCAATAATTAGCGCCTGAAAAAATTTAAAAGCATTTTTTTCCATCTTAGCCACATCCTGCGGCAAACACGCCTATCAAAAAATGTTACACTTAAAATACACAAATAACTGAGATACATCTCTTCTGCGCCGGGCCTTGGGTAATTTTCTATGGAGTTTGGGTGTTCTCCATTAACAAGTAAGTATTTCGCACGTGTACGTGCATACATACATGTTTGAACGGCAAACGCGCAAGTATTTCCGTTGAAGTATATTGTGTTTTACATCTCAATTTTTGTTCGCCCATTGAACACGGCGTATTTACTAAGTTGTGCTTAAAAATAATAGTAGTCCTAACAGCATTCAAAATGGCCTTGAAGGTGCGATAAATTTTTAAAAGCCCAGATGGATCATCACGAAGAATACTTTGGACCATAAATAGTTTTCAAGAAACCTTTATATAGTAATTAAGACTATAACAACATTCGAGAGCCCGCATTGAATAATACCAAAACTACTATAGAACTAAGTACTAATATAGAAATAACACTTATAATTGGCACATAAAGTTGACTTATATACACCACTATAAGATCAAGTAACAAGGTCAAATGGTACTAAGTGCATTTCGTTCTATAAATTACTATTACTGGCGTATGACCTTATAGCGGATTTATAATTGCTTCTTGTAGTCTATTACAAGTGCAACTGACTGGAGCAAATCTTCTCAAGTACCTATATTTACACCGGTGAAATACTTGTATAGGCCATCTTAGCCTTTACTGCGCCTATAATATCGTTCTAGAACAGGTCTACTACAAACCCAAACAAACTCCGTGTAACCTGTTATAAGCTTAGTAGTAAAACCTGGAATCATTAAGAAAGAGTTACAAGTGCTGCAAGCCTATAAACTGTGCACTATAGGAGAACTTTGTTACTTGGGTGATACAGTAATCAATGTCTGAAGTCCATTTATAAAGTCTTGAATTTAGCATTATTTTCGCTACTGTCACTTTGATTAAACAATCTTTATTCGATTAAAATATCTGACATCACAGAAACTATAAAAAAATATAGGTAAAAACGCAGCATTTTCCTCTTATCAGTAGACACTTTTGACTTAACAATATCTTTATTGAAATGACTAGAGGACCTTTTCGCTTAACCGCCATAGCTTAACTTTTTAGAGAAAGCAAAAATTGCTGATGCGCCATAGTAAACAATACGAGCTAATGGAATAATCGCTGAAGTGTTATTCATGCTCCAAATAAGTAATGGAAAAATTACTTAAGCAACATAGGTGTAAAAAAGACCGTTTTGAGCGTCGTTCAGCGAAAACATTTATAAAATAATGCCAATTTTCATTTTGCTAACTGACCACAAAATTACCCTGATTGTTTTGAAACCCCGATCATTCGACGCAGAAAAATCTGCTGATTCCAAATATATGTATAACTCAATATGAGCAAAATGGCGCTTCAGCGACTTTTCCATTCCAGTGACGATATTTAAACACTAAAAAATGTAGTAAAATACTAAAAAATATATAAATAAATAGTAAATTTACTACAAAATATTTAAACTCTAAAAAATATTTTTTACTATTTAAATATTTTGTAGTAAATTTCTAATTTTTAATATGTGTGTAATATTAAAAATTAGAAATGTATATGTGTCCTAACACCGGTGTCCAATCCTTACATGTTATGATGTATGGCATATTTTATTGACTGAAGGATCGGCCACTGGTGTTGGGACACATTATATTATTATGTGTCCCGTCACCAGTATCCAATGCTTTAACGTCTTTATTTCTTCAATAATACATAATAATTGTTATTTTACAAAATTGTTGTTTAATAGTTAAGTATAATAAAGTATATTTGATCTTCTGTTGTTTTTTATAAAAACTGTTGATTTTATTGATATTACACTCCGGTCAAGCCTTCGTGGCTTATGGAGTATACATATTATTATGTATATTTTTAGCTATTTGTGTAATTATATACTTACTCAAATATTTTATTTATATAAGTATTTTCATATACTTAAATAAATATAAAATAATATCTTTTCACCAAATTGAAAGCCACTTCTAATTCAATGATCATAATATATCCTAAATTGAACATGCGGGTAGAATTGATAACCTCCTTTTTTTGATGTCGTTTAGTAAAAATCTATAACATAAAATTATGGTCGACTATTGGTCGATAGCTGTAGTCTAATTTTATATTTTTATCGATATATACAAGCAGATCGCCCATCCCTACACGCACACTACGGCAATTGCACACAAGCATAAAATGGGCACGCGCTAGCGAGCTAAGAAGCCATCTACCTATATCCTTTATCTGTGGTCTACTGTTACTTGTGTTCTATTAACTAATAAACGACCACTGTAAAAAGTCGTTATCCTTCTTTTCCTATAACACTTACTGAATCGTCTAGTCTCGTATACCCTTTTACTTTGCGATGTAAGAAATCAGAATGTTGTTTAGGCTTCTTATCCTCTAATATTTTTTTTGTCATTTGTCTCTTATGCCATATTACCTCATTCAAAATTTTAAAGTAATTGTTATAAGCAACAAAAAACACTTTAAATAGCACCAAATCATTAAAACTAACAATACCGGTAAGAAGCCCATTTTTTTATCATTTTATAACTGTTTAAATTATCACCATATGTCAATAAATAACAGAGATACGTCAGTTTTTCTTAAACTCAAAACTTTAAACGACTCTCCTGAACATTTCACTTTTTGGCGCTTATACCCTATTTCCTTTTAACCGTCGATATTAAATATTAATCATTTACTTTGTATAAAGTATAAACTATACACTGTATTCTTGAATGAAAAAAAAATCGCACTTACCTTCATGTTACTCATCAACTGCTTGTCAAGGGTTTGTAACAAGAACCTATCGGACACAGCACGGGTGGTACCAAGTAACGTGCAGGCGAGAGCTCGCACTTGCATGCACAGATCATTCACAGCGGAACAGAGACGTATAAACGCGTCGTCCACTAAACGAATTGTGGTTTCCCCGTCCTGCAGGGTGACAGAGCTGAAAAGAAATTATTAATTGATTTAAAGTTTTTAACCATCAACATAAAGTAGATTTTACATTAATCTTAATTCTTAACAATTTTTACTCATTCTAAACTATTCAACCATTTTAAAGAAATATCCATATTCCATACTAATATTATAAATGCGAAAGTGTGTCTGTCTGTTTGTTATCTCTTCACACCCATACTGCTGAACCGATTTTGCTGAAATTTGGTTTGTAGATACTATGACTCCCGGGAAAGGACATAGAATACTTTTTATCCCGGAAAAATGTACGGTTCCCGCGCGATAAACGAGTTTTGGCGCTACGGAGTTGCAGGCGCCATCTAGTCTTTAATAAATATAATTTAATCCCTACAATTATTTAAGCTATTATTATTATTACTATTTTAAGTATCCGCTATCTGCTATGCAGATAATAATAATTACTCACTTGTCTGGATATTTGTTTCCTAGTAGCCACACTAATTTTATAGCTACTTCTCTCACAATTTCATAATCATCTGACAAAGCTGCACACACATTTTCATACAGATCTGCGCTCAGTGTTTGCCCTCTCTCGTGCAAAGTAAGGAGAGATTGGAAAGCTTCACTTCTCACTCTTGCATCCTACAAATGACAAGGACAGGAAATTAATTGGTCATTACTCATTCTAAAACTTTTCTAATACAAATTGTGTTCTGATGTAACTTATATACACAAATTATTAAAAATATTTAAAAAAAATACCTAACATTAGTATGGTAAATTGTTACTCATAAGTCATAAGTATTACTTATCATACAATGTATTTTTTTTAATGTGTCTTAAATAAATAAAATAGCCCTTTATTTTGGGTGTTTACAAATTTTGTGGTTAAAGTTTTTATATTCTTATTATTTATTCTCCAACAAAACAAAATGATACAATTTCATGTTTGCATTTAGTTCCTCACACAGTTCTAGTTTTCTTGATTTATCTCATATTTACTTACCTCAGCATTACTATAGTCTCCAAGTAATTTAACAATGGCATCAGCCTCTGCAGTCATTTCCGCTGTTCTATCCGCCTCCGGATAAATGGGGTACAACTCGCTGATCAGTTGCAGACACTGACATTTCACCCGCTGACTCGTGTCCTTCAGATTGTCTTTTCCAACATTCACAAGTTTCATCATGAGCGCCTTATCGTCATTTAGTTTAATGCCGAGCTTCAATAATGTTGACATACCCTGAGCTATAACCTGATAAAGTTCAAAAAAATAAGTATAAATTAATATTAATCCTTCCATCGTGGAAAAACGAGACACAATAGCCTTTCAATTGTTATCGCGGCCCACTTGGGCCTTACAAGAGTTGAAGCGTTAAAGACATGAATGCAAAAAGTAATTGTGTCATGTTAAAAAATTATAACGTGGTAATTATTACTAGCAGTATATTAATTACCTTATGGGAAGTTTCATTTTTGATAAGATGTATTGTTTCATCAATCAAATTGTTTAAATTAGCCCCTGGGCACTCTAAGCCAATATCACAAAATAGCCACAGTATTTTCACTCTCACGACAGAATCTTCCTCAGATCTAAAGTGCTCCGACAACTTTTTAATAGCCTCTTCTACGTCTGATTCTTGAAATTGTAGACAGTCAGAAATTCGAAGCAACAGTTGCAAAGCTTCGTCACTTGATTTGCATTTTTCCAGAAGGCCAACGAAAGCAGCAGCAGAACTGCCTATTAATGGTTTCTTTGCTAAGTGAAGTTTCTTTGCCGCTGGACCATCCTGAAAAGAATTGTAAGTTTTCTTGAGAAAGGAAGGTTGTTTGAGGTTGTGTAAAAATGTTCAATATGTAGTAATTATTATTAAAAGGTAGAGACTCAGATCAAATTATATTTTATATTACTCTGTTAAAGCAGTAGTTTTATCAGTAAAAATTGTTAATTTCTAAAAGCTACAACCTGAAATGATTTGTTGTATTCTGCTAAAGCTCTCTTCTTTAGCACTGCTGCCATAGTTTAATATTTGAAATGTTGTATTTAATATTTACGTTTAGAGTCGTTTTATGGTCCGTTTTATGATATTATTTTAATTTTAAACAGAATTATGAAGTCACGAAAATATATACAAAACAGTGCTAAAACTAGGGATGGGCGTTGAATGAACCACAGATTATTATTATATATTTGTAGAAATGAACGAACTAGGGTTGACGATCTGAGATCGATTAATCGCAAAATCGATCTTTTAGAGCAAAAAAATCGATCTTTTTAATCGATCCAACGCATTGAATCGATCTCGTGAATCGATCTTAGACACCCTAAAATCGAGTTACGATTTTTCTGTTTGAAGGCCCGTATTACAAGAGTGAGCTTAATTTTACGCAAATACCCTGGCATCCAACTTAAATAAACCATCTTTTTGGGCATGTTTTTGGGTCGGAAAAAATACAAGAACTTTACCTAAGCATAATTTAAAAAAATTCACTTACTGATGAAACTTGAAAGGTTATTCCTGTATTAAAAGTCGTATCTGTATGACTTCTACACCATTTCACAGGGCATTTAGGCATTTTAACAACGAACATTTTGTAAAAAACTACGTAAAAAGTAAGAAAACAAATTGTATAATGAGTTTGACCATGGACGTATAAAAAAAGGCGGATGGAGTCCCACCATACACAAAACTGTGTCGTTCAGAGTCGGCCAGCTGGCTGTATGTACACGGTCCGCACGCACACATTCTTGCGCTAGTCCATACCATTTGACAGGCGTCAGAACGTGTGCGTGGCCGACTCAGAAGAAAAGTGAAGACACAGTTTTGTATATGACAAGACTCCGTCCAATAATTATCATGTCAACCTGGTTGAATGTACACGAAAAATGTGTACCGAACACATGCATAAAGTATACAATATGTATTCGGGTCACATTTTGTAGCCTTTTGGTGCACTTTTTTTTGACGGAGTTACTCTTCCTGTAGTTTAAAGTTCACTGTCTAAAACATTAAATATTTCGAATTTCTTTGCTGAAAAGGTTAGGATTCAAAATATGTAGAAAAACTACAAAAAAAGTAAAATAATATTATGTACAAAAATATATTATGATTGCATTAATATTGTTGTTTGTATGTTATGAAAATCAAAGTTAAATAAATGATATAATATTATTAATGTGTTGTTTTTTTTAATTTTTGTAACTCGCCTTGAAATATCAAAATCTATCGGTTCTGAATAATATTCCCTAAATATCGATTTCATGGCCCCACTTTTTATTTATTTATCTATGCACTACTTATTTTTTATCTGTTCATTTTGACACCATTGATAAAAACGGCGATCGCAGCGCCAAAACCACTTTGATGGAACTACGCAAAACAAGCTGTCCTATCTGTAGCTTGCTACATATATTAATCTGTGCACCAGAGTAAAAGTACTGACCATGGAATTAATATACCTATACTACGTATAACTAGTATATATTAATTCCATGGTACTGACCACGTACTGACTACATATTGGTTGTGTTTCTAAAAAATATCAGTGTACTGTCAAATTTATAATTCCTGTGACATTTGGTGTGAATAATAAATAGGGCTATTTCTTCCGTGAGTTTTAACTAAAACATCGTTATAATAACTTTATTATCCTATTCATTGGAATATCATTGTGTCTTTTTCAAATTGAAATGTATCAAGTTTTACATTCTTTTGCCCAGTTTTGTAGCAATTATTGATGGTATTCCCTGGTATTACCGATAGTTGCACAGATTAAGTCACAGGCTACACGGTCAAATTTTCATCAATCTGATCCATCAATCTGATTGACGAAATATTGATGGGTTTAAAAAGTTCATATTAAAAATACGATCAATCCATCAATCCGTGGCGTACACGATCAAATTTTCGTCAATCCGTACCAGATTGATGGATCAGATTGATGAAAAATTCACAGGAAAAATTGACCGTGTAGCCGGTGACTATGGATAGGTAGATGGCTTCTTAGCTTGCCAGCGCGTGGCCATTTTATGCTTGTGTGCAATTGCCGTAGTGTGCGTGTAGGGATAGGCGATCTGCTTGTATATATCGATAAAAATATAAAATGAGACTACAACTGCTATCGACCAATAGTCGACCATAATTTTATGTTATAGATTTTTATTAAACGACATCAAAAAAAGGAGGTTATCAATTCGACCCGCATGTTCAATTTAGGATATAATATTAATAATATAATATAATGTAATAATCATTTATTTGCAAAGAATGTTGTTTACAAAGATCTTAAAGTAAGTTATATTATACAGTATCAAACATTATTATGATCATTAAATTAGAAGTCGCTTTCAATTTGGTGAAAAGATATGATTTTATATTTATGTAAAGCTACTTCTTAGGATTTTCGACGATTACGTAGTAAATAATAACACAATTGGGTTTCTGGAAAAAACAAAGAAACGACATTTAGTATTATTAAATTAACAATCGCCGAAATCAATGATAATACTTTCTAGTTTTTAGTCCATTCGGCCATCTTTTCTTTTCATATATCTTTTCTTTTCAAGATAAAACTTATAGAAATACTGTATTTTAACTGTTAAATCACGTCTGTAAAATCAGCGAAATCGGCAAATTTCGTATATGAACTCTTAAATATTAATTTTATTATTATAGCGGTAACACAATTTAAATACACAATCTGTGAAAATTTTAGATGTCTAGCTATAGGTATCCTATAGCGGTTCTTGAGATATAGCCTGGAGACAGACAGACGGACAGACAACGAAATCTTAGGAGTTAATAGGGTTCCGTTTTTATTGTTTGGGTACGGAACCCTAAAAATACTTTTGATTTCCTAAACACGTTACCTATTTGCTGCTGCGGAACCCTTCACGGGCGAGTCCAACTCGCACTTGGCCGTTTTTTTACGTTAGGGACCCCCCCTTATCAAAGCTATATTATACATGTATACGCCCGTGGGGTGGTATCATCTGTCCAGCGTACGGTACTTGTTTAATGGAGGTCAGTGGATAGTAGGTACCTACACAAAAAATGTCTACTGTCAAGTGTAGGGATGATCGATAATAGGAAAACATCGATGTTGACATCGATGCTAACATCGAATCAAAAGTATCGATGTACGATAAATATCGATCGAAAGACACCGATATTTTTAAAACATCGATATTTTTGGAAACAAATAAAACTGTCTATATTATTATTTATGAAAACTTTTAATTATTAGATAAATGCACTAGAAATAACAAAAATAATAAAAAATAACATTCCCGTTACATTAACAAGTTAATTAATAAACAAGATATGAGAATTTTGACTACCTATTTTCTATTATGTTGGCAGGCGGGGCTTGTCACTTCATTTCGGGCAGGCACTTCAAATTAAGTTAAAATTTAGATACTACTTATCAACTTAATACGTGTAAACCGGCTGTTACTCCGATTATTTTAATCAGTGTCATCTAGTGGAAAATAGTTGAAACTTGATCATCTGCTAGACTGCTAATGACTATGCAACATTTATACTTGAAGCTAGTACACCTACTGCACGCTAGACCGCCTAGACCACGCCCAAAAGAATAATTGACGTTTTGATATTTTACTCAGGTAACATCGATGTTTCGATGATATCGAAGTCAACCTATCCACAGAATATATATTAGTTGTACCAACAGAATTCCCACTGGCTAAACCCGTTTAAAGAATTAACGACTCATGCTACGATACTAGTTCAAATTCCGACCGCGCAGTGCTAGGTGCCTACAATCGGGGGCGATGCCGGTCCGTCCACGTTCGTGTCCCTGGGCATCTCCCCCGTGCCATCGTGAGCTTTTTCACGGGGACACGGGGGAGGTGGCTGAACGCCGGTATGCGTGTGTGATTGTGTGTGTGCTTGGCTGCGCCCACAGTGTGACGAAAGGGCCCGCGACCCGGGGTGTCGGAGTTAGTTATGATGGAAGGTCGCATTAGTCCAAATAATCTCCGGGCGGGTACCGGCTCCTCTGGGGCCGGAGAGTCCCGTGCACCTCTGCAAGGGGGTGCGAGGTCCGTGTATACGGAGGGGCCAACTACTGCGAGGAAGGACGAGGAGGCCGAGAAGGACGAGGATGGCGGGAAGAAGAGCGACAGCCCGAAGCCGGCGCCCATTACCGCGCCGGCGGCGGAGCTTTTAACGGACGAGGACGTTGACTTCAGTTAGCCGCAGCCCAACGGCACTGAGCGGTTGCTGAAGTTGATGCAAAAGAAGAAGCTGAGAGGCGACAAGGATGTACCGCGTGTCTTTCAGACACGCGACGTGAATATGCCGCCTCCAAGCACTGGAAAGGTCCCGATTGGTGGAGACTCCCCTCGCGGTCGAGTCTCCCAACGTGGACGTGACTTACCCGGACGCTCTCCTTTCGAGCTCTGGGCGGCTGCGTGTTGGTTGGGTGTCGGCGAGGCCAACGCGTTGCTTCCGCTGCCAGGACACGACCACGCCACGTGGCTGCCAAGTGCCAGTGCCCGGTGGACCGTAGCCGGACTTGTTTCCGGTGCGGGAAACCGGGGCACAAGGCGGCGGAGTGCGGGGCAGCAGAGCCTAACTGCTCCCTGTGTGAGGCCGCTGGCAGAGTAGAAAGGGGGCACGAGCTGGGCAGATGTCCATCTGCGTATAAGCCGGCCCCCGGAGAAGACAAGGCGCCGACCAAAAAGTCGAGACCTAAAGGCGCGCGGGCTCCGCCCGTCTCCGCCGACATGGAGATTGACGCCTAGACCCGTGGGCGGTGATCGGGGGATCCCGCCCACAGTATGGGTCCCGAGAAGGCAGCCCCTCTATAACCCGGGGGGCTCTCAGTGAGGTAAGCGGCCTATAGCCGCTGGAAGATGGTGCCGGTTGCGGCTGCGCGCGGGAAGGGGCGGAGTTGAATTGCTCTGCGGTACCCGTCCCTCCCGCACTAGGCGCATGACGGAGGGCTGGGGGGGTTTTAGTGGGTAGACCTCTAGTAGGGAGTCCCACATACCCCCGCCCCTTCCCCCGAAGGGGTGGGGGATACGTAACGTATTTCCCCTCCTCAAAAAAAAAAAAAAGGTGCCTACAATTATATTTGCCTACATCTCCGCTCTCTTTCTATCGCATAACTCGTACCTTTTCTGAAGAAATCAGGGTTGTCTCTTTTTAAAAATAATATTATAATTTTTATATTTAATTAACTACATTTTATTTAATTCGAAATAACATAACTAAGATATGATGTCTTAGTACTATGTAGATTTAATTATCATAAATTAACTAACAGGCGTGTAACTAGTTACGCGTACTTAGTGCCAACGCTAAAACTTGCGCGGGCGCACGCTCGCGTGTGTATAAACGAAAAATAGTATGGGCAGCGCAGGCGCGTGCGACGGAGCGCGGACGCGGGCGACGACGCTGCCCATACAATTTTTCAATTATTCACACGCGCGCGTGCGCCCGCGCGAGTTTTAGCGTTGGCCCTTAGATTCGATAGGTACCTACCGAACCGGTCTTATATTACCTACTTAAATTGTTTGTATAACTTAGTTATTTTTGTAAGCAAATGAGGTTTCGAATAGTAAAGAAAGTTAAATTTGGTTCACAATCCGTGTTAAGACAGTTAAACACTGCGCAATATTTCTTTTTCAATTCAATTCAATTCAATTTCAATTCAAATGTCTTTATTGCTAGAATGTTGTACATAAACAGGTCTTATAATTAACTACTTATAGTTCTAACATTCTGCCATAACAATGGCGTGCAATTAAATTAAATTTATGTAAAATTAATAAGTACATCATTATCTTACAAGGAATTTTAAATACATAATTTGTCAATTGAAGAAATATATATTAAATTCAATAAGTAAGTATACAATTATAATAATTAGATTACATAGAAAATATTTAGTCAGTTTTTTTTTTGTTATTATTTAGGTATGTCATAAGAGATTTTAATTAATTTTATAACATGTACATTAAATTATTATTATTATTATTATTGTCAAATTTAACTAATTTTATCACAATATTATATTATACATTGTACATTGCATTATTATTCTTTAAATGTCATATATTCGTTTAATGTGTAAAAACAATTGTTTAGTAGCCATTTAGTAATTTGTCTTTTAAAGTTACTTGCATTTAATGATTTAAAATTATCTGGTATTTATTGAAAATATTGATGGCTTTAATGTACACATTTTTCCTATATATGTACATCCATGTGGCACTGTGGCATGTATAGTTTATATTCGTATCTTGGTGTAGCACTTCTATTGTTGACATCAGCATTTTTTGGAAAATAGTGCGAATGTTGCATAACAAAAACACAAATGTCTCTTATGTACAGGCATACCAAAGGAAGAATCTGTAATTTTTGAAAAAATGGTTTGCAACTATCTAATGGGGAAGCTCCACAGATTGCCCTTACACACTTCTTCTGAACTTTAAACACTTTATCAATTTTAACGGAGCTTCCCCATAGTATTAGTGCATATTATGAGAGTACAGACGAAACGTACCCGTGGTATGCACAACGTGCTGCTTTGGTCGAGACTTTAAGACGTAATATTTTAATTGCGTATATAAACTTGTCTATTTTATCGCATACATGGTTTATATGTTCCTTCCAGTTACAGTGTCTATCTACAACGATTCCTAAAAATTTTGCGGAGTTAACTACTTCTATAGCAGTGCCGTCAATGTTAATATTCAAGTCAATAGGTCGTGTTCTATGATCTCTAAATTGTATTATTTTAGTTTTATTGATATTAATTTTTAAATTATTATTATTAAGCCACGTCATGATTTTTTAAATTGTATTATAAATGTCAATATTTTTTATAATTGTTAGATTTGTCTTCACCTGTCATTTTATATTTAAGATACAATTTCCTTTTTACAATGCATGATTTTCTTAATCCCTTAGTAAGCCATAATTTATTTGTCTTTTTATTGTTTTGCTTGCATATTATTAATGGAAAACATAAATCAAAGAATAACTTTAATGTATCATGGAATTCCTTAAAAGCCTCATTTAAGCTGCTCATTTTGTAAACATTAGAAAATGTATATGATGATAAACAGTTACAAAATTTTGTTATGTTGTCATTGCTAAAATCTCTAACAGACTTCGTCCAGGAGACTAGTTCATGTTTATTTTTTACTCTTACTGTAAGTATTTGGCCTGTTTCGTGGTCTGATAGAGCAAGATTGTGAACCTCTGCGGTACAAAATTTTACATTACTGGCAAACTGATCGAGGCATGTCATTTTTCTTGTCGGTGTTGTAATGTGTAATTTTATATTGTAATTTTTTAGCATGCTGATAAGGTCTCGACAATGTTTATTAGGATTTAATGTATCAAAGTTCCAGTCTCCGCATAAAATATTTTTTTTGAATCTTACAGCTATTTTTGATAAAAGCAATTCCAATTTATCTATAAAAACAATAGGGTTACTAGACGGCGTTTGGTATATGCATAAAATTAAGATTTTTGGCGACAATATTTCTATACCCGAGACTTCAAAACTAAAATTACTAGACAATTCTTTAATGCTGTTTAAACTTTTACACTCAATACAATTTTTTGTTAATATGCATGTTCCACCTCTTTTTTTGGATCTCGAGTATGAAGAAGTCATTTTCTAACCAGGTATTTTAAGTAATGACTCCATTCCTTTTTTTATAAACGTTTCTGATAAGCAAATCACATCAATATCTATATTTTTCTGTGTGAACTCCGACAGTGCAAATAAGATTTCTTCAGATTTATTAATGGCACCAGCAATGTTTTGGTGGAATATTGTCAAACTACTACTTTTGTATTTTTTCTTCAAGAAAAAACGTTTTATCTTTAATTGATTCGAATACTTTAGATTTTGAAAAATAGTAGGGAATTGTACCTTTTTTGTGATTTACGCCTATGCTCTGCGATGAATTTTGATCGGAACTAAGTTGAAATTGTTTCGGTTGAAAATCGTTTTGTGTTATTATTTCATTATTATTTATATAGGGCTCTATTTTATTACCTATAGTTTTATTTTTGGTATTTAAAAGTAATAATTCTAATTCGATGTTTAGGACGAAACTAATTCTATTTATTAACATTTTTCTATTTGTGTACATAAGATTATTATTATTTTTTAAATAGACAATTCTTATAATTTTTTACAATTAATTCTATCTGGCTATTGAGTAAATTCACGTTTAAAAAATAGTTATATTGTGTTTTCAATATTAATACTCGTTGCCTTCGAAATAACAAAAGGGATTTTTATCATTACTCTCTAATGCTAATACAACAATGTCATTCTTGTTCAATGTTGCTACTAAATTATTACAAATCTGAAGTATATTGTTACAATTTGCAAAAGAAAGAACTATTCCAAGTATTTCGTACATATCGATGTTTATTCAACATCGATGAATATCGATCATCCCTAGTCAAGTGTCAGTGTCAATTGATGGATGAGATGAGATTCTACAAATATATAATAATAATCTGTGGATGAGATCGCTACGTACTAACCTGAAAAACATATTTTGCAAATTTGGATTTTTAAAATAAATTTTACTATTTTACCATTTAAAATAAAACTGGCTGTCATCGATGAATGAAAATGCATATTAATTAAAAAGTGTTTATATTCATAAGTTACTAAATAAGTGTAGCTTTAATTATTTATTTGGCAAAAATATAAATTCGTAATCATGATTTTGTGCACGTAACACATCTTTACGATTAATTGGTAAACATTCTTCTCTCTTATCGTATCTGCACTACTCAGTCTTATTGTTATGCACAAAGAAGTAAATCAAAACATTAATTAAATTAACTGAATGAGAGTTGTCTAATCCATATTTTCATTTCTAGAAAATGGATGGAATAAAATAATGTCTTGCGAAGAACAACCAGCCATGTCAGACAGACAGCTTCTAGAGGGTGGCTGCCTCAGTGAGGGTAGTGTTTCAGTGCCCGTACCTGCAAAGAAATGGCTACATTGGAAGGAGTATGCTTGTGGTGGTGGATCAGCATTCTGTAATATATTACTCAGTTACCCATTGAATAAATTAATATTTAGACAGGTGACTAGTCATTTTTGTCAAAGTAATGTTGAGATACTCCAATTATTATAAATATTAATTGTTCTTTACACAACACACACTTGTATAACTTTTATAACTATTTTTTCTTTTAGATGATGCATGGAGTTGAGGCCACTTTTGTACTGAATCAGTTACATAAAGAAGGACTAGGCTATTTGTATAGAGGTATGCTTCCACCGCTGCTACAGAGGTCACTGTCTATGTCCCTCATGTTTGGTGTGTATGATGAAAGCCTCCAGCCGCTATTAGATTATGATATAAATCCCTATATTGCCAAATCTCTAGCTGGTATAATTGCTGGCAGCGTTGAGGCGACCCTTATGCCCTTTGAGAGACTCCAAACACTGTTGATTCATCCAAAGTATCACAAAGAATTCAGGAACACGGCTCATGCAGCAAAACATATAGCTCAATATTATGGAATAAAAGAATTTTACAGAGGACTCGTTCCAATACTACTCAGGAACGGCCCCTCTAATGCAATGTTCTTCATTATCAGAGATGAAATAAAGATCAGATTACCTAAACAAGACAATGTTCTATATGAAAGTCTTCAAAATTTCATATCCGGAGCATCCATTGGTGCACTACTGAGTACACTGTTTTATCCACTGAATGTCATAAAAATTGGTATGCAATGTGAAGTGGGAGGGCCACATCGAACCGTCCTGTATGAGTTCAATTACATCATGCGGAAACGTGGATCCAAATTTGGTAATTTCTATCATGGTGCCCTCCTTAACATATCCCGTGCATTTTTAAGTTGGGGCATAGTGAATGCCTCCTATGAAATACTTAGGAAAATTCTTTATTCCTAGTCAAATTTGTAAATATATTTTGTTTTTAAAATTATTGTTGATATACTGTGTTAGATGAAATGATGTTATTATGTTATTTTGTATAGTATTATTTAATATTTTAAGAATAACATGGAAGCATTTACAGCACTATTAAATTGTTAACACGCTATTGTCCAAAATTAGGGAAAGAAAATTGAGAGAAAAAAAGTGCCATAGTGCCAATTTTGTGTCTAGAGTCTAGACTAGACCATTGTAATAATGTTTCTCTAGTTGGACAGTACAATGTGTTTATAGCATATTGTGTAATAAATTTGTGATAAGTATATTACTAGATCAAAAAAGCTTAAAGCTTTAAATTATAAATGTATAATAATTAATAACTATTACCATCTATTACATAAAACATCAAAATATAATTTTATTTAAACCATGTAAACCATGTTACGAATACATTGACTGTAATTTATTTAAGCAATATGATGTGGGAATCTTCAATAGAATGTGTTTGTTTTAATGGTAATTAAATCAAGTAAGAGCTTATTACATTTGTTCATTTTAACAATATTATATTGATTAAAACTCCCACTATTTAAAAAATTTTCATGGGAATGGCTATTTGTTATGATTTAAAATCGCTTTATTAATTAATAATTTGTGATAGCCCACTCCTTTGGGCTTTATCAATAATAAAGGAGCGAGCAGAACTTTTCTAACCTTATGAGTTATGACTGTTTGCTCCATGCTGGCCACTGTTATTTAATGATGTCTACCTAGTACCTACTATGTTGAAAAATAGAAATAGTAACTTTAAACGGTAATTTATCAAATCCATAAGTATGCTTTGTGCAGTAAGTCGTTACTAGTTATTTTTGTCGTTTCTACACAAATGCTTTAGTAAGTAATTTTCCGGTGACTTGAATTTGTGATTGTAAATAAATAACGTAAATTAATGACGCAGGAAATGGGTGTGACTTGTCAACATGTGATCAAATATGAGGGCCACGATGTGTGTGGAATTAATTATCAACACCTCGATATTTGTGCTGTTATCTATTAGTATCGGTGAGATTTACATAGATAACTTTATTACTTATATCCGTCGTAAACAAAACTTCTTTTGTAGTAAAAAATGTAGGCTAGTAACAGTAAACCACAGAGTAGTTACTTTATTATATATAGGTAATAGGAACAGTAAACTGCCTAAAGTCGCTATCCCCAACCCGCCGCGGCCCGCCGCGCCGGGCCTTTATTTGTGGCCCGCGTGATGTTAAACAATTTTGAAATTCACGCCCACCGGCAAAATAACGTAGTCTACGTGATAGTCGTTAAAGTTTTTCCACTTTTAAATCGTTAATTTTGAGGAATGTTATTTTTTAACCCTAAAAAATTTTTATTGCGGTCCGCGACACCAAGACCAAAACATGTTTGTGGCCCGCATGAAAAAAAGGTTGAGGACGGACAGAACTTTCGTCTCTGGGTCTCGGATCTCTGGTATAGCAGTTGACTCAACTATGCACACACTTGGGCATTATAAAAAGCCTGTCACCTTTATGTGTTGAAGACATTTTATTGACCGACTTCCAAAAAGGAGGAGGTAATACGTTCGGCTGTATGTATTTCTTTTTTTATGTATGTTCAACAATTACTCAGCCGTTTGTGGTCCGATTTTCAAAATTCTTTTTGTGTTGTATAGGGTTTGATTCGAATTTGGTACCGTGTTCATAAAAGTGGTGATCTGATGATGGGATCCATGAGTAATCGAGGGGACTCCTTGAAATTTGTATGGAAATATCTATATGTTTCCATACAAATTTCAAGGATTTACCTCGAATGCTTCGGAAAAAATCGAAATCACTATTGATTTCGATTTTTTCTGAAGCATTCGAGGTAAATGCTACGAAAAAGTAAGACTTCGCACCAGGTTATACCCTGGATCCGAAGGTACCGAACAGAACTTTTGAATGCTTATAGGTACAGGTTCGGGGATTTCGGCGTTGTTTAAACAACAGAAAGCATAAGCCAACATATCAATTTGATTGATCATCATCATTACAACCATAATTATACCATGGGTCATCACACTATGACCCAATTATTGGTACTTTTCGCGATATTTTGCATCGAAGCAGTTGTTTTTGATGATGATTTCGCTGTTTGTGGACCGATTTTCAAAATTCTCGTGTTGTTGTATATGATATAATCTTAATTTTGTATAACAATTACGAAAGTGGTGAGCTGATGATGGGATCTATGAGCAATCGAGGGAAATCCTTGAAATTTATCAAAACACTCATAGTGGTTAAAATGTTGTTTCTAGTTAAAGTTAAACATATGTTACGAATAAGAGAAATTTCATACGAAGGTGTCTCTTGGTCCAAAGTCACTGAATAGAACTCCTGAACCTTTAAAGATAAAAGTTTGGAAATTGCAGCATCGCTTAAATAACTGCAAGCATTTACCACAATTTCGCTTACAGTAACATAATGTGAATAGTTAACATTCGTACCTATTGGTTATTTACGCAAAAGCCTTATTTTGTAGATAACTAAAAAGAGTGGAATTATTATTTTTAACAAAAAATTTAAACCGACTTCCAAGGTAAAAACAATAGTACCTAATATGAACTAAAAAGTATTAAATAACTCTTACTCTTTAATAGTGCCTTTTTCAGAATTCGTCTAAATCTCAACTATTTCTGTACATACTACAGTCTTCATTACTTTGAAGTCGGTACCAGTCCCAAAAGTTTCAGATATTCTAAGTTCTGACATTACTGAACTCACGAATAAATTAGCTGGTACCGACTTCAAAATAATGAAGACTGTAGTATGTACAGAAATAGTTGAGATTTAGACGAATTCTGAAAAAGGCACTATTAAAGAGTAAGAGTTATTTAATACATTTTAGTTCATATTACTATTGTTTTTACCTTGGAAGTCGGTTTTATTATATTCTACTACATAATATTATTGTCCATAAGTTATTAGACAATAATTAAAGTACCTCTATGTACCTTGCTTGTAGGCACTAGGCACATAGTGGTTACTGATAAACTATATTATAATTCAACACCTTTTGCCGTGGCCATTATCTAACTACATTTTTACTCATGTATACAGAAGCTAAGCGTCCACCCTACCGCAAAGACTACAGATACGAGAGTGCTTTTGACTCTTTCTACAAGCTGCACCATACGGCTGTGGACTGGCATCGTGCGAGGATCCGCTGCGAGGCTGAAGGTACCGAGCTAGTGGTACCGGAGTCCCTGGACGAAGCCACTGCACTTATGCTCGTCATATCCCCATCCCTCAGTAAATTCGAAGGCGTCTTCATCGGCGTTCACGATATTTACGCTGAAGGAGTATTTGTAACTATTAATGGTAAGGAATGTTATGTTTGGAGATGCGTAAGGGTTTCGTTTGATGAGTAGTTAGTTAGTAGTAGTATACCTAACTGCCGCACTCAGAAGTCAGAGTGGAACAATAATTATTATTAATACATCTTATCTAATTCAAAATTTTGACCTAATCCCCATACATTATCTGTCAAACTCGACTTCATTAAATTGAAGGTTAAACGTATAATTAAATGTGAGTACGCGGCGGTTAATGGGGCAAGATGCCACGAGCCTCCGATATGAGGAATACGACCGAAAAGGCTGCGTATTTTTTTCAATATTGTACCTATCCCTATCGAGTATCGTATTAACCCATCAAGCCCCATAAGCTCACCCATAAATATCTAAGAATGCGCAGAGCGCGAACCTTGCTAGATCTGTGAGCTCACCAGTGAGCGAGTCCACAGAACAATTTTATTGTTCTGTGAGCGAGACACAATATAATAATAGTGGATTTCCAAGAATCCACGATCGAAGGATCGATTTTTACTGATAAAGCCCAATCAAAAGGGCCCCAGGTGGTATAGTTGAAGACGACTCACTGCAGACGACCAACCCTCTGAAGACGAGACCGTACATAATATGTATGTCGCAGTCATCTGGTTCAATCTGCGATTCGATTGAATGACTAGCGTATTCATTGAATGACTCCATTCAATTGAATGACTCGGCCGAACGTCGATTGAACGATCGTCCCTCAACGTTCAACTAGTTAGCGATTTGTAGCATAGCGTTTTGAAGATAGCGGACATGAAATCAGTCAGGTAATTGAACGTATTTCATTTTCTTCCTACGGCGGCACTACTAGTCACTAAAACAAATATGGCGTCAAACAGCTCGCACAGCTGATAGCACTGTGTTGATATTTTATCGATTAAGTACATTTACATTAAAGTAGGTACTTTATTTGTTATAACTAATAAAATAATATGCAAGCGTGGATTTACCTATTACTACCCCGTTAACGGCTACTTGAAAAAAAATATAGCATCCCATTTAACGACTTCGCTATATTATGACTTTTAGTCAAAACGTTAGACGTTACAGTCAACGTCTTGACGAGTTGTCCTTTAGTCATTCAATTGAATGCTGTCATTCTATGAATGCGCTAGTCATTCGATCGAATCGCAGATTAAACCAGATGACTGCGACATGTATATCTACAATATATACGGTTGTTAGTTATTATCAAAGGAGAGGAAGTGACCTGAGCATACCGCCACGGCAATAACCGGACCCTTCTTCAACATCTGTAGGTCTACTTTGGGGCTAGTAGGTGGAGCTTAGGTATGTAACATATGATGGTTCCAACCTTTTTCATTTTAAGGTGATTTTTTTGCAAACACGTTCATGGAATTGCTATGGGAACAACTACAACCCATGCAAGGTGGCGGTCGTTGTGTTGGTATGCGACGAAACGGCAAACTATTTGTACATGACTGTTTGAGCCGCCTACCCTTCGTCTGCAAGAAAAGGGCTCCGGAAATCGTGTTCTACTCAGACTGTGCGACTTATGACAAAAGTAAGAAGTTATAGGGCATTTATTTTTAAAGGTCTGTGAATTAAGACAGGCTACAAATATTTTTTCTGAAAACGACACTGAAAAATAATATTACGTAACGTGAGGAAAGTTGTCCTTTTTACTATTCATCATCAGCTTCATAACCCCTCAGAACAGCTCAAGCAATTTAAAATTGTTCACATACCCTCCCACAAGTCCGTAGGTACTAAAGTGGGACTCTGGACTTTTTTGTGGACTTTGAACTAAATTTATGCCCTACGTACATTCCACTACTGGCCGAATATTCCACAGGATGGGTGTTAGGGCCAAACTCCACCTGCTACATGATGCACACCGAACAACAGACATGGTACGACGCGTTCGACACATGCGCCGGCGCAGGCGGATACCTCGCCACCCTCGACAGCAAGAACGAGACAGACTATATCGCCTCTCTCTTCAACCAGGTCGTCCAACCTGTCACAGAAGATGAATTCGCCTTCCTAGGATTCAACGATTTGTTTTTAAGATTCCACTATCGTACCATCTTTGGTGAGTTATAAGATCTAATCCTACTAAGTGCCTACTATCTACTAAACTATACCTAGAACAATAAGGTTTAAGCGGAACTCGTAAGCGATCATTACTACAGGATTCAGCAGGCAATAAACGAAAGGAAAGGGATCTGCAATCGCAAATTACCGAAACTGGTAATTCGTACTAACACACTTATTTAAAACTGTATATATAGCTCTATGATATTATATGGTCATATACAATATAATATTATATCTTCAGGTAATCCACTGAATAGTCATCAAGTTGATTGGGACATAAAGTGTCCGGATGAGAAGGATGTTAGAGCGGAGGAACGATGCGGTGGCCTCAGTCGAACCGGCCTACTTCGCACTAGTTCCTGTGACACCCCTGCCGTGTTCTTCTGCGAGAAACCAGCTAACGATTCAAGCGCAGTTCAAATTTACACCACTACAACCACTGAGACTGCAACAACATTTACTGAAGCTACAACACCTATAATGAAAAGGACTAAACCTAAAAAGCAATTAAGAAATTTAGATACATCGACAGAAACAGTTATTCTAAGTACAATAAAAGCAGTAGAGAGAGCTTCAGTCGATGAAATTAAACCAAACACTGTAGAAACGTTAAGAGGTATTGACTTAGCACAAGCAGAAGCAGTTTCGATAGATAATAAAATATCACCAAAAGCAGATCAACGCTCAAAACAGAGACACAGAATACATGTTAACGAATCACACAAGACTGACGCAGTCTTGAAAAATTCTGATGCAACAAAGACAGCAACTACTGTTTCAGTAAATACAAAAACGCCCCATAAGCCCCTTGATATCTTTAGAAGTGTACACACAACTCAGGCAGTAGATTTAGAATATGAAGACAAACCAACAACAGCGGTAAATAAAGATTTAGTTGATGATGTCACGCCGACAACATTATATACATTAGCAACAGAAAACATTACAATAGTTGATGATACATTGCCAACAAATGAGACAAAAGAAGATGGAGACACATCACCAAAAGAAAATATGGATTTGGTAGATGAAGACATATCAACAAACAACAAACAGGAAACAGATATTCAGTAAATGATGAAAAATCAACATTAAAGGCAGATACAGATGAATATGTGAGACCAATAATAGACATACAGACAGAAGAATCACTACCACGATACATTTTTACAACCACCGACCGATATTGGCGTAGAAAATTCAAAATAACGAGACACGATGACAAGAGTACTACAGTTAAAAAAAAATAGTTACTGGAGTAGGTAATTCTTTAAAAATATTCTAAACATAATTAATTTAAAAGTCATATTCTTAAACAGTTTCAAATAAATAAAATTAGTTAAAATTAAAGATTGAGTATCGTTTTAAAAAACAACAATGTATCACATCAGAAATATATTTTAAATCACATTATAAAATAACAATAATATATTTTTAACATTTATCTACTCAGACGACACATATAACATTTAGGTACTATAACAATTCTTAATTCATTACGTAATAATATTATCTTGTAATTAATGATTGTTGGCCATTCGAAAAAAAAAATAGATTAATTTAATAATTAATGTTAACAATAAGAAATTTTAGGTGTATAAGGCCCAGTATTCTGGTAAAATATTAATAAAGGGAACCCACTACTGTTAAGTCAATGAAGCCAGCCATTACTTCATATCAAACCATATTACAGCTAGAATCCGATCATCATTTACCAAACACGGAGAAATTTGGAATAAAGGCCAACGCTACTTCTCTCTTTCAGTGGTAGCGCGGTTTTTCAGTGAACAAGATTTTACATGCTAACAAATACGGTATAATATCTTGCATTCACAGGTTTGAGTAAAGACCAAGATAGCAATATTATGTTTACATAATACATTAGCGAGTAAAAGCGACAACTAGCGGTAAATCGTATTCAAAATTTCTCCCAGTCCAGGGGCCGTACCAAGAAACTGTTTTGAGACCCAAACAATCAAACCAAAATGCCGCGTCCTACTTTAACAAACGTGAAATGACGTTGTTAGAGCAGAACGCGGCATTCTTGTTCAATTGTTTAAGTTTCGTGGTACGGCCCCAGATCAGCCCCGTCTGATCTGTACCTTTTTACATACATCCGTAACCTTTTTGATTACAACCTGTAACTATAACAATATCAATAACATCTAAAATATCTCGGTAACAGAAAATGTTGTTCGACATTAGAAAAATACGTATCATCTTTATAGAGGCTAAATTAGTTAAAAAATACACAAGTGTAAATCGTAAAATGTGTGTAAAGTGCAAAAGATTTTAAGCTTATTAGAAGAGTAAAGACTAGCGCGCGTAGAAAAACTGATTCCGTCGTCCACAATTTGCATTCCGATTATCGACTCGATAACATGCAAAATAGAGACTACTTTTCTGCAAAGTTTTACCTTAGGTACTGTTATATGCAGCATGTGCTAAACTCAATATTTACTAAATACCATAATACATATTATTAAGGAAAATAATTAACAACGGACACAAAATCCTTTACCACGCATACCTTTAAAAGGAAGTATTATAGGCCTATATTGTTTATCTAAACAAACTATTTTCTGATCACAGTTGGTAATAATATCAAATGTTATGGCACTTGGAAATTGAACTACTTTGGCATACAATATAGCGGTTAACATCAAATTTTATTAATATCATAAAAGTGTATATTTAAATGTAGAAAATAGTGGAGAATAAGAATTAGTTGCAAGAATAATATAATATTAGTTAATTATTTGCAATGTAGTAGGAGTGTTAATATTTAAGTGATCTAAGTATGTGCGTAATTATCAAAAAATCAACAAGTAATATTTTAGATCGTCAAAGTCGATAGTCACACTTTAAAATAGTTTTCATAATATGTCGTTAAAATGGAGGTCCATTGGGCTCCTACCAGTCCTACGTCATATTAATTGTAATCATTGAAGTCAAAAAATATAAAATATTTAGTAGTAACGTAGACTAAGGAAAATTTCCTTAGTCTATGGTAGTAAGAAATATTAAAAAAGTATAAGTACATAAAATACAAAGTATAAAAATAAATTGTTCTAATCTCAATTAGGCTCAGATATACATACAGTTCTTCTATAATAAACCTTGTTTCATAGGCATAGGTACATTCATTAGGCTAGTGGCTACCTATCTAATCATTCATGAATTTACAAGGCATATTCAAAAATGATTTAATATAAATATTATATTCAACCATCTCGATCTGCGCTACTCAGTACCCATGTAAATTCATAAAATTTTACAACATATACACATATATTTTTCATCCTTTCACGAACGAGTTTTATCTCTAAACCCTAATTTATTTTTCAAAAAATAACTTTAACGTAAAAAAGAAAATTGTAACGGCGCAAAATGTCTGTACATCAATCGTTCAGAAATTAATAAGTCTCTCTAGATGGCGACTCACGTTTTTTTAAACACAAAAATACTTTTATCATCCAACTCCCTACTTAACAGAAAAACGTTTTTTAAACTGAAAAAAATGTTGGGATCACTGAACTTTGTTTTGGCACTCCTCTTCCCAATCGGTGGGTATAAGCGAGTCAATGTGCTGCTTAAACTTGGTGTACTCGCATGGCTCCTCACAGAACGGTAACATCAATTCCATGGGTACTTCTACTTTGGTGTTGTTCCTGTAAAACACCTGAAAACAAGGAAATAATACAATTATTATAAGATCCCAGTTAAACCTCCAAACTTTTACAGAAATGTTTGTGACAACTGGCTAATTAATATGGAGGATTTACTTTCACATATTTTCAGGACGCCAGAATTTTAATTAATACATATTTTAACACTCATAAAGGTATGCAAACACTTACTTTAACATAAAAACTATCCTTGACAACCTCTTCCTCGTGTAATTCAATAGTGATACTCGATCCAAATTCCGGTTCCAGTAACTCTTGGAAGCCGAGGGCACGGAACAGTGACACAACTGTCACATCATGACCAGAATACACATACAGGGATCTGTCTACATTAGTGTGTTGCACATTATCTTCCAGATGGTGTCTTATGTCTTCCAACAGAGGGCCTGAAAATTTACAAATACATTTTGTTTTCTAGAGATTAAAGAGAGAGCCTGTTTCACCAATTCTTGATAAAGTGCCATCCGGCACTTCATATCCATGCTATCCACAACATTTTTGACAGTTTCTCCATACTCTATGATCTATCTGTCAAGTTAAGTGGTGGATAGCTTATCCAGCACTTACCAGGAAGTGGTGAAACAGGCACTAAATTTTAAAAAATAACTTTAATCTATGGTCTGAACATCCGCTCAAGAGAGCTTCCAATCAGCTCATGGCTGATTGGAAGATCATCTAAACTGGCCATTAACAACAAACTGCTTAATATATATAAATCGATTATCAAGCCAATCTGGACCTACGGCCTACAACTGTGGGGCTCAGCAAGTCCTCAAATATAAGCATAATACAAAGAGCTCAAAAATGTATACTCAAACAGACGTGCAACGCCCCATGGTTCATTAAAAACTCAGAAGTACACGAATTCTTGGGCCTTTAGACAGTCAAAGAGGAAATTAAGATGCTCAGTACAAAGTACAAACTTCGGCTAAAGAACCACCCAAATCAGCTGGCTCAAATGCTCCTACACAGATACACTACTAGTCGCCTTAAAAGGCGAAATATCCTGGACCTAGACACACTGGATTAAGATCCAAAATAATCAAAATAGAGATGTGCCCAATGGGGAACAATCTCTGCCTGCCACAATTCGCTAAACTCATCTGCTCATAGTCTGAAAGACTGATCGCATGATATTGGAACAGAAAAAAAATCTATGGTATGATTATGATCAAGGCAAATGAACCAAAAAATGAAATGATCTTAAGGGGGGTATTACATTATCATCTATATTGGATCATTTATAGGATCTTAAATAGGATCCAATAAAAATGATCATTTGATCATATCTGCATATTACATTATCATTTATCATTGATCCTATTTTACGTCATATTTGGTTTCAATAGCCAATGGGGAGCGCTAACGCTGACAGGTATTGACATCAGTGTTACTAGATCTCAGAGAATTCGATTTGTCAAAAACATCGTCATTTTTAATATGGCTTGTTTTGTGTTATTTCAGCAAGAATATTCAAGTATTTAATTAGAAAAATAATTACATTACATTATTTGAAACATATTAACGAACAAGAAATTAAAAACTCTTTTTTATATTAAATAACTGGCAACACCAATTTCTATGACCGTATTGGATCCAATCTCTCAGCAAATGTCAAAAATCTATGATCAAGGAAGAAATGAATCATTTAACTATATTACATTATCCAATATAAATGACTCAATGATCTAGGATCCAATATAAATGATAATCTAATACCCCCCTAACTCGCATTTAGTATACTCGTATAATCATAAGTCAAGACACTAGCAGAGGCGGCGCAAGGCGTAGGCGACGTGGGCGACCGCCCACGGCCTCGCGGTCTAAGGGGCCTCGCGCCCTTTAAGGATTTTCGAGTTTAGATACTCAAATATTCATAAATAAAACGTTTTATGACAAATTTTGAGTATCAAAAATTTATTTCTCTCAACAAATCCGTCCTCTTGCGTAATCCATCAGGGGGCCTCGCAAAATATATTTTAGGGGGGTATTACATTATCATTTATATTGGATCATTTATAGGATCATATACGGGTGTCAAAAGACCGCTTCCGATAACTTCGTGGGGTTATTATAGGGCATGAGATATATCCATTGGTGCAAGTAATTTTCTTTAAATAGCCAGTTTTTAAAATAGTCAAAATTTTCAACACGCAATGTATAACGCTGATGTAAATGCGCGATAGTATCGCACGCCAGTGGAGCCCCGGGCCGAGTCAGCCCCCACGCGCCGCCCGGCCCGCGCCGAGTCCCGCGCGCGCGGCCCTGCGCTAGACAAAACAGCTGATCGTGGTGTGCCCTAGCCCGTAGGTAGTGAATAAACCACCAATATTGTAATAATTATTAGATAACATAATGTTAGAATTTATTAATTACCGTTTCTTAGGTTATTAGTTTATTACTCAAAAATACTCAGTTTTTATTTCCGGCCAAAAAGGAAAAGAAATCATAATTCACATCCGAATCAGGTTGTAAAAATACAATACACAGTTACTTACACCTATCTATGGAAAAAATACTTGATAACATGTTCACTGACCTGTGATCAGCTGTCTGCTTTTATGAAATGCAGTTCGAGCTGTGCTCCATCTAACTCAATGTAGATTGCAGAGTTTTTCAACACGAAACAAAAGTAAACAGGAGACATTCCAATTCTTTAAACACTTTTTACTGCACTGTTTAAACCGCACTATCGTCTATCGACGACGACGCGATGTTCACCCCCGTTCCATAAAGGTTTACGAGTATTAAAAGTTCATTCACATTTCATCCCACATTCATCGGACACGTATCATGTCACGGCCCGTTATTAATTACAAACATAGAAAAAATATTAATTACAAACATCCATAAAATTACAAAACTTAAACAAAAACGTCACAGTACACAGCGCGGCGCGTGTTTACAGCCGACTGAACAAAATTGAATAAAAAACTTTGTAAAATAATAGGGATGTATCCCTGTGCATATTTTGAGTTATCGCTAATTTTTATCGATAAATCGTATTGTTTTACATACGAGTACGTTTTGATTTGTAGTCAAACTAAAAATAAGCAAATACCTACTCAATGTTAAGAATAGCGACAATAATTAAAAGTTATTTAATTAATTAGGTATTATTAAAGTATTTTCATTGCGTACGTAGACGCGCATAACGCGTGCAATATAATAATATATTAATAATAAGCAATGGCTTATCAATCACTTTATCACGGTAATGTCGGTATCGAAATTATCGAATGCAACTTGACTATGTATCCCGATAAAAACTTTCTGAATTTATAACCTCTTAATAGAGTTAATTTTAAAAATGAGAATAGTAGACCTACTAAATAATAGTTATAATTTTTATTATTTAATGGTAATTTAAATATCGACTACATCGTTTTGAATTTATAGGGTACAACACTTAGATTGTCCTTGAAATGGATTAGCGACACATGCGTCGTACACCTACAGAGCGGCCGGCGGCGCACGGCGCCTTTGACGTTGCCGCCAAGCGGTCTGGTCGTCCCGTCGGTATCTTTGAATTTACCGAAAGTCGATACATGTTTTTAAAGACGATTTTCGCATAATTAGACTTTCGTTCCAATTTGCATCTTGAGGTTGAAGGTTGTCCGTTGAGTTATGTTTAATTAATAAGCGTATTACGATCTTTTTAAAACGTATTATTGTGATAACTAAATGTGTAAAATGTAAATTAATTAACTATTATTTCTTATTTGTTTGCGTTAAAAAAATAAGACGTGTCGTGTAAGATATCGTGTAAAAAGAGAATGTGTTGTTATTGGTGGTGTTATTGATTGGTGATATGGACTATTTTCAAAATGCATAGAGAGCACATTCAAAAATCAGAATTCAACATTTTTCACGGAAGTAATTAATTGCTAGTTTTTCATACTGTATCGACTGTAGTAGATAAAAAGCGATAATTGCAGATCTAGGTACTGTCCATCCACAATCATCGTTCTGCATAACACGGAAAATGTGTTATTATTTTTTTGTTTAAACTTTGTGTTGTGTTAGATTTCGTGTAAGAAACGTGTTGTTGTTGGTGGTATTATTGCTTAATGCTAAAGAATACTTACAAAATGCATAGAGTCTAGAGAAATAAGAACACTTTAAGAACTTAACATTTTACACGTAAGTTTATTACCATAGTTTTACGTACGGAAGTTTTCATGCATCGTCTGTAATTTCGATAGAAAGCCTAACTCCTGAGATTGCGGAAGACGGTGCATCCGCATATCACACAAAATCGGTTTTGTTCCTTACGAATAACTTTTTAACTAATCGATAAATAAGTTGTTACTCATGCTCAGAAAGTTACTTACAGTTTTGTACATGAGTTAGGATTAAAGTTTTAACCCATTAAGGCCCATACGAGTACCGGTGATCGAGACAACTCTAGAATACAATAGCATTTCCAAGAATCCGCGATCGAAGGATTAAATTAGCCTAGGTAAGAGATCATAGGTCAAAGTTCTGAGTTACTTGAGAGAGTTGAATGTCATGGTTCTTGATAGGTTGGAAAGAGCATAAGGTTAAAAACTGCCGCGACCGTACAGTATGGTCGTTTACGACCTTATGTTATTAAGCGCGCTACATTTGATATCAATGACTCGCGTCTTTTACATTACCTATCGGGATAAAAAAAATAAAAGTAAAAAAAATATTTTAAATATTTTTTGTAAATGGTTTATCGTTTTGTCTAAAGGTTATTTATTATAAAAAATATATTAAAAAAAAATTTTTTGAAAAAAAAAAAAAATACATTTTTGTATAATGATTTCTTAAGTTTTCGCGAGTATCACTCATGATATTATAAGTTTAAACACTTACGGATTTTGTCGCGGAGCACTTTTATTAATCCCGACGTTTCGGCTACTTTACAGTGGCCGTGGTCACGGGCGGACTGAGGTGACAGGTGTCCAATTTCTTGAAGTTATCCAACTACCCGACGACTCATCAATATTTGTTTGCGTTCCGATCTACGCAGAACGAACTCACAGTGTCTTGAAGCCGAGGTATCATAGATTTGTGCTTTAGTTTGTTTATCACTGGATCCCAACTAGATGGCAGCACCCAACCATCTTCGCGGTTGAAATTAGGGTGTTTTTTAATTTCTATGGCCTCGCGTATCATTCTTGGGCGGTATCGTGCTTCTTTTGCCAGTACTTGTGGCTTATCAAATCTTATGTAATGGCGAGGTTGATCCAGTGTGTGTTCACAAATTGCGGACTTGTTGTTCCTACGGTGTTTGACATCTGCAATGTGTTCCTTGATACGGGTTTTGATGGCCCTTTTGGTTTGCCCTATATAAGAGAGGCCACAATCACAGTCGAGTTTGTAGATTCCTGCATCTTGAAGGGGTAAGTTGCATTTCACTGATGGTAAACATTGGCTGATCTTTTTGGGCGGCTTAAAGTATGTTTTTATTGAAGCTTTCCTTAGAATGTAGCTCACTTTATCAGTGACTCCCTTTATAAATGGTAACACTGCAGGTAATCTTTCAACTGTTGCCGGCTTCACTCGGTTGCTGCTCTGTTTGCGTGGTACCCGAAGCTTATTGTCGCGTAAAACTTGTGCAACATGATGAAGTTCGGTGTCCACATGCTGTTCATCGCAGATTCCTCGTGCTCTTTGAAATAACGATTTTCCAACAGTGACCACGGCCACTGTAAAGTAGCCGAAACGTCGGGATTAATAAAAGTGCTCCGCGACAAAATCCGTAAGTGTTTAAACTTACATTTTTGTAATCAGAAAATGTAGTATAATAATACCCCAAAGTTATCGGAAGTGGTCTTTTTACACCCTGTATTATAGGATCCAATCAAAAATGATTTTTTGATCAAATAATTCTTTTTTGATTGGATCCTATAATATATGATCCTATAAATGATCCAATATATTTCATATATTAGAATTCCAAAACTTTATGTCTTTTACCTGTATGCAGCCGTTGCATCTGGGGATTGTAAGACAACAGTGCTAAACTTGTCATAAATGGCAGACGCATATCACTCGGGAAAATATTCTTAGTCCACTCTGGCAACTTCAACCCAGCAGTTTGCTGGGACAGGAGTGCACCATACAAATAGTCCACTTTTAATACACTTCTCATACTTTCATTTGTATGTTTACTCAAGTAGTCAAATATTTCTGTAAACTTTGGATCTTTGTCAGTTTCTGCTAATATATCATTGTACATTTTTTTCCAAGCTTTACATGGTTTCGTAGCAGCTATAATCTGAAAAAATTATTAGTGTATGACGTATGTGCTTTATATTCATTAAATAATAATATAATATCTATGGACGCTTCACACCACATAAACTTTTTGTTCCGTCGGCGAGATTCGAACCCACGACCCCCGGCTTGAGCTACCAACGCGCTCACCACTTAGCCACAGAGGTCGTCAAATAATAAGCTTATTAACATTTTAAATATTAGATGTGACATAAATAAATTATTTTTAATTAATAAAAATAAAGAACTAGTAACCATTTGTTATTGTTGAATTTAGAAATATAACTATGACGCTAATTTCTAAACGCAATATTAAAAAATAAGTTAATTAAAAATCAAAAAGCCCGACTGCAAAAAATGTTAACTAAAAAGAACGAAACAAGACCTAATTCTGCCGGAGGCATCGAATCCATGTTTTAATTGATACGACTCTTGCTTACGAGTTTCATGCCAGGATAAATAGAAGGTTACATAGAAAAATGTAAAAGAAGAAAGTGGATAATAAAATGCAGTCGGAGGCATGTCGCACTAAGTTTATAATTAATTCATAAATCATAAAATATTATGCCTCCGACTGCATTTTTTGCCGAGGCCTTTTACTTTTTGCTATTATTGAAATCACATTAAAGAAAAACCTCATATCACACTCAATCAGTTCTGTTAGAGCCCGCGCGCACGAGCAACTTAGTGGCACGGCGATATATATGTCTCTTTCGAAAAAATTGCCGCCATGTCGCAGGAGTGCGCGCACGAGAGCGACAGCAACGCAACTTTTTTCCGATTTTTCTAGACAGTCATCAACATGGATTTGGTCGAGACGGCTGTGGTTGTTGCACTCGCAATAAAAAACCGAAGAAAGCGTCGCAAAATAGAATATTGGGTGCATCCATTATGGAGCGATCGCCTGACTCTTGGGAAATTTCATACTGTGTTTATGAAATTGAGAGCATACCCAGAAAAATTTTACGTTTTCTTTAGAATGAGTGTCGAAAGTTTTGATGAACTGTGCAGAATCTTACGACCTGGCCTCGTTCATGAAGATACAAATATGAGATTAGCTGATTTCCCCCTAGAAATACCCTATTTTGCCCCTATCTTGGTCGAAAACCCCCTAAATCTAGCTAAATCTAGGGGAAAAACCCGATATTTTGCCTCTATTTTGCCCCTATCTTGGTCGAAAACTCCCTAAATCTAGGGGGAAATCCCCTGATCTGGCAACACTGGGCCGGTCGGCAACTTTATTGTTGCCTGTGCGCGCACTTGCATAGAAACCAATAGGGAAGGAGACAGTTGCGTTGCAACCAAAAAAGTTGCCCAGAGTTGCGTCGCTACGTGCGCGCACTTTCATACTAGCTCCTAGACTTGATCAAGAGACAAATAAATCGCCGAGCAACTAAGTTGCTCGTGCGCGCAGGGCCTTACACATTTTAAAATTAAATGATGTGTTTCTGAAATTACTTGCTACTTGCTAGTAAATATATTTTTTTTGTAAATATAATTTTAACAAAAAATGTTTAATTGAGTATATGTATTATTAAATCGAGATTTCTTGTACATGAAATTAAATATTCCAGAAAACCATCAACTGTATCATAGGCGCGGATTACACCATCAATATTATCATGATTCGAGTATCACGCGAAATCCACGCGGATCACGAGTACTGAAGCGCCCTATTATACGGTCAATATTATCACCGCCAGTACACAGTTGAAATCGCTAGAGGAAGGTCGTCTCGTACGTTTTTTTTTATTTAAGAGAAAAGCAGCAAATGCAATAATACTCACATGCGCGTTAAAAACTAAACGCATGCAAAACAAGACGGATTATTGTTTATTATTATTATCTATCTTATATTATATTTAAACATCTTTCGGATTCCATAAAAATGGACATGTTTCTTACAAAAGAATAAACTCCTTGAGGTCATCAGGCTCTAATTATTGTTATAAGAATTCCTTATCTCATTATTAAGTATGTTTATTATTAAAATTATATTTATGAATTCTGTATATCTGCATAATTATATTATATTACATAATTTATAGGGTAAAAAACATATATTTCTGCTATATTTGCACTCCACCTGTCACTGGCAAATCAACTGGGACTTGGGAGGCATATCACCAAAAAAAAGAAGAAGAATAAGTACCATAATCTGTGGAAGCCACGCCCCCAGAATCGCGTGGATTTCAAGAATTTTTAAAATGGCATAGATTACACGGTCAATATTATCACGATACTATCACGGGATTCCGTAGACAGAGTAAAAGTATAGACAGCTGGATATTTCCTTTTCACTCACACAAAGAAAGAGATAGTTAAATACATATTGCTTGTGGAGAAAAGAGATAAAGTAATTATTTTCTGTCCCTCACCGCGTGGCCATTTTTTCCAATGTGATACACTTATTAAGTGTAAGACAAAGTTTGACGTTTCGTACACAAACAGCTGTGATTTACAAATTTTGTTTGATTTAACTAATTATTGTAACGTAGAAGTAGTGGTTTGTGTTTTTCTTATAAGTTGTGTATGTGCACTATATTAAAAT
The DNA here is from genome assembly GCA_963422495.1 of Polyommatus iphigenia. NCBI lineage: Eukaryota > Metazoa > Arthropoda > Insecta > Lepidoptera > Lycaenidae > Polyommatus > Polyommatus iphigenia. The sequence goes on along the minus strand of OY730185.1, from coordinate 10,073,011 downwards.
AATGTTGGGATGTAGTGTCATGGGCTGTAAAAGCAATACTTTATAGAAAATTGAGAGAATATCTTTTCACACGTAAGTTTTCAAAAATTTCGTTTTATTTTATTAGCATCACAGTTTTTATAAATTAACTTTCTTTAATTATTAATATTGTTCACATTAAATATATATTTTACTAAAATTAGCATCTAATATATTGTATTTTATGTATTTTGTTTTTATAACCTTAAATGCCAGTGTTGCCAGATGTTGCTTACGTTAATTACCCTGCTATGGGGAAATTTAAGTAAATATGTTTTTTTCAACATTTTGTTGTTTTTTAACCGACTTCAAAAAAGAAGGTTATCAATTCGAAGCGTAGGTATGTATGTAATATTTCTAGAACTGCCCAGTTTTTGTATAATATGTTAGTCTAGATCAGTGTCTGAACAAATGAAACAAATTTCAAAAGTGTATGTATTTATGTATGTATGTATGTTTTTATGTTTGTGTTTGCATATCTCCGGAACTATAAGTCTGATTTGAGTAATCCTTTTTCGTTGTACAGTTTGGTATAATTGTTCAACTTAAGGAATACTGCAAGTTTCATAAAAATCGGTCTAGTAGTTTTGAGATAACGTAATTTTAATTGTCAATTAAGTACAATTATTTTGAAGTCGGTTTTATATTTTTAATCCTTCGATCGCGGATTCTTGGAAATGCTATTGTATTCTATAGTTGTTGTCGCGATCACCTTTGCTCTTATGGGGCTTCATGTATTAAAGTACTATTTCAATACAGTTAATATGTATCCAATTTTTTTTTCAGATTTCCTAACGACCCTGAAATCCGTAAATTATGGAGAACTGTAACAAATAGACTGAATTGGGACCCACCACGTGGTTCAAGAATATACAGTAGACATTTTAATAAAGAAGATGTATTACTTAAATGTTGGAAAGAAAACATTTCTTTTTCTGTGCCTGTCAAGGTAATTTATTTATAATTAATTAGGTACTTCTTATCTGTGTACAGAAATTAAATTAATATTTTTAACCGACTTCCAAAACGGAGGAGGTTATATGTTCGTCTGTTTATATATATATTTTTTTGTATGTTCAACAATAACTTCGCCATTTATGGACCGATTTTCATGATTCTTTTGTTGTTGTACAGGGTTGAATTCGAGGTTGGTCCCATGTTCACAAAAGTGGTGATCTGATGATGGGATCCATGAGGAATCGAGGGGGAAGAGAAATTTATAAGGGAACATATGGTGATTTCGATTTTTTCTGAAGTATTTCAGGCATATACTACCAAAAAGTAAGATTTTGCAACAGGATGTACCCTGGTTCTGAAGATAACCAACAGAACTTTTAAATCCTTATAGATACAAGTTTGAGGATTTTGGATTTATTTAAACTACTCCAAGCAAAAGCCAATGAATCTTACATTATTTCTGCTGAACATAGGCTAAATTTTATTTTGGAAAAAATAGGGTTTCGTAAGATATTTGGGTTTTTCGGACGCCAGGTGTAAAATCAACCAGAAAAGTTACTTATTTTGCGTACGCTGCCAAAACTATAAAAGATAGAACCATAAAATGTACTAGTAATTGTAGATCTTATAAATATCTACAAAAAAGTCCGCGACACACTATACTTATCTATGTCGAGTGAGGCACAATAACCATTTTTTTATTTAAAAATCTTGAATTTTTTTGGACTACATTCAAACGCGTTTATTTTACTCATGCTATTAATCCTTATCAAAATAAATTATTTCATCACTAAGTACAGTTTATGTAGATAAAATTTGGTCTTTGAATGATTAAAATTGGACGTTTGGTTTTGAAATTATGGCGAAATTAAAATATTACGGTAGTGGGCGTCACCAAGCGGGATGCGCGTGCGGGAGGAAGACAATCTGTGCAGTGTGCACTGTGCACCCTTCGGATAATGATTGCGTCCGCACTCCACGTCGTCGATGTCAATGTCGGAGTCTGTGAATTGACCTGGAAATCATTTTGCTGACCGAGTCTTTCCTGGGTAGGCTTTTTGCAGCCGTAACCGACATCCACGCGGGCGGAGCCGCGGGTGACCGCTAGTAATATTATGTACAACTAAGACAACAAGCTATAATATAGCCTTGTCGTCTCATATCATGTAACTAAAAAGGGTAAAATTATTTTTTAACAAAAAATTTAAACCGACTTCCAAGGTAAAAACAAAAGTTATGCTTATTCATAATCTAAAAAGAATCAAATAATTCTTATTCCTTATTATAGTGGCGTCTTCAGACTTCGCCTAAACCTCAACTATTTCTGTACTCAATCTTCATGCTTTTGAAGTCGGTACCAGCTTACCTTAGCGTAATTGCTATGTCAAGGATCTCAGAACTTTCCCGGGCTGGTACCAACTTCAAAAGTACGAAGATTGAGTACAGAAATAGTTGAGGTTTAGGCGAAGTCTGAAGACGCCACTATAATAAGGAATAAGAATTATTTGATTCTTTTTAGATTATGAATAAGTATAACTTTTGTTTTTACCTTGGAAGTCGGTTTTAATTTTTTGTTAAAAAATAATAATTTATTACAGCTCCTAGATTCTAAGAGCGAAGCATCAGGTAACCCATCGTGTGAGACCTCCCGCTTTGTATGGGGAGGGAAAATGGGAATATTTCCTGCCCCTCCTATCTTCTTTTGATTAATTTCGATGCGGGTCCCAAGACAGCTTTAGCATGTCTCGCGGGCTCCTTGAGATCATATCAAAGGGTTTTTGTGGTTGGATACCGCTGTCGATTCTGGTGACACAGGAGAAACAGTGGTGGGAAAGTGTGGTGGGCCAAAGCCCGATAAAAAATACTTCTTTAAAATTTTAATAATTACTGCCGTACTCAGAAATATTTAATGATTATTAAACTTCAAATAAATGAAGAGTTTGACAGATATTGTATGGGGCTTAGTCAGCGGCTACACGGTCAAATTCTCATCAATCTGATCCATCAATCTGATTGACGGAATATTGATGGTTATAAAAAGTTCATATTAAAAATACGATCAATCCATCAATCCGAGTCGTACACGATCAAATTTTCGTCAATCAGTACCGGATTGATGGATCAGATTGAAAAGCCTTCCCTGGACTTCAAAGATTATTTGAAGGCTAAAATTAGCAGAATCGGTTCAGCCGTTATCGAAATATAGCGTTACTAACACAATTGAAAATCCATTTTTATATATATAAGACTAGCTGTCCCGGTGAACTTCGTGTCACTTTAAAACCTTCCCTGGACTTCTACGAATATTTTAAGACTAAAATCAGCCCAATCCGTTCAGCCGTTTTCGAGTTTTAGCGCGACTAACACATTTGAAAATCCATTTTTATATATAAGACTAGCTGTCCCGGTGAACTTCGTGTCACTTTAAAACCTTCCCTGGACTTCTACGAATATTTTAAGACTAAAATCAGCCCAATCCGTTCAGCCGTTTTCGAGTTTTAGCGCGACTAACACATTTGAAAATCCATTTTTATATATAAGACTAGCTGTCCCGGTGAACTTCGTGTCACTTTAAAACCTTCCCTGGACTTCTACGAATATTTTAAGACTAAAATCAGCCCAATCCGTTCAGCCGTTTTCGAGTTTTAGCGCGACTTACATATTTGAAAATCCATTTTTATATATAAGAGATATAGATTAAGTATATCTAAATAAATAGTTTAAGCTTTGAAGTAATGTAGTTTCCGAGTTACGACCGAAAAAATGTCACAATAATATTATAATATTTTTGGTGTCGAATTAATATAAAAATTTCAGTAAGTACATAATATAAATGTAAAAGACTATTTACATTTATATTTACTGAAAGTTTTTAACTTGGCATTAATATAATATTAGATCCGTGGGTAATTTTTTCATATCTCTTATTACTGGTAACACTAACTACTTTTCTTGTTGTCCCTTCCAGTGGCACGCTGAGAATGATTCTACTGGGTTTCTTTTTCTAAGCGGGATTCACAAATAGTACTGCGATACTGCGATTCGGCCTATTACACCATCAATATTATCACGGAATCGTGATAATATTGATGCGTGTAATCCACGCCAATCTCTGTGATATTATCATGATTCTGCGATTCGGCCGCTTACACCATCAATATTATCACGGAATCATGATAATATGATGCGTGTAATCTGCGCCATAGGGGGGTATTAGATTATTTATTTTGGTTTTTCATTTATATTGGATCCTAGATCATTGAGTCATTTATATTGGATAATGTATTATAGATAAATGATTCATTTCTTCCTTGATCTGTGATCATAGATTTTTGACATTTGCTAAGAGATTGGATCCAATCATTGAATTTTATAGAGTGGTCTCGGCTTAATGGTCTATACCAAATAAAAATACTGTGGCCCGTCCGCCATTTTATGTTCCGGTTCTCCGAGGTACATAAACTGTCAAAGTGTCGTATTATTAAATTGAAATAGATGATTGTTGAAAATTTCATGGATATTTCTGTTTAATTCTTGTGTGTAGTGATTACGGACAAGAAAAGACTTAATGCCTAAGTGCAGTGTTGTTGAATGTGGCTCAAGATAAAAGGAAAACCAGAAAAGTTTGTCCTTGGATCGGTATGTTTATATTTTTACTAAAATTTTTGTTATTTTACTGATGGCTTGACTTCGCATGTGCTAATTTAGTTAATAATTAGACAATAAATAAGATTTGTGATAGAATAGAATATATCATGGCTGGATTTTAGATATTTAATCAACATAGAAAATAGTAGATTTGACGTTTAGTGATGTACTTTTTTATCGAATTTAAAAAATATAAGGTGAAGAATCTGATCATATATTTGAAATATTTTAACCTTAATCCGCCTCGTTATCAGTTTGACAACACATCATCAATCATAACCATCATCAATCATAATCATAACAAATCAATGTCATTTCAATAGTCACTTTGTTTTCATTCTAATAATAATTTTACTCTCTTCTCTTCTATAACCCAAATTAGAAGTGATACTTATAGCAGTTTATTTTAAAGCATCGCTGTACTATAGTGTTTGATGTTAATTATTATTTATAAGTTATAACTTTTCAGCCAAGTACCGGTCAAGGTGAATCTGATTTACATATAGAAATAAAACAAGAAGAAAATGCCTATTCCAGAGAAAACTCCTTTAGCAAAGAAGGTTTTAAATTTAGTTGGTATGTATTCTATAAATTTTAATCCACATTTCATAACCTCCTAGGTTCTGTTGTAGGAAAATAGAATAAAACTAATTCATAAAAATCATGTTTACAGAAACGAACTCAAATCAAGAAGTTGACAAAAGAGTGACAGTCATAAACGAAAAAATATAAGGACATGGAATGAAAAAGTTCGCGGGCAAAAGAAAAAAATAGCTAAAAATATTATAAAAGATTTGCAGGAGAGAAATTTGATAAACAATGAAAATTTCTGGAAGCATGTGCGGATCCTGCGCGTTGTAAAGTGTCCTAAATTAAGTGCAGTGTGCCCAAATACCCGTTAGATTCCGAGGCTAAGAAAGTGACTTAAGCTAAGTTCAATTCCATGTTCTCGATCTACCGCTGACTAGGTATTCTATTTTTATTTTAAATAAATTTGTAATTTTTTATATTTATCTTTTATTTATCTCCACATTCATTATAACTTTATTGTAAAGATATAAAGAAAAGTTCAGTACCCAAAGAGTAAAACGGGACCCTATTACTGACTTCGATGACTGTCTGTCTGTCTGTCTGTCTGTCTCCAAGCTCTATCTCATTAAGCACTATAGCTAGACTTCTGCATTGTTCACAGATTGTGTATATCTATTCCCGCTATAGCAAAAAAATACTAAAAACAAAATAAATTAAATATTTAAGGGAACCCCAAAACAAACGTGATTTTTTTTGCTATTTCTTGCTTGATATCAATAATGGCAAAAGGTAGGCACTTGAAATGTTCACAAAATACTCAGTTGTATACATACTTTAATAATAAAATAGATGGTAAAATTAAAATAAACTGTAAGCCCTTCGTGCGCGAGTGCAACTCGCACTTGTCCGATTTTTTGGCAATTTTTGCACGATATCAATAATGGCAACTTAAATAATAATTAATAAACTTAAAATAAATTAAATAGTTTTATTAAAATTAAGTGGGCTCCAATAAAAAAAAACTATACTTGATTATTTTGTCTCTATGTAATAATACGAAACAAAATAGGCAACTACTTATAGTTTTTTTGTGAGCAACTTCAAAATTTGAATTTTGAAGTTGCTCACTTTATTGGTTTATTGCTCACATGATATAAAAGGACGCTCACTTAAAACATCTTAGTATAACGATATCCTCGAAAAATATTAACCGAGATAGACCGCCATGTTTAGTTCCTGGCAATATGGCGCCGGCCACACTTTTTTGTAGTTATGTCACTTCCATATGTTTCCTTATTCATTGGATCCAATACGGTCATAGAAATTGGTGTTGCCAGTTATTTAATATAAAGAAAGGGTTTTTAATTTCTTGTTCGTTATTATGTTTCAAATAATGTAATGTAATTCTTTTTCTAATTATATACTTGAATAATCTTGCTGAAATAACAAAAACAAGCCATATTAAGAATGACGATGTCTTTTGACAAATCGAATTCTCTGAGATCTGGTAACACTGATGTCAATACCTGTCAGCGTTAGCGCTCCCCATTGGCTATTGAAACCACATATGACGTAAAATAGGATCAATGATATATGATAATGTAATTTGCAGTTAAGATCAAATGATCATTTTTATTGGATACTATATATTATGATCCTTTAAATGATCCAATATAAATGATAATGTAGTTAATACCCCCCATAGAAACAAAATAAAGTAACGCACGCGAAGTAAACATAATTCAGATTCGACACGTTTAGACTTTAGAGGCGGCGCGGCGGCGTGTGCGACTTACCCGCGAAACAGCAGTAAAAAAGCGCAGACACTTCCGAAACCATGATCGGCTTGGCCGACTAGTCGGCCGATTAGTCGGCTTCTTTGCAGCCGACTCACAGTGGATCGAATCGAAGATTTCGGGGACATAGAGACCGACTTTTGTTTTTCAAATTTTTCTTTGTGCCAATGGATAGAGCTAATTAATGTGATCAAAAGTTATTCTTTGCAATTTTTTCTTAGGCTTATTATTTAGGTAGAAAAAAACATATTTTAAAATTTCTTGTATAGAAAAACATATGTAATCCCAAATTTTTGCCAAGTCCTGATAGATCCCGCGTTCAAACCTTTTTTTTCTTATATTTTGGCTACATTGCTAGTATTATGTACCATAAATATGTGCTTAAAGTTGCAACTTTGCCAGAAATAGAGGTAAGAAAATTACAAAAAAAATAATTAGTAACTATTGACTTTTCTAATTTCTAAAACTATTGTAGGAACTTTACATGCATAAAAATAATTATTCTAGTAAAATAATGCTTATAATTACTTAAAATATATTTTTTTAAAGAAACTCGATTCCATGTCAATATTATATAAGATCGAATATTAACTTGTAACATTGGTTAGCGCATTAGCGTTTAGCGTTAACGCATTGGCGTTTGATAATAGTCAATAATCCTTTGTAATGTGTATTTTCTAACAATCGCTTAATGACAATGAACCGAACAGCATTCAAAATAAAGAGCTTAAGTAATTGCATAAGTGCTTATGCTATACAGGGTGTAACAAAAACAAGTGATAATACTTTAAGGTGTGTACGTGTTCCCTGTAGAGAGTTCACTGTGAAAGTAGCAGCGCTGAAAGTCGAAATTTTTTTTTAACTTTTGTATGGGGAAACTCGTGACGCTCGGGCCCTTGCCCATACAAAAGTGTAAATTTTTTTTGATCTTTCAGCGCTGTTACTTTCATAGTGAACTCTCTACAGGGAACACGTACACACCTTAAAGTATTGTCACTTGTTTTTGTTACACCCTGTATACCCTTATTAGCCAATCATGAATATAGTGTGGCATGGAATATATTATCTTTGTTAGGTCTAGAAAATAATAAAATCTTGTATTGTTTTGCTAATAGCAGTGTGTTTTAAAAATTTGCGAAGGAATTTAAAAAAATCCAATATTTAATACTTAAATTTTCTTATTAAGTATCGAAGAAAACGTTTAAAAATAGCATCAGTATGGTTTTTTAACAATAAAGATTACAAATAATAATATTTTATCCATTTTAGCATCACGTACATATTCCCTATTTATAATAAAATTGAAAAATAAAAAGTAGTGAGTACATAAAAATTACTATACTTACTATACATTTTTTTCTAAATATGTACATATAACCTTTAACGTGAGTAAGATTTTTAAAAAACTCTTTAAAAAGCTTACTCACTATCAGAATCGTTATCCTGTAATTTGTTAACGTCAATAAACTCTATCTCAGAGTCAGTTGTCAAATTCAACAGAAGCTCTTTAGCCCGTGAAGAGAGAGCTATTTTGTTGAGCTTTGATAGTCTTGGTCTAAGACTTGTGATCTTTGGATCTGACGATGTCAAAAGATTATGTAAAATATCCTCATTTGTGGCTTTTCTACTTAATTTTCTGGAATAGCTCTCTCTGAATTTGCGAAAATCTTTGTTACGAGCTTCTGCTGCTTCTTCTGACAGATTGCCGATAGGTATAGTACCAAAATGCTGAATAATATCAGTGCCATGTATTAGCAATTTGTGCAAACTAGAAGGCATATAATACCAGGGATATAAATTTATGTAGAGTTCTGCAGTCTCTCTACAGAATAAAGAGACTTTAGAAAGGTTGACGCACTCTCCAGATGCTATAGTCTGGAGTATTACATGTAACCTTTCTATTAATTCTTTGCTTATACCAGTAATACGGGCTGCAGTGTCTGCATCCCTGAAAAATCTTCGGGCAGTATTGGCATCATTAGTGGTTCCCTCTCCTTGTTTCACCTGGTCTATTAGTAAGCCGCAATCTTCTCTAAACGCTCGCTGTATTTCGGACTTTCTTAACTTAATTTTTTGTTGATTTTCACCCCTGCCACTCCATTTTTTAAAATCAATGCGATATGCTGCATAAGAAAAATGGGACATTACGAGGGCTGCTATTTATGTATCCGGAATTAAAAAAGAAACAAACATATATCATTTAATATGGTTTTATTGCTATTCAAAATATTCGCCGCGATGATCGACACACTTTTGCATACGCTGGAACCAATTTTCATAGCACTTTTTCCATTCTGATTGAGGTATCTCCAAAACGTGCATTTTGAACGCATCAACAGCCTCTTCGCGGCTCGAAAAACGTTGACCACGTAATTTATTCTTCGCGTATGGAAATAAAAAGAAATCGTTAGGTGCCAAATCAGGGCTGTACGGCGGATGACCAGTCAATTCGATCTTTTGACCCTCCAAAAACTGAGTTGTTTCAGCTGAGGTGTGACAGCTAGCATTGTCGTGATGTAATATGATTCTGCGTTGTCGGTTGTCCTTTCTTATTTCTTCAAAGACTTCTGGTAAACAAATGGTCGTATACCATTCAGAATTAACCGTTTTACGATTCTCTAATGGCACTGTAGCCACATGTCCATTAATTCCAAAAAAACAGGCGACCATTTGCTTCAAAAAGTACTTACTTTTTGCACGAGTAACTTTTGTTGGTTTCAGCTCATCTTGGAACACCCACACCGTTGACTGTTGTTTAGTTTCGGGGTCATATGCATAGATCCAAGATTCATCACCTGTGTAGATATTATAAACGGCTTTTGACGTACCACGGTTGTATTTTTTTATCATTTTTTTGCACCAATCGACACGAGCCCGTTTTTGATCGATTATCAAGTTGTGCGGAATCCAACGCGAACATATTTTTTTTACAGCCAAATGTTCGTGTAATATCTTATGTATGCTCGTCATACTTATGCCTAAGGACGCCTCTATCTCGCGATATGTAACATGACGATCACGCATTATTAGTTCCCGCACAGCATCTATATTTTGTGGGACAACAGCTGTTTTTGGGCGACCTTCTTTATTTTCATCCGTGAGCATAGACCGCCCACGATTAAACTCACTGTACCAGTGATAAACAGTGGTTTTTGATGGTGCTTCATCTCCAAAAGTTGCGGTGAGTTGAATAAAGCACTGTTGTTGATTTAGCTCACGCCGAAAATCGTAGTAAATCATTGCACGAAAATGTTCACGCGTTAAATCCATGGCAAATGAAGACACGCAATTGTCAAAATGACGCCACAATGGAAAAATAATTGACAGTCACATGAAACAAAATGTATTCTTCAACCAAAGAGTTCTATTTTCAAATGTTGTAATTACTTTTTAAATATTGTTCTTGTAAGTGGCCAGTTCCGGACACATAAATAGCAGCCTATGTACTAATAATGAAAATGAATATTTTGTAAAATATCAATGACTCGCTGCTGTAAAAGTAATTATTAGCTAAGGTATGATAAATCAGAATAATTATTGTTACCTATGTGAAGAAGGCACTCCATACACCTGATCCAGCTGTGTAAAGATGACAGTCCGTACTGGTGAATTTCTTCATTCTTCATTTCCGATGGCTTTGCTTTGCAAATATCGCAAACGGCTGTCGACGTATCTGATAAATATGACGTTATTTTTCCGTCAATCATCGTCAAAAGTAACTGGTGAGACACTTCAATTTGATTCAGTCTTGATGGCTGAAGCGCTTTTATTTCTTCTGTTTTTAATTGACATAACAGTGGACTGGGTTTCTTTCGTAAATTGGAACATTAACGGACGACAGTAAAACATGGATGATGGTCTTTCGTTTTCCCAAACAATAGTTCCATCCGATTGTTGAAGCCTAACTGGCATTAGACTGGCCATAAAAATAATTCAAATCCTTTGTTTACTTTTTGCTTGTACACACTTTGGCCGGAAGCTCCGTAAAAACCGCATTTACTTACAAGCTCTAAATTTTTTGTTGCGTCTAAATCCATAGAGATTGCATCCAAAAGTCTTGATACAGTCAAGTTGAGTAAAGCTTGCAGTTTAATTGAAGCCCCATCCTTAGTAATACTTATATCCATTTTATCTGGATAACAATTCAATTTAGCTTGTTGCAATTTGTAATAGGATGGATATAACTCTGAACCATTTTCACTCGCAGACTCTCTTAAGTTTATATATTGCCACTTTGATAACTTTAGCGAAACTAATAAAGCTACTGCCTTATCAGGTGAATACGTATCACTCTTAACCTTCTCGTTGCTTAAGCATGCCTTGACTTTATTTAAATCTTCTGGGTGATTGAGTAAATGGTTCATTATTTTTGAAATTTCTTCGTTTCCACTGTTTTTTAAATTCCTTGTTGATATGGCAGACATTTCTTCCGGAGAAAATGAAAGATTTTTATTTATTTCGTCTAAACGACTCCGTTTTTGTCGATCACTTAAATCTTCAAAAGGTTTCCTCGGAGTAAAGGTAGATGTGGAAGCGTCCGAAGTGGAAAGTGCTGGTGGTATATTCTCAGTATTATCACAAGCCTCGAGTTCTATTGGTTCAGCATTGACAACATCAAAATTGATTTCTTGGGGCCAATTTATTGACGATTCTAACCAATCACCATTTTTTTTAATAAAGTTAGCTAATACTCGGCTGCATTTTTCCCATCTGGCACATACATTAGAACAAAAACGCGTACAGAACTTTCTAAGCACAGCACTATTTTCTTCAGTCACATTCATTTTCGATTGTAGAAAATCAAATAGTTTTTTACTATCTGACAAACTTTTCAGTTGGTCTCTTAATACCATAAATAAATCTATATTATTCACAAGACCGTCCATTATACCAAAATAAAGAATATTAAACACTGTGAAATGATGTATGTAGTAGCACGTTTAAGCAATAACTAATTTTGAAATATCTATTACGGTCCTTTTATAATTTCCCAGACCTAACAATTAACAAAGATAATATTAATATGTTCCATGACACCCTAATTAACTGATGGCTGGAAAAAAATATTGGCTAATGAGGGTATAATATAAGCACTTATGCAATTACTTAAGCTGTTTATTTTGAGCGATTGTTAGAAAATACACATTACAAAGGATTATTATTTACTATTGTCAAACGGATTAGTTACAAGTTAATGTTCGATCTATTCACATGAAGTCGAGATTTTTTGTTTTTTTTTCTAATTTTTAGTAATTATAAGTATTGTTTTACTAGCATAATAATTATTTTGCATTAAATATTCCTAGAATAGTTTTGGGAACTAGAAAAGTCATTAGTTACTAATAAAATCTTTTGTAATTTTCTTACCTCTATTTCTGGCAAAGTTGCAACTTTAAGCACACATTTATGGTACGTAATACTAGCAATGTAGCCAAAATATAAGAAAAAAAAGGTCTGAACGCGGGATCTATCAGGACTTGGCAAAAATTTGGGATTATATATGTTTTTCCATACAAGAAATTTAAAAATATGTTTTTTTCTACCTAAATAATAAGCCTAAGAAAAAATTGCAAAGAATAACTTTTGTTAACATTAATTAGCTCTATCCATTGGCACAAACAAAAATTTGAAAAACAAAAGTCGGCCCCTATGTCCCCGAAATCCTCGATTCGATCCACTGTGCGACTAATCGGCTAGTCGGCTAGTCGGCCAAAGTCATGATCGGCACATCTCTAAAAAATAGTTATTGTGCCTCACTCGACATAGATAGGTATAGCTGGGTATAGTGTGTCGCGGACTTTTTTGTAGATATTTGTAAGTTCTACAATTACTGAGAATTTTATAATAATAATAATAATAAAATGATTTATTCACACACTAAGACATTGCACAGCACACACTAAAACAACAACCAAGCAATAAACCAAAAGAAAAAAAATGCTTAGCTAAAACAAACAACAAACAACATCGGAAAGAACAACAATATGTACAACAAATCAACAAAAAAAAAATATAAATGGCATCAATTAGGCAGTGCATTGCATAATGTCGAAAAGGATACCCACTCAGGTGTATTACCACGGCACAGAACACTGCACCGCGGTACCTGATCTTCCGTGGTTCCTATACATTACGCATGACGCACGACAGATTCAACATAATTATTATGGTTTAACATATAAATAATAATACACATATATATATCTTTTTGTTCTCCTTTTTTGCTATCAGCAATCAGCTTTATGGAAGCTATAATCTGATGAGGTCGCTTTTAATAGGAGTAGGTGGATGTTGTTCCCTTGAACATCATTCCAAGTTTAAAATCTGTTTCCTTTTAAGGCGAACAGTGTCTCCTGTAGTATTGAGGAGATTTTGCGCAAGTACGTTTTGGTGTTCTTTAAGTCTGCTCTTATATTTAGTGGTCTATGAATTTACTGTTTCCTTTATTGTATCTATTTGCAGGTGTTCATGGATTTGTGAGTTCCGAATAAACCATGGCGCATTTGTTAGAGTTCTGAGCACATTGTTTTGGAACCTTTGCAGGATTTCTATATTTGAGTTACTTGCGGAGCTCCAGAGTTCTATGCCATAAGTCCAGATTGGCTTTATAATACTTTTGTACACAAGTAGTTTATTGGTCAAAGATAGCTGTGAGTTACGACCTATCAGCCACAGTAGGCCTTTAAATTTTATATTTGCTTCACTCTTTTCTGCTTTGATGTGCTTGGCCCATGTGAGTCGCTTATCCAGGTGCATACCAAGATACTTAACACAGTCGCTTTTTATGTAGGTCAAGTTTTTTATGTAGCAACTAACGAGTATAGTGCTATTAATAGATATACATAATATAAGATAAGGGACTATTATGAAATTTAATACTTATAGTGCGATTATACTATAAAAAAAAAAAGGTAAGTGTATTTTACATTAATATATTATAGTGATAGTTATTACTACTGACATGAATTAATATGTTACTACTTTATTTATTCTGTTTACTCTGATATTTTTATAAATAATAGAACTGTAAGTGTACGAACCGTCAACATTTTCAAATTCTTTCAGGGACCGGAAGTGATGTGAGCCCATTGAATCAGTAGCCAGCAACAACATAAATTATTTTGATTCCAAATTTTAAGCTGGTATACCTGGCAAGCATCTGCGAACTTCCTATATCTCCCGGTTTCGGCTTTTATGGTTCTATCTTTTATAGTTTAGGCAGCGTACGTAAAATAAGTAACTTTTCTGGTTGATTTTTTACACCTTGCGTCCGAAGAACCCAAATATCTTATGGTACCCTATTTTTTTCCAGAATAAAATTCAGCCTATGTTCAGCAAAAATAATGTAGAATTCCAATGGTAAAAGAATTTTTCAAATCGGTCCAGTAGTTTCGGAGCCAAACAAACAAAAAATCAAATCTTTTTTAATATTATTTTTATAATATTATTGTAGATTTATTGTTCTATTTAATATTAAAACTGCAAGTTATATACATATTTAGAATCAGTGTTTAAAATCCTTTATTTTGATACCCCACAAAGAGAATATAATCACTACGTTTTGATACCCCACTCAATATGCTTTTTTTTACTTACTTTACTAGAATTTTTATTTTTTTTACCTCACAATATGGCGTCAAACATCTGCCATTTTGGTTTTTTTTTTAATGTCACCTATCTAAGAACACTTGGGTCATTAAGACAAATCTAACGATACCTCAAATGTGAAAATCCGTTCAGCGGTTCTGAAGATACAAGGTAAGGAAGAATATTACAAACATACAAGATACGCGCATAACCCTCCCGGCAGTCGGGTAAAAAAAATTACTTACATTATCAAGTTCTCTAGGTAAGGATCGGACAGGAATAGGCTGCCAATTTATTTCTTGATTCCAAATTTGTCTCTCTGAAGGTGGATACAGACCAGCTAAGAATGTGTATGCACTCATCAAACATCTATCCTTGTCACTGCTTCGAAAATATGCATCTTTGGGAAAATAGTCCTCTGATATAAAGTTAGTATAATAATCTCTGAACTTCTTTCCCAATTCATATAATTGTATTTTGCCAATCTGAAATAAATGTTGTGATTTCTTAACATAACATTATAATAATATTTATAAAGGTATTGGTTTAAAAAAATATATAATATTAACACCTCCATCGTGGGTATCACAGTAGATTTTCAATTGTTATGCGGCAGCCAGCTGCCGCTTGGGGATTGATGGGTTAACCAAATAAAGGTTTGTAGTACAACTGTTATCAAACTTATAGTAGGTATAAAAGAGACTAAATTAAATCTAAATTATTTATAAAAAAACTTACATTTGTCAAGCCACCTGGCCCTTCTGGCCACTGATATTTTTTAAATGGATCGCTGTTGTATGTACTCTCAGGTGCTTTAGCTCCATGCCTGAAAAGCTGGAAGGCAAATTATTTATTAGGTAAATTAAATATCTATGCTATTCAATACCATTTTTGAAGTTATACTTCTTTAGGCGCGTTATGAAAAAATGATGAGAGTGAAATTTTAAGATGCGCGCGCACCTGTGACACAAAATTAACAGTATGAAGCCGTCTGCTTAACCGCTCATTAAGTCTCGAAAAAAAAGCTACCAACAAAATAGGAATTGAACCTCGATATTAGTCGCGCATGTTGGTACGCTCGTCACCTCTGATCACTGTTTTCATATTTATAATATTTATCAACATGTCTCTAGTTTATACATTCACAACACGTGTTTGAGTTTCATACAAGTGCGAATTATATATGTGCTAATAAATTATATTCAGTAGTGATTTAAATTGAATATTTTTATTGATATTACTTACAATTTGTGAATATTAGTGAAAAAAATTGTGCTTATATACTTTTTCAAGTGCTCCAATATAATTGAGGTTAACTATCCGTATGTATTATTTATTGATATAAATTAAAATACTTTTATTTAATATAATTAACACTAAATATTATTAAATTATTAATGTTAAATACTTATTATTGGTTATTTAATATTCACAAAATAAAGAAATAAATTTAATAAAACATTTAATAAAAAGTTTGTGATAAAAATTAAAATTGAACATCAAATTATAATATTAATTTTTAATATTTGCTATTTAATGATGCCAAAGAAGTATAACTTCTCACGCGCGTACATAAGTACACGCACCCATTTTTTTTTTCATTTTCATATTTAACTTTAACCAAAGATTTGACATTTTGCACTGTAGTTATATTTAAAGTTACAGATAAAGTAACAGTTATAGTTAAAGTAAGTTGGTGCAACCCAACCTTAATCTCTGTCGAAACTCAAAACCCCAGTAGACTTGTCGAAACGCAGTTTTCGCTCGCTGTAGGTAGGTACTTATACTTTCAACTGGCCAAAATTTTACTTAAATATTCAAAATCTTTCTTTTCAGAAACAGAGCAGAACAGTAAACCTACCAAGTACCAACGCTAGCCAGCAGCATCCAACTATTGACGTCAAGACACGGAGACCGATGCAGCCGAATCTGCACTGAACTCGCACTCGAACTCGAACTCGAACTTCGGATTCGGTTTCGGTTTCGGATCCAAATCCGAAATCCGAAACCAATTTCGGATTCGGTTTCGCATTCGGATTCGGTTTCGGATTCGGATTCGGTTTCGGATTCGGATTCGGTTTCGGATTCGGTTTCGGTTTCGGATTCGGATTCGGTTTCGGATTCGGATTCGGATTCGGTTTCAGATTCGGATTCGGTTTCGGATTCGGTTTCGGATTCGGTTTCGGATTCGGATTCGGTTTCGGATTCGGTTTCGGATTCGGATTCGGTTTCGGATTCGGTTTCGGATTCGGTTTCGGATTCGGTTTCGGTTTCGGTTTCGGGTTCGGGTTCGGTTTCGGGTTCGGTTTCGGGTTCGGATTCGGTTTCGGGTTCGGGTTCGGTTTCGGGTTCGGGTTCGGGTTCGGGTTCGGGTACGGGTTCGGGTTCGGGTTCGGGTTCGGGTACGGGTTCGGGTTCGGGTTCGGGTTCGGGTACGGATTCGGGTTCGGGTTCGGGTTCGGGTTCGGGTTCGGGTTCGGGTTCGGGTTCGGGTTCGGGTTCGGGTTCGAGTTCGAGTTCGAGTTCGAGTTCGAGTTCGAGTCCGAGTCCGAGTCCGAGTCGAGTTCGAGTTCGAGTTCGAGTCTTACCTGCAGATTCGGCTGCATCGGTCATCGGTTTACTGTTCTGCTCTGTTTCTGAAAAGAAAGATTTTGAATATTTAAGTAAAATTTTGGCCAGTTGAAAGTATAAGTACCTACCTACAGCGAGCGCAAACTGCGTTTCGACAAGTCTACTGGGGTTTTGAGTTTCGACAGTGATTAAGGTTGGGTTGCACCAACTTACTTTAACTATAACTGTTACTTTATCTGTAACTTTAAATATAACTACAGTGCAAAATGTCAAATCTTTGGTTAAAGTTAAATATGAAAATGAAAAAAAAATTTTTTGAATTTTATATCGTTTTCGGCACCCTGAACCCAGGGCAGGGTGGGCCAACAGGATAGGTACGGAATACGGATATAACATAAACTACGTATTGCACTTATAGTACGGGAGCCCTAGAACAATTTCTTTTTGTGATTTATATATAACAAGCTAATTTTTTGTAAGTGATGATAAGAAACTCCATATTTGTAATATCTATATGTAATTATGTACCTATACTTACAAACATTAAACTTAATATATGATTTTTGTACAATCATTGCTTCGCATCAACCAACATTGACATTATATATTAATTAAGATAAAAATCCTTGTGTATTACTCTCTTGAGTCTTAGGGTTGGACCTCATCTGGCAGCACGGATCGCCTTTTTCCGTCGCCCTTTCTGTTTCTGTCGCTTAGAACTGCCATTTGCTAGACCGAGACATAAAGCATAATGCGATCGCCTCGAGGATTCCGCCGCGTGCTATCGCATTATGCTTTCTGTCTCGGTCTAGCAAATGGCAGTTCTAAGCGACAGAAAGAGAAAGGGCGACGGAAAAAGGCGATTCTGTGCTGCCAGATGAGGTCCAACCCTTAATGTTACAACATTAATTGAATTATGTAATATCTTTCAATGTAGAACAGAAATTACAGTATAGAAATACAACAATCTAAAATTTTAGTTATGCTAAATAATTAAACTATACAAAAGCTCATTAGGATAATTAATTATATTCTTTGCGACTCATTTAATAGAGATACATAACTCCGAGTGTCAAAATAAAATTAAATATCACAAAAAAACTTAATAAAAACAAACTGAAAAAATAAGCCTTAAATAATAACTTCTCACACAAGACCTTTAACGATTGCAGTGGTACAAATAGTAACTTTTCTAACATAATACACAACAAAATAAAGTTAAGTAAATCTTAGATACTTTATCAAATGTCGCTGGTGATAAGAAGTTGTAACAATAATTGGTCTGCATTTTACTTTTAAAGCTACTAGTAAATATGGAACTTCCACTTCAGCCGATTTTAATTTTATTTTGTATCTATATATAGATCTGTGATCATCTGGTATTTCCAGAAAAACTAACACAATATTATCTATAGAACTTCAAATAGTAATCATCTGATATTCCCAGAAAAACTAATGTTTATGCATATAATATATATTTTTTTAATATCAAATAATTTAATTTTATGTGGAGATTGGAATAATTAACACTTTATTAACTTACAAGACTACCCAAAATTAACAAATTTGTTAAAACTAAACATCTACATGCATGTCTAAGTTAAGCTTTTCTGCAGTAAAGAGCATACTTATTTTCACATTTTACGAAACATAATTGGACCAATTTAAGCAAAAACGATCCAAACCACAACCTCCTCATTTTTATGATTTTGACACGTATGGACTCCAAATAAGGTATATTTTAACATATCAAAGACTCATTACTCTATGTTGACAAATGAGCGAAAAACGCAGTAATCCAACCCACAGTAGTCATGTCAAAGACTCTTTTTGAAATGCAAAAGTGTTCCATGTCATTTGAAACATTTTAGCAATTTCTTGGTTGCCCTAGCATATACAAATTTGTATTTTGTTGTAATGATCCAAGCTGTCTGGAACAGTTACGTTTTTTTTTACATCATTGCAATAACGATTCATGAGGTGTGGATCGTTCTTGTAAAATTAAGTGCAGTGAATTTAATTTTTTCCTTTCTACAATAATGATCCACATCACGTGGATCATTTTTGCAATAAAGCTTTGCAACAAAATTTCTTGATTTAAACATTACTGATGCTAATCTCAGCACTTGAATCATTTTTGCATATTTAAAATGAAATAAAACAACTAATTTTAATGTAAGTAAATAATTAATAACAACATACAAGTCTTAAGTAGGTAGGAACTATTAAATTAACGAATCAAAAAGGATCTACTACGTAAAAATACTTGATAATTAATTACTTATTAAATTACAAATCAACAAATATTTTTTTAAAGCGAAACTGCCTAGGTACATTGAAAACATGTCTAATTGTGAGTATGTAGGACTGTAGGTACCTAAAATATTTCTTGGTAGTTGGTACTACCCGCCCTCGCGTCAGTCGCGTTATTTTTTTTCATAGAGCAAGAATGGCGACAAAAAATTATTAAAATCAAATAGCTTTGGTGAAAAATAGAAATTTAAGTATGAATCAGGGTATTTTGGACATAATAACTCTGACCTTCATAATAATATTATAACAATAGCGCCAGTTTTAAAGATTGTAACCATTCTTATACATTCAGTAAGATTTTGTAACTTACGATGACGACGAGCCGTAACGTTTTCGATTCGTAAGGGAGGGTTTCACTGAGGACGCAATATCCAAGCAGACAACTGAGCACAGCGAGGCCTAATACCACAACTGCAGTTGTTGTCGACTTTTTTGGTATTGGATGACACGTTCTCTGCCGCTGTTTTGGCAAAGACGATCTACGCCATGTATCGTCATTGTCGTACTCCATGGTCTTTATTTTGTAAACAATACTTTCACTTTTATGATCGTAAAACTGACTCCGATATCAATGAGTGCAACGTTTTTGAAAAGACATCACATTAAAGTATTTAGACCCTTAAAAGCACTGTTAATAAACGTAAAAACATATAGAAAATAAAAGTCTGATTTACTATTCCACAATCACAACACACAAAACTAAAGGAAGCATGCAAATTGCATATTTTTGTTGGAATTATTGATTGTTGTTTTTTTAGTAAAGGCAAAGAGGATGTAAACTGTATAGTGTATACTACGTAACAAGAGGTCGGACTTAAAAGAAAAAATAAACATCCGTTATTTTTTTAATTTGAAACTGAAGTTAAAATTTTTAAGTGCAAAACCTTTCACTCTAAACATACCAAAAATTTTAAAAAATAAAAATAAAGAAGAAATGAGCTCAAATAAATGTTTTATTTCAATAAAAAATATTGTACACTCGGGGAAGTTGATTCCTATGCAGGTAGCGGGTCAACCCAATTTCGCGATTATGTTGGTCGGGAAAAAGAAAAGGACAGAATTCTATACTTCCGTCCTGGTCGTTTTGTGTTTGCCAAAATACCAACACAGCGATCTCCTTAGCGACGATGAGTTTATTGGTCGCTATTTGTCGGTTAATTGGTTATACTGGTATGACACGACAAAATCTTATTTTATTGGTCACTACACCGGCTATTTAGCAACCACCTTAGCAACGAAAGTATTTACGTTTTGAAGGTTTTGACAGGATTATTTTAAGTTTTGCAAATATGGTTCTGAATTTTTTTTATAATATAATATCATAGGTTCTGAACATGTTCTGAATTATTGGTGTGAATATTTATTTCCCCTATCTGAACTTAATATTATGCACTTCAAACGTGGCTTATCTTAGCATTTCTGTGCTTCAAATCATCAACTAACCTAACGTTCAAAATGTGCTAGGTATAAGGACGATGAAGTCATACACAATACACAGTTTATAATTAAGCAGATCAACCCAGTCTATATCAACAGCACACCCTCATTCTACAATCTTCGTTGATGGTCATGGTAAGAGTCGGAAAAAGCTACGAAAGGAAGTAACACTATTTTGTCTTCAAATTAGTTTCGTGTTGCTGATCGTTTTAAGATCCCATAAATTTTTTATATGACCACAATAATTGTAAATTATTACTGTCTTTACTGTGAAATAAAATATTGTCACTTTTTACTTGTGTTGTGATTTTTGTTAAAATATTATGTTCTTGTAGATTAGAAAGATGCTGATCTTTTAGATAAAAATGGGTAGGTAGTAAGTTGCTTTGTAATAATAGCATTCTTAAATTAATCATTGTGGCCTGTGGGTGTCAGTTTTGGCCTGTGGGTTTAGTTTCATGTCATAACTATACGGATTCCGATAGGCTTTGAGGGAATACATTTTACAGTCTCTTATTTATATAAAAATACCTAAATTACTTCAATTGCGACAATTTAAATTAAATTTTAGCCTAAAACACGGATTCCATTTTGTCCTATTTTGGATGGTCACGTTTTGAGTAACATTAGGTATTTAAATTGTCTTTTTCATTGTTATGGTCCAAAAATACCATTAAGCCATTAAGCAAGGCAGGAGCAGTTCAAATCATAGAATTATAACCTAGTATTGATATCGTTGGTTCAAAACGCTTCAGTTCGTTTTGTGTTTTTTGCCTTGGATTTTCCATGAAAATGATCCTTAAGACGAGGTGAATAAGGTATGACCCTAATGACCACCTGTTACGGATCATTATTTGGTAGAGCAACGAACTGAGTCAAGGACACGATATTACTAAATACTAATTTAGTGTCAATTATTTCAAATAGGTAAATGAAAAATATCAAACAAAAAACAATGATTTCGAATGTAAGAACGAAGCCGGAGTCCCTCGAAATATTTACAAACGAGTGTCTATTCTAAAAGCTAATATTATTTTAGGCCGACTGGCGACTACTAGAGCTTCACTTAAGTTTAAACGGCCTCTCTAGTGTCCGGAAAACATCTAAGCTATCTAAAAGTTTCGGAGCTCTAAGTGAAGTATTCTAATTTCTGATACATAATATAAAATTTATGCGTAGTTTCTGAATCGGCCGAAAGTCTTGTCACTACTGGGCGCAGTGTAGCTTATTAGGTGCCATCAACGTATTTTTCAGATCTCGTGAACCTTATGCTGGCTTCTCACGGCGCGTAATTTGAACGAGCGAGCACGAGCCAATAGGTGAGTTCGCGCTACTCGTCTCACGGCGCGTGATATCACGAGCCGCGCCGAGCCACGTCTTTGACGTTATCGACATCGATCGGATCGGAGGCGCCTGCTCGAGCCAGCCCGCGCCAACTTGAGCCACCCCCTACACACAGTGGCTAGAGCTGGCGCGGCGTGGCGCGTGATATTACGTGCCGAGAGAAGTCAGCATCAGACTGCTGATAAAGTCGTTCAATCGGGGCAATCACGTAAAAATATTTAAAATAAGTAGATAAGACCTTTCCTTACTTCAATAATACCTATACCATGTAACTTGTAGTTGACGACAAAATAGACATAATATTATAATTTAAGATGTATCATAGCCTGTTCTGCAACGCGAATACGCGACGTTGCCACATGTACCGTGCGGAGAGGCAACAGCGCGCTGCTCGCGAATTTTTTGAAGCAATAATAATTTATTGCATTGTATTATATGTACGGATAGTCTTGACTCAATGTGTAAAGGTGCTCCCTCACCGGGACCGTTTGCGTGTAATGTAACATATAGATTCGCATGGGCATAGCCAGGATTTTATATAGGAGGGCAAATTAAGAAAATCCTAAACTTCGAATTCTAATTAAAACCGACTTCCAAGTGAAAACAATAACATTACTTATTCAAATAAATAGTATATTAAATAATTCTTACTCTTTAGTAGTGCCTCTTTCAGAATTTGCCTAAACCTCAACTATTTCTGTATACACTCTTCATTACATAGAGAAATATAAGACAGTACCTAGGTACTTCATTATTTTGAAGTCGGTCGGTACCAGCTCAGAATCGTGAATTCTATGACAAAATATTTTTAATTTTTGGGACTGGTACCGACTTTCACTCTTTTTAAAGCCTTATAATTTATAAGACTTTCTGTATATAGACTGTGTTCTGCGTAGTGATGATGATGATAGATGTAATTTGCATAGTATGTAGTATAAATGATTTCAGTTCTTAAAACAGCGCCCCAACACCCATACTTGCATTTTTAATTATACAGAACGAAACCCCCCCCCCCCCTCCCCCCCCCCCCCCCTTGGATAAACGAACTTGTGTCTAAGGTGGAGAATTCACTGGAGAAGGTCTATGAAGGGGGTAGACGTAACTTGGTCCAATTCAACCCCCCAAGATACAAGTCTGCACGTTCACCACTAAAAAGTCACCAATGGTCGTATATCCTCGTTTTGAGGGCACATCTTTAACCATCTCCCCAAGCATTGAAATAATTGGCGTTAACATATCGAGCGAAGTCCAGTTTCGATACCATCTCGAGGGTAAGGCCAAGGCCTCGAAGAAGCTTGGTGTTCTGAACAGTGCGAGACAGTTCTTCAGTCCGTACCAGCGTCTACAACTCTACAAGGCGCAGGCTCGGCCTCATATGGAATATTGTTCTCATCTCTGGGCAGGGGCGCCAAAATACCAACTGCTCCCTCTGGATCGTATCCAACGAAGAGCCGCTCGAATTGTTGACTGCCATAGTGTTTCAAACTGCTTGGACCCCCTGGAATTACGCCGAGATGTAGCTTCACTCTGCATCCTCTATCGGTTGTATCACGGGGAGTGCTCTGAGGAATTGTTCGGAATCATACCACCTGCAACTTTTCGCTATCGTCCCACGCGAAAAATACACCATCATCATCACCTTGATGAGTGGCAGTCTTCCACCGTGCGTTTCTCGCGTAACTTTCTGCCGCGCACTGTAAAACTCTGGTACAAACTGTCACCAGCAGTATTTCCGGACCTATAGGTACGACCTGCCAATCTTCAAGAAAAGAGCGTATTCTCTGTTAAAAGGCCAGCAACTCACCTGCAGCTCTTTTGATGTTGCGAGTGTCCATGGGCGACGGTAGTTGCTTTCCATCAGGTGATCCGTTTGCTCGTTTGCCCCCTTATTTCATTAAAAAAAATGGAATCCGGAGTTCTCTTAGTATTTTCGGAACCATAGCATACCTTGGTGCAAAATTTTACTTTTTGGTAGCATATAATAATATATGCTTGGGATACTTCTCATAAAGCCAAAATCGTCATATTGTGCTTTCATAAATTTTTGAGGAGTTCCCTCGATTACTCATGAAATTAACTTTAATACGTGGTAATAAAGGTCACACCTTATTGACCACGTCTTAAAGATCATTTTCACAGATACTCCGAGGCGTACTTAGGTGACATACAGGCGAAAAAGATCGTCCAGTCATAAGTCCGCATACTTCTACGCACGCCTGTCACCCCTTTTACACCCCTTTTGACTTTTAGGGTTCTGTAATTAACAAGTCCTTGTTGACTATGGAACCCTAAACCGGAACCCTAACGGCTAACCAGCAGATTTTTTGTATACTGAGAGGTTAGTAGCTAGTTATAATATAATTTAACAACATAACAATAACATTAACCTACAAATAGAACAATCCATATTTTAGGACCATCAAATCGAAATATTAACTTTCGAGAATTTTTGCACAGGAAATTGTTGTTCGTCTAATCAAAAAAAAATTAAGCTACTCACAATGCTACTCACGAAAAATTTGCTTGATAGCAATCAATGTTCTCAGTTCTAGGGTATCTGAACCTATTACCTACCTACTTACTATTCATTTTTATGTTTTGCGTAATGTAAAAACGCTCTTGAATTCTAGATCAACATCTTTCTAAAATCTTATCCTATGATAATATTTTATTTGAGCGTTAAAAATACATCGAAAAACTTAAAACTTATAAAATTATTATGAACTCTTAGGTATTCTTCTTAAGGTAATAATATTATGAACTCTGGGTTGTTATAATGATCAGCAATGAGAATATACTTAATTCAAAAACATAACTTAAGTTTTACTTAATCCTTCGGGGTAGCCTTTTCCAACTAACCAAGTCATGATATTTGACGAAGATGTTTGGAGTAGAATAAGGTTGGCCAGTTTGATCTGTTCAACGATTTGCTGATAATAAGTCCATTGTTTTGTAGCACATATTGGATGGGTTATAATGTTTCAATAAACACATCTTACATAATATTATATAATATATAAGCAAGTAGGTACTTATTATTTTTTTCAAAGATTGTTCGGATGAGAGAAATAAAATATTATATTACTTATATTTAAATCAATTCCCAATATTTGCAAAACATTTTTGAAGTATACAAGTATACTTTCGTTGCTAAGGTGGTTGCTAAGCAGATTACATTTTGTCAAAAGCAATGCGACCAATAAAATACGATTCTATCGTGAACGAGTATAGCCGACAGATAGCGACCAATAAACCATGAATAAACCTATTGTTGCCAAGGAGATCGCAATGTTGATATTTTGGTAAACACAAAATGACAAAGATGGAAATATAGAAATACGATTCTGTCCTTTTCTTTTTCCCGACCAACACTGACCACTGACCAGTTTAAGTTGACCCGCGACATGCATAGGAATCAACTTCCTCGAGTGTACATAACTTAATAAGTAGGTTAATAAGGTAAATTAACCAATAAAACAGATTTAATCCACAAGCTTTTGTTAATTTTTATTATTAAATATTATAATATTACAGTACAGTTTTATGTATTTTATTTATAAATATAATAGAAAAGCTATCTATGCTACTCTACTAACTACTTGATTGGCTTATACAGTAAACTCTTTATAGGGAGGGGATTAAAGCTGCGCGTCCACCAGGTTGGAATCGGGACGTACGGTGCGAACGGCGCGTCGTGTCGTCATATAAGTATTTGTCAGGCGCAGAATGACGTTCCAGTACTTCTAGTGCAGTTCACAGTAGTCAATACCATACATACAAAGCAACAAATCCGTCCGCTGCGTACCTACGCTCCGATTCCGATCCAGTGGACGCGCACCTTTTTACATACACACTTAAGTATCATTACTTTGTTTTGTTACACCTGTATACGACAGCTGAAATCTATCGCGTGGGCTCAGGCCAGCTGCATACCACCTCACGTCTTGATCAGAGGATTTTTCCTTGGTGGCCGTACCACTCATAATCCCATACCTTCCTTCTCCTCCTAAAATCTCCTTAAGAGCTATTGCTTGCAGACTAAAATGTTGCAAACTAGTATAGGGACCTAAAAATCTGAAATTAATGAAACATTTTTCATTTACTACATTTCCATACAGTTTACATAAATTATTAAGTATAGTTAACAACCTTATGTATTATAAATTATTACAATAAAACAACATACACATTTCAACATTTTCCAAATTAACTGCATACTGATATACCTACATTATAATATTTTCTATGAAATAATAATCTATCTTTTTCATAATATTAATATAGTATAAGTCGTAAATTATTGTACAAATATGCAAATAATACTACGATATACTTTGTATTAGAACATGGTATGACATAGTTATGTTTTGCTTCAATTTATCAATTTACAGTTACATTTCCATTTTACAATTGCTTACCTTTCGTTTTTCAATAATTAATCCACTTAATTTACAATTTTTGTATGAGTAGCTACAAAATAATTCTCACAAAATGAAAATCGAACTTTGAGTTTTAAACTTCTTCTTCGTCTTTTTTCTCATGTAGTTTATATTCTCTATGGTCTTTTTTATCAGCCAATCACAGTCGACCTTGCACAGATTAGCTGATTGGGTACAGTTGCTACGTTTAAATTTGGAACCCAATTTTTTTTTGTTCGGAACTTTCGTCCACCTGGCTTGCCGCTTGGCAGCCACAACTGTCAATGTCACCTCACTCACCAGCTCTCATGACTGTTTTTTTTTTTGTAAACTGTTAGAGTGGGTTGCACGAACTAACTTTGACTTTAACTTTAACTTTAACCGGAAAAATTGACAGATGTCGTATGAGCATATATGGGGTGCTTGGACGCCATATTTAACTTTAACTTTAACCACGCCTCTGGTGCAACACAGCCTTAGAGTGGGTTGCACGAACTAACTTTTACTTTAACTATAACTTTAACCGGAAAAATTGACAGATGTCGTATGAGCATATACGGAGTGTTTGGACGCCATATTTAAATTTAACTTTAACCACGCCTCTGGTGCAACGCAGCCTTAGTGGCAATAAACGCTTTGGCTGACTTATTTATATAGCTTGCGTGCTTGCGATGAATCTGGTTTATCTTGAGTTTATGTTTATCAGTCGAATATCGATAAGTACCTTTAGTGTATGGTTTCTTTGCGTAGAACTCACTACACGCGATCCATCATCCATGTTTCAATTTTAAACAATAAATTAGGCATATTATTTTAGATAAACTCATATGCATGCAGGCTGCAGCATGACCATCTGTCTGCTCATTTTTCTATAGCTTCTTGTATGAATCTCTCACTGAGAGAGCGTCTGAACTCTGATCACTTAACATTGCAGTACACGCGCCCCTTTTTTTTACACGAGTACTCGCGTGGCCTACCATAGTACTTAGGCCATCTAAAAATCTTAATTGTTTTCATAATAATTATTATTTAATTAAAATGACAAAAAAATCAAAAATGTAATTAATTAGCTTACTTTTATAATCAAAAACTATTTAATTAATTATGAAATTACTGAAAAATTAACAAATTTGTGAATTTCTATGAAAATGTGACAAAAATCGTATTGATGAAATCAAACATGTGTATTCCTCACGTGATAATAAAATAAGTTAGACTTTTGTTTGTTTTATGTTATTCAAGATTCGATCCTACTTACAGATCAGAATAAAACCAGAAATGACAAATCTATCACCACTTTCTTGGCCATCAAATTTGGGCTACATGCAGCGTTGACATTGCCACATATTATGTCTTATCAGTGGGGCTAAATTGTGTTGGATTCTTAAAATATCCTGAACTTTACTACATAAAATACTCATAAGTTATTTCTTCTATTTTTATAAACTCAATTATTTTTATATTTTGATTATTTTTTTCTAAGAATAAACGACTCTAAACTTCAGAAGTCACCGGATTAGCTCATTTTCATACACGTGTGACTACTATACTGGGGTTTACAAAACTGTTCAATATTATTTGTCACTTGTATTACTCTTGATCGCTTATTTAGTTGCAGCAGCTAACTTAGATCACATTTTCCATTTCAAAATTCACATCAAAAGCCTGACAAGGGAATTAGACAACCGGCACAGATGGTGCTAAGTTTTCACTGTGAAAACTACAAAATAGTTTATTTATTGATTAATTAAACACTTAACGCTAGTTACATAATTATGTAATTTTTTATTAAATTTTTAATTATATTTTTGCAATTTGGTGAGATTTCCTATGTTTCTGGTTAGTCATAAACTCATAATATGGTTACGAGGTCAATCTGTACAGGTCACTATAATTATCTTATTAAGAAATTAATTTTTAGTATTTTTAATTAAATTATCATAAATGTATTTTAGTATAAATGCATAAAATATATAATTATAAACAATAAAAACGTTATAAATCAATAATTAAACAAAACATACATGGTTCAATTTAGTACACCAATACTCGCGCGGACTACTATGGTAGTCCAGCGTTTTTAATGCTAAATATCTATAATTTCAATCGACTATCAGGTTACAGGAGGAACTGAGGTTTTGTCAAATTTATCAAACGAGGATTACCTGGAATGGCAAGTTTCTAGCGAGCTTTACTGAAAAAATATCGCTGAAAAAGTGACCCTGGTCTACCATGGTAGTCCACGCGTGTACTGCAGTGTTAAAAGTTGCTCAGAAGTACTTAGAACACCACAAGCCAACAAAACAGTTTGCGATCATTAATATTGTCTAAACCAGGGGTTCCCAAACTGTGCACCGCGGCGCCCTGGTGTGCCGTGGAAAGGCAAGAGGGGCGCCGGGGCCCGGGAGTCGATCCTCCATCCCTATCCAAACCACAATTATTATAAAATAAAATAAAATGATGATTAAATACGGGGTGCAAATTTTGATATATTGATCCTTATTAAAAATAAAAATACACGTACTTATTTTTTCTTTTATAATCACTCAGTACTAAAATGTTGAGAAATAGCTTCCGAAAGTTATCCTAAAAAACACAACTAATGGACACGAAGCGTCGGCCACGAGTGACCGTTCTGCAAGTTCTGCAACGATTATAAATGGGATAAAATATGTCATTGAAAAAAAAATGACACCCAATTTTTTTTTTTGGTAAATGGACTCTCCTAATGATACCTAAGCCCTGGAAAAATTTGTTTACTTACCTCATTTACCTGCTTAACCTAACTATATTCATTAAAAATGTTTACTTAATATACATATAATATGTATCTTTTTGTAATAGCTAGGTAGAGTAGGGCACCGTGACAAAAGATTGTGACGTGTAACTGCGCCGCGCCGCAGGCTGAAAAAGATTGGGAGCCCCTGGTCTAAACCATGCCGGAGTTAGGCTGTGTTCAGTGGCGGCGTAGAGGGGGGGCGGCTGGGGCGGTCCGCCAAGTACCAAGGGATGACAACTCACTCACGCAGTTTAGGGTCAATTTACACTAGCGCCGAGTCTAAATGCATCGAAGCGAATTACCTAAACTGATTATAAACAAATTCAACGCACACATTACTTCTGAGATTTTAAAAAGACGCGCGCGACCAACGCTGCTTGGATATTTTGAGAATCTCAAAAGCAATGTGTGTGTTATTTTCTCGAGTTAATTAAGGTTGAATTTGTTATGTTCAGTTTTACGAGTACGAAGAACTAGAGCATCTTTACAAAGCGTTGGATGACATTCTAGGTGTTGTTCAACCTAAAACTCTGCTTACGTCAACAGAAACAGAACTTCGTGTGGTTCCTAATTTGACAAAAATCTATGATGAATTTTGTGCAGAGGATATTATTTTGGAGATTTTATGACTGAGGCGCCACTTGGAAGCCGCCAGCATTTCTCTTTAAAAAGCGGTCCAATGGACTAGCCTGGAGCTTCTAAAATTCATAATAAGATGGGACTACTCTGAGTCTGTTCCAAGTCTAGCGCTCTGCCTAAGATATTGGAACGGAGTTCCTTTTCGCGCGTTGCGAAAGGGGGCCAGACCAAAAAATTGTAACGATACTTTTTTATTAGTACCTGCATGTTAGGGGCAGAGGGCGTTGCGCGTTGATAGTATTCCTGTGCGTCAACTAGATGGCGTTTTTGAGAATAAACAGCGACGCGTTGTTAGTATTCCTGGGCGTCAATAGATGGCGTTTTTTTTTAATTAATTTTTTTTTTGAGTATATGTATTATGTACAGATTTTTTTAACATAAGAAATAACTCCGTTCCATTCGGGTGTCCTTTGACACCTCTCAAGTTTTTTTTAACAATTTGTGTTTCTGTGGCTTCTTATGAAATAAGGTTTTCAAAATTAAAGTTACTTAATAAAATCTTACTTAAGATCAATGAGCCAAACGCGTCTTAGTCTTTCCATATTATTGTCTATTGAAAAGGCCAGGAAAGTAAATTTTGATAATGTAATCACACATTTTAGTACGTAAGCACGTTTAGTATTTGTCGTTTTATTTTGGGGGTGCTTAATAGAAAGCCGCCCCGGGTGCTAAACTATGCTACGCCGCCACTGGCTGTGTTTCCACTGAAGCGGAGCGGAGCTTAGCGGTGCCGAATTGACCAATCACCATTGCTCGAAATCTTCGCTGTCATTCCGCTGGAATAGCACGATTGGTCAATTCGAGCACCGCTAAGCTCCGCTCCGCTTCAGTGGAAACACAGCCTTACGCGGCCGTAGTTCGTTATGATTACGTCAGCAATGCGCTACACTGTATACCAGTATACACTATGATACACTATTACGCGACGTAATTTCGGCATGGTGTGTCATCGGTAATTTAAAATACATTGCAGGCGTAATCTTGCCGAACTTCGGCATGGTGTGTTTACTAGCGAAATAGTCGCGTTGTACTTTTATACCAAATACATTTAGTAGGTTTGGGAAAATAGTATGTTGGGTCACCTAGTATATTGTTATAGGTGCCTACTTATGGTATAGGTCCTATTACCTATACCATAAGTAGGCAATGTAACACACACGCAGTAAAATAATTACAACATAATATTGGTTTTTATGTATGTATTTCTTTTTTGTAAATAAAATGTAATATAATTAGGGTGAAATGACCAGTGGGGGGTGGGACAGTACTAGTCATTGAACAGAGCACAAAAACACAATACATACTTATTAACCCATCGATCGTGGGAAAACGAGACACAATAGATATTCTATTGTATCTCGTTCACCGGTAACCGTAATGGGGCTTGATGAATTAAACTTGCTTTAAAAACTACCAGTATTTCTTTAAAATCAGACGTTCTATTACTTTTAAAACAGGCAGATTTTTAAGCAACCTTAATAAATATTGTGTTTTTGTGCTTTGTCCAATGACTGGTACTGTCCAATCAGTAGTCATTTACCTTATGTTTGTGTAGTAAAACGTATTATAAACTTAATGTCTAAACAGCATTTCAATAGAAGTGTTTATTATTAATGCATATATAAAATACAGTCTGTATTTAATAAAATAGATTAAACATTATAATTAAGATTACTGAACTTATATTAAATTGGACGGTCACAAATCACAATTATTAATATAAGCCTATAATTAATTAATTGTAAAAAATAAAAGGCACATCTTGGAATGAACTGTAGAATGAACACAATAAACATGACTTCCAAAGCTGCCAAGTAAACTTATCCCATAAAGAATTATAATCAAAAAACCTATGTTTGTTGGTAAACTTAATGTCTAAACAACATTTCAATAGAAGGGATACAGTGTATGTACTAAAATAGATTAAACATTATTCAAGATTACTGAGCTTATATTAAATTGGACGGTCACAAAACACAATTATTATTATTAGCATATAATTAATTATTTATAAAAAAACAAAAGGCACATCTTGGAATGAACTGTGGAATGAACACAATAAACATGGCTTCCAAAACTGCCAAGTAAACTTATCCTATAAAAAAATTTAATCAAAAAGTCCTGTTTACATTATTGTTCCCAAAAACCTAATACAACTTACTATAGGTCTACCAGAATCTGATGGCAATTTTTGACAGCAAATTTTCAAGAAATGTCCTTGATCATTGGATAAATTTTTATATTTGCATGTTTCACACACAAAATAAGCTGCTAAAGGAATAAAAAAGGATGAAAATGTATTATTCCTATTACCCCGGTATTGCTAGAGTCAATTTATTTTCTCACTTTTTGCCATCAGATTCTGGTACACCTATAGTAACAACTAACATATTAAATATACTTAGGCACTAGTTTTAACTAGCATATACCTAGCAGCATAATAATATTATTGACTAATTAATTCTGTTTGCACAGACTTCTAGAGGCAGAGTACAATAAGATGTTGATAAAAACGGTGGGAAATATTATATTTTAATAACCATTACCTTAGCATACCTAATTTGGAGGTATTATGCAGTAACGTTTGTAATCTATCTCTTTCTAACAACACAAAATGTGTTTGTTTTGTTAGAAAGAGTCACATATCTGTCACGTAATACAGATACAGTACAGTAATATTCAAGCAAGATATGTTTTGACAGTCATAAAATCTACCATACTATAATATACAAGACAATATTGTAATTATAGCATGTATAGATTTTAGTGGTCATGATTGTGCTTCAGTTATTGATTTTAAGATAAGATAACTTACGAAAATAATATTAAACATGTATACTATGCTTTCACAGAACCCTTATCTTATCTTATATCATGTTCAAAGAATTTATGATTTATTAAATTGTGCCAAGGTGTTACTTGTGCTAACAAAAATAATGACACATATGAGTTAAAGCTTGTAATGAGTCTGTTGAATCTATTATTATATATTTATAGACTTACAAGGCTGTTTTGGCGCGTGGCTAAATTCAATAGTATAATATCAATTGAGAAATAGCAATTCTATATTAAATCATTGGCAAAATCGCAAATGATAATGGAATGTTATCCAGAGAGGATAGTAATATGACTGTGAAAATGCGCCAAAACATCAGTGTAGTACTTTATTTGCCACAGCAAGTCAAAACATCTCGTTCCCTGTATGCCCTGACGGCTGTATAAACAGAAACCGTAATCCACAGAATAACAGCAATCCATGAAGAAATAAGTGCTAAGTGTAGAGCAACACCAGTGTTAATAAAATCACCCCGACGACTGTTCGGTGCATCCTTTTGTATGTAGTCCATAAAGTCAAATATTGCTTGACAACTTAAACGGAAATGTATTGCAGTTGCTTGATCACCGGAGGCACGGGTCTCCTGTAATAAGTAACATACAAATTAGGTTCATTTAAGGAACGATGGTTTGAATATAATATGTATTTGAATATGTTATTAATGCTTCAAGCCCCAAGAGGTCACCAGCGACCACAATAACAATAGAAATCTATTGTGTTGAAAAATATTCAAGATTTACGAAAATAACTTTACCTGCGTACATTTTATAAAATATCTAAGATACTTTGAAATAAAAATGCTACAGGTTAGAAGTAAAATAACAAAGTTGTGTAACAATACCAGTAACACAAATGAAATGTCTAACTTTCTTATTAGGTTACTTTTTTGCACTCTCTATAGCTTTAGTACAGACAGCTATTACATTTTTTTTTTCGCTAATTGTACTGCAGCAGTTGGTTAGTTTTCTGAACATAATATTTACAAAGATACAAAGCTTACCCTGACTAAGTATCCTCTATATTGTTGGCATGTTTTCATAAAGCCGTCAGTCATTACGGCCGCATGCACCAGGTTGAAAATGGCAATCACCAGACTGACACAGGAGTTTGGAATCCAGCAATATATTATAGCATCATTATCCTGTGCTACTCTTGATCTGGATTGGACTATTATAGTTTCTCCTTCACTATAACAACAGATATATTGCGTATTTAATAAAGACATTAAAATTACACAATAATGGGCGTGGCACAATGATTTAGGTGTGGCTCTTTATCTTGACATAGTTTTACCTAATTAAGTTAGCTCACTATGCCTATGCTTAATTCATGAAGCCCCAAGCAGCCACATCCGGCCGCGATAACAATGAAAAAGCTATTGTGTCTCGTTTTGCCACGACTGATGGGTTAAATATTAATTTCTCTGATACAACATATCAGACTACTTCTTTAACATATTATTTATTGACATTGTAAACGAAAAAAATAGCAATCCATACTCACATTTCCTCAACAGTAGTAGCCTTCTCCCCTTCATACAGACCCACATTGTTGATACAGACTCTATACATGTGGAAGAGCGTCATTATGAGGGCATATATCAATATCGGAACAGGAGCAAATATAGCGTACAGGCAGTAGGAATTGTGGCCCCCATTGAAATACTGACTCGTGCTTACGCCGTAAAATATGCAGCCACAGTTGGTATTTTCCAGCCAGTTGCCTGGACAGACGTCCAAAGTGGATCGCCAGTGGTTATAAGGTATCGCCACACATATCACTGACACACTTAGGAATACAACCAGCAATCCATAGCACCAACTAAGACGCCTCTCTGTTTCGTATTGATTCATCTTCACTTCTTTCACTTGTACGGTACTAGTCAGAGAGTTTCAACCTAACGCATTGATTTCTACAGACTTAATCCCAAAAGATATTATGTAGCAACGCGTACTTGTATAATAGAGATCAGTGGTTGCAACTAACCAATAATATTCAAGACACCTAAACAAGGAACTCTAGGGATTGATTGTAGAATCATTTCTATAACTATTAATTGCTGAATGAAATAAGTTTCGAGAAGTTTCTTCTGTATTTAATACCCCGGTGAATAATTCGTTATACTGTTGTGAAGGTCATAAAATGATAAAACTTTTCAAACTCCGAAAATGCAAATTTCTCTTGTTGCTGTTGGCACTTGTGACAAGATATTGACAAATGACATTGACAAGTAACTGACGTCTGACCCACAGATTAAGGATATCCGCTGACACAGATTAAGGATATATATATATATATATATATAGATGTAACCTTAGCCCGTCATCGCGTGGCCATTTTGTGCTTATTTTCATACAAGTAGTGTGCGTTTATTTTCTTGAATATTTCTATTTGTCGATCATTTCGAAGCACATTATTATACAGAAAAGAAAGTCATTTAGTTCATGATATCGATAAACTATAGTTCAAGTAATGAGAATCCGTACACACGTAAAAAGCTATGCAATTTTTGTAGACCAATTATTAATTGATGTGACATTTTTAGCACTAATACCTTATATAGCACGAATAAGGGATTAGGTATTAAACTTATAAATTATCTTTTTATCTTACAAAAATACCGATTGAAAAGCCCAAAAAACGTTGTTCAAAACTTACGTATTTAATATTAAATCCAAGTGTTTGAGGCATTCTTTGGCCATTCTTATGGCTTATTATTTAGCGGAACCACAAAAATCAACAATATCTAACATAAAATGTTCACTAAAAACCTTTATTAATACTTTTATTACATGAAATATGCAGACCGACTCTTTGTTATGTCCGAGTAAGTAGGACACAACATTACACGCTTTTGACGCTTATACACCGATTTAAGGCTCTTTACAATTTAAGGCTTTATACAGATTTTCCTGACTGACCGCTGACGACAAAAATTCGGACCACAGATGATATAACAAGTGTGGTTTTTTTTAATCTTTATTAAGCTAACGATAATCTTATGGGTAAAATGACTAGTGATTGGACAGTACCAGTCATTGGACAAAGCACAAAACACAATATATTTTATTATGGTTATAATATTAACCATTAGATATTCAATAATATGCACAAGTGTAGGAAAGTGATCCAATATCCAAAAACGTGCTACATATTTTGTGTTCCTTCCAAAACTCCGTCAAAAGATTTAGTAAAGTGTTTAGTGTCTACCACAGGCACAGTCCACAGACCACAGACCACTGAATCTACCGACTTGATTCCTTGACTGTATAACTTTTATAAGTGTACTAGCGACCCGCCCCGGCGTCGCACGGGTATAAAATATAATATTATAGCCACTGAAAAAATGATAAAAAGCCTATGATCCTTTACGTGGTCTACTTCTTATCCGTGCCAAATAACATAAAAATTGCTCCAGTAGTTCGCGAGATAAGCCCTTTCAAATAATTTCCCCCGTTTTTTCCACATTCTTCTATTAGTCTCAGCGTGATAAAATATAGCGTATAGCCTTCCTCAATATATATGCTATCTAACACTGAAATAATTTTTCAAATAGGACCAGTAGTTCCTGAGCTTAGCGCGTTCAAGTTAGCCCTTTCAAATAATTTTCCCCGTTTATTCCACATTTTATAAATAAATAAATAAATAAATAAATAAACGTTTATTCTGCCACCATTAAATGTTACACATATTATGACATAATATACAGAACTATCAACAAGAACAAAATTAAAAAATTCACCTATTTTACCTATTCTACAGCTAATTCATACATAAAAGCTATCAGAGGTAAACATAAAAGAAAAGAAAAAAAAAACAATTAATGTAGTGATAGCACAATTATAGCAAGGCAGTGTAACACTCAAGTGTGCAGAAACGGAGACCACTCAGGTTAAGACGACCGAACAGTCGTCCCTGATCTTCCGTGGACCCCTTATTTCGGGCAGAGGACAGCAGACGGAAGCTATATTTTAAAGTTATAATACTTATAATATTGATATTATATTAAAGACGTAGGCATAATATAGTGTTGAAAATAACAATAAACTGATAACATAACAATAAAATAAATAACATTAAACTAATGAAAGAATACAAATACAGATTACAATAGATACATTGTCACTTGTTACATTTTCATAGATATACCATAATATTGCATGTGTTGTGTATTTTTAAGTATACCGGTAATTATATAGAGGTAATAATATAATATATTTCATATTTATATATGTTTTATATATTGTATGTATGAAAAAGGACTAACATATTTTTTTCGTGAATGCTACGAGTTGTTGCTTAAGTAAGTGTAATTTATATTTATTTTTAAAGTTAAAACTATTCTTCGCTCCTATTAGTCTTAACGTGATAAAATATAGCCTATAACCTTCCTCGATAAATGGGCTATCTAACACTGAAAGAATTATCAAAATCCGTTGCGTAGTTTTAAAGATTAAAGGGAACAAAGGGACATGAGGGAAAAAAGCGACTTTGTTTTATAATATGTATAGATGCGCGCACGGGCAACTTAGTTGCTCGGCGACTTATTTGTCTCTTTCGAAAAAATAATCGCCATGTCGCCGGGGTGCGCGCACGAGAGCGACAGCAACCCGACTTTTTTCAGTTTTTTCTAGACCAGTGTTGCCATATATATAGATTTCTCCGTATTTATACAGATTTTTAGCGAGTAATACCGATAATTAATACTGGATACAGATATTTATACAGAATTACAGAATTTTGTAAATATGATTAATTTTGTAAAAATTCAACAACGCAACAAGCTAAATACAGACACCATTGAAGGTCTTTTGCATACAAAGTAACTGATTGGTGCAAAACCATGCTTTAATCTAGATTCTAGAGGTTGATGAGCAGTTGCTGTCGAAATTTAACAAAAAAAAATTACAAATGAAAATTTTGATCTTATTGCTATGTTTTTTATTTTATTATGTTAAGGGCCTATTTCACCACTTCCTGATAAGTGCCGGATATTCTATCCACAACTTAACTTGACACCTGACAAAGTATGGAGAATCTGTCAAAAAAGTTGTGGATAGCCTATCAGGCACTTTATCAGGAAGTGGTGAAACAGGCCCTTAGTGTGTTTAATTTTTTTTTATTAGATTTTAAATTTTTACTGGCTGACTCTCGGGAAATTTCATGCTATGTTTATAAAATTGAGAGTATACTTCATAAAGGTAATATACCTATCGGAATAGAGAAACAAACCCGAGCTGTCAAGCTTAACCAAAATTTGATTTACATCTGTGTATACAATTATGTTTACGTGTGCGTGTCAGTGATGTACAAACATCTTGTAATTCGACAAAATATCGATCATGGAAAAATAATTGTAAGATTGTAAAAACAGAATGGGATACAATAAAACTGCATAGATAGGTATAATAAAAATTGTAATTTTGAAGTAAAATATGACTTTTCTTCAAAATGCTTGCTGCATAATTAAGTATATGCATGAATTTTTCTTCGGAGTCCAGTTTGGACGCTTAATTATTTTAAGCTATGAATTTCTGGTATCCAGGTCAGCAGGAAATCTGAAAAATTGGTCAAGTGTGAGTCGGACTCGCGCATGAAGTATGACCGGTTTCAACCGGGCATTTTCTAAAATCCGGCACGATACGACACGACAGGTTACGTCACGTCACGTCACATCAGTACACGACACGACACGACTTCACTAGACCCTATTAATTTTCAATTCACTCTCAATGAGCCCTTTTATTTGATGCCCATCTTGCAGAAGTGCTTTTTAAAACTATTCCCCTATCTTGGATGAGCAGCCATATTGGATGTAGAATGACATTACATCTGTGGAAATTTCAGAAGTCTATTACTATAGCGGTTCTTGTTATACAGCCTGGAGACAGACAGATGGACGGACGGATGGACAGACGAACAGGCAACGAAGTCTCAGTAGTAGAGCGGGACCCGACTACTAGGACGTTTTACCCTTTCGATAAATTATGTATGATAGTATATTAATATACTTGAACTAATTATAAACTACGGATGAGTATGTTATCATTTCAACATTCGTAATATACTAATTATAGTATAGGTACTTAACTAAAAAATATTTTCATATCGATACT
This sequence comes from Polyommatus iphigenia, assembly GCA_963422495.1. NCBI lineage: Eukaryota > Metazoa > Arthropoda > Insecta > Lepidoptera > Lycaenidae > Polyommatus > Polyommatus iphigenia. The sequence continues at coordinate 10,034,021 of OY730185.1, read as the reverse complement.
ACTTATCGATAACTTGATGCAGCCCTAGTGTAAAATATATGAAAATTGTTTACACAAAATATCCTTAAATTGTGCACCATGGCTAGTCAAGTTATGTTTTCCATATAAATAAACATTTAAAGAAGTGAATTGTGGAAATCAATACCAATAACTCGTAGGGAATTGGCAAAAATAAACTTAAAACTAGGTCCTGTCGATGTAGAATAATTCACCTGTGAAATGAATATTTGTCCGGGTTTTTTCGATGTGTGGATCCACAATCATTCCACAAACATTTAACCATGTTTCTAGAGCAGAATTTCTAAAAATTATTCATTATTTAACTTAAAATCACAATTTTTCTGAGAGTCCAAATTGACAACGATCAGCTCAGGGGCAGACAGACTGCCAAACAGATGAAAAAAAAGCTATGCAACCTCAAATCACGCTTCTCTTTCTACCACGCAGTGTTACTGATAGTGACATCTCGCTTACTCAGGCCTTTGTTTCTCTATTCCGATAGGTATATTAACTTTATGGTATACTACCCAAAAAAAAAATTTCCGTCACTTTAGAATGAGTGTCGAATGGTCGAAAGTTTCGATGAACTGTGATTTGGCATTTACGTCTGAGTATTCTTTTAATTTTTTTTTATTATACAGTAATGGTCTGCTTTCTACTTCTTCAATTAGTCTACTATTATCAATATCTTCATTGACCGGTATTGTACTTGGCATCTCGGAACATAGAATGCGCGCGCGTATCCGTCCGTACACTGCAGGCTGCAGCTTACGCCTTACACACAAACTCACGCTGCGGCGCACAGTGGATCGAAAATCGAGTTTCATAGACATAGGAACTGAGTTTCCAGATGTCATTTTTTGGGTTGAAATATGTTCTCCTAGTTGTTATTACATAACAAAATTTAAAAAGTAGTGACCGACCGAACTTTCGGTTTCGGTTTCGGCCAGTTTCGGCCAAAAAATCTAGTTTCGGCCTTAGTTTCGGTTTCGGCCAAAATATAGCCGAAACTTTCGGCCCCGCCGAAACTCCAGTGTTAGTGAATTATTTTCGTGCGTCGTTCGGTAAACTTTGCAGTTAACTCATGCTTGCTCGCCGGCAAGGCCTCTCCTTTGCTATGTTCTTATTTTAACAATATTTCCCAAACAAGCGATTCAGTAAAAGCTATGATAAATTATTGATTTTATAGTAAACTAGATGATGCTCGCAACTCCGTTGCGCCAAAATTCGTTTATCGCGCGGGAACCGTACATTTTTCCGGCATAAAAACTATCCTATGTCCTTTCTCGGGACTCAAAGTATCTCCTTGCCAAATTTCAGCAAAATCGGTTCAGCGGTTCGAGCGTCACGAGGTAACAGACAGACAGACAGACAGACTGACACACTTTCGCATTTATAATATTAGTATTGATTTGATTTACTTAATAATTTTGTTTGACTATATTATATATATATTATAGCTATCTATGTATATGCTATATACAGCTTGCGAGATTTATCTAGTCAATCATCTCGCCTCATTCTTTCCTTTTACCACGCGTTTTATTTATATTTAAAATAATTAACCTTCAGCTATGGACGTGCAGTCTCACAGACCGTTCCTGTCCTGCTAAAATCCTATCTACCCCACTTCCCCGTAAGCTTCACACTTGCGGCCCTCATTACACAAGTCGACATAAAAATATTATATTTTGCTTGTGCCTGTTACTAAATGACTATTATCCAATTTTTTGAATTGAAAATTAACCAGAAAAATAAATAAAAAAAGAAAGTTTGCTTTTGTACTCTAGGCGAATATAAATAAAAATATAAGAGTTTTTCAAAATTTTTAGAGACTAACGCTCGTCGTGACCAAGATAAAGGGGTTTGGGGGGATATCAGAGTTGAAACGGGAAGTTTGCCGTTGGCACTTACTGTGTGTATTCACTTTTTAGAGAAATTATGAGTTTTATGTACTTTAAAACGTAAAAATCTTCAAAAATTTGTAAAATCGACGTAAAAAGCATTTGCTGTATTTGCGGAAAAATTATTAGAGTAAGAGCGAAAAAGTTACTTGTACCGACAAATAAACGGATTTATCAAGCCTTTGAAATACATTTTAAATTTCCTATTAAACACTAAAAATATATACGCGCACACCACGCGCACACCACGCGCACACCAGGCGCACACCACGCACACACGCACACACGCACACACACGCACGCACACACACACACCACGCACACACGCACACACGCACACACACACACACACACACACACACACACACACACCACGCGCACACCACGCGCACACCACGCGCACACCACGCGCACACCACGCGCACACCACGCGCACACGCACGCACACCACACGCACACCACACGCACATCACACGCACATCACACGCACACCACACGCACACCACACGCACACACACACACACACCAATCGCGCCGCCGCCGCCGCGAAAAAGCAGCGAACGAACTCGTTATTATGGTAATAGCGCCTCTACACGATGGCCCGTCGTAGTGGACCATCATGAAGGTCCAGCGTGTGGAGGACGTAGTGGTGTTGGAGGCCGATGGCGCGAGCGATGCTCGTGGAATGGCGTCGCTGTCAGTTTTTCGGCCACACATCAAAGAGAATGGCTTAGCGATGGCGGTACGCATCTACACGTGGCCCATCATACCACAGTCTGCAGTGCCCGAACGCGGTCGAGTGAGGACGTCGCAGAATTTTTCGAATTTCATTCAAAATGACGAGTACGTGGTCTCAACTCTCATACCTAATGAATGAAGTTTAAATATTTTAATATTATAACGGCGAAAGTTTGTATTGATATTTGTTACTCTTTTACTCAAAAACTACTGAACGGATTTTAATAAATTTTACAATGATATAGTTTATACATCAGAATACACATAGGCTAAAATTTTATCCGACTTTCAAAATGAAGGAGGTGTTATGACTGTTATGTTCGTTTTTAGGGTTCCGTACCCAAATACCCAAAGGGTAAAAACGGGACCTACTGATACTTCGATATCTGTCCGTCTGTTTTGTGTTCAATGATTACTCCGCCGTTTGTGAACCAATTTTCAAAATTTTTCTTTTGGTTTATAAGGTATCATCCTAATTTGGTACCATGTTCACAAAAATCGTGACCTCATGAAGGAATCCATAAGTAATCGAGGGGACTCCTCAAAATTTATATGGAAACACGTGGTGACGTCGATTTCGTGGGAAGTATTCTAAGCATAATTATATGCTAACAACAAGTAAGATTTTGCACTGAGGTGTACCTATCTGGTATACCAATGTTTGGAAGGCATTGAGAGAACTTCTGACTCTTTAAAGATACAAGTTTGGGAGTTTCATCGTTGTTTTAAGAACGGAAAGCATATGATGCTATTATTACATTCATAATTATTATCATCATTAACCTAATATATTATAGAATAAATCATTATTCTAATTTTAGTCTCGAAATAATTATTCGTAGAAGTTCAGGGAAGGTTCATATTAGGAGGGAAAGTGATACGAAGCTTACTAGGTTATCTGGTGAAGTTAGAAAAATTTCAAAAATGTGCGTTTTGCATTGCCGCAATTGCTAATGCTTACATGTCCATCTTGAAAGACGTTTAGATCACAACTGAACGCGGCCATCGTGTAAATGCATTACAACCATTGTATAGCCATCGCATGCGCCATATTTTGATGGGCCAGCGATGGTACATTGTGTAGAGGAGCAATATACGCTTGCATCAAAATGGCGTCTTTGTCGTCGTCATTAGAAGAACAAAATGTTCGCTGTGTCACGCACGAAGGATTCCGTACCAATATAGAGAGCAAAAATATGCTGAAAATTGGGTTTTTGTATAGGAGCCACGCTTAATTGTTTAATTTAGTTAACGAAGTCTAAGTAATAGGGTCCCGTTTTTACCCTTTGGGTACGGAACCTTAAAAACAGATGAAAGTCGCATTTGAGGCACGCCGCCGACCACAAAAAGTCGGCGCGCCGCCGCCGGCCGTTTACCCATCGGCGCTCATATCTACTTTGAAGTCAGTACCAGTCCCAAAAGTTTCTTATATTCTGACATTGACTGATTAATTACTCACGATTAAATTAGCTGGTACCGACTTCAAAATAATGAAGACTATATAGTATGTACATTGTACAGAAATAGTTGAGATTTAGACGAATTCTGAAAGAGGCACTATTAAAGAGTAAGAATTATTTAATACTTTTTAGTTCATATTATTACTTATTGTTTTTACCTTCGAAGTCGGTTTTAATTTTTTGTTAAAAATAATAATGACTTCAATGTTTCTATGAAAAATGTCCTGACCCTAAAATATTTTCACTTTATTTCATTACACCTTGTATAATAACATATTTTTGTGTCACACTGTTGACTGTTGTGCCAGGCTTCAAGGAGAAACTGGATTTTTAGGACATACCTGAAATTACCCTGATTTATTTTTATTACCTCAGTAGTATAAAATAGTCTCTTAAAAAGTTGTGAGATAAAAGTATGTAAACAAAGATATTGAGTTGATCGAGTCAGCAGCCTGGAGTGTTCTCGTGTCACGGCCAAGAGTTCTCCGCAGATCATCTTCAGATAACCATTGAGATTCATGACTTTGTGGGATGCCGAATTACCGGTATTTTACTAGTCTAATAAAATAATTCTATTTTAGATATAATAGTATAATCTATACATATAATAAATCTGTAGACATGTCAATTCTGTACATTAAAGATATTCAAAAAATAATAAGCGGAGGGTGTCACAATATCGCTATAGAAGCCGAAAAGTAAGTTAGTTTTTTTATCTGTCTGTCTGTCTGTCTGTCTGTCTGTCTGTCTGTATGTTTGTTCACTCGGACATAACAAAGGAGTCGGTCTGCATATTTCATGTAATAAAAGTGTTAATAAAGGTTTTTAGTGAACATTTTATGTTAGATATTGTTGAGTTTGTGGTTCCGCTAAATAATAAACCATAAGAATGGCCAAAGAATGCCTCAAACACGTGGATTTAACATTAAATACGTAAGTTTTGAACAACGTTTTTTGGGCTTTTCAATCGGTGTTTTTGTAAGCTAAAAATATAATTTATAAGTTTAATAATCCCTTAATCGTGCTATAAGGCATTAGTGCTAAAAATGTCACATCAATTAATAATTTGTCTACAAAAATTGCATAGCTTTTTACGTGTGTTTACGGATTCTCATTACTTGAACTATAGTTTATCGAAATCATGAATTAAATGACTTTCTTTTCTGTATAATAATGTGCTTCGAAATGATCGACAAATAGAAATATTCAAGAAAATAAACGCACACTACTTGTATGAAAATAAGCACAAAATGGCCACGCGATAACGGGCTAAGGTTACATCTATATTTATATATATATATATATATATATATATATATATTTCTATTTGTCGATCATTTCGAAGCACATTATTATACAGAAAAGAAAGTCATTTAATTCATGATTTCGATAAACTATAGTTCAAGTAATGAGATATATATATATATATATATATATATATATATATATATATATATATATATATATATATATATATATATATATATATATATATATATCCTTAACCTGTGTTTTTTTTTTCTTCTTTTTTGGCAACTTGACACAAAGGATGTGTATGTTGTGCCACAGACAAGGTAAAAAGGTAAGGAATATGGCGGGAAAACCATATTCCTCCTATTATAACTTTCATCATCGTTTTCATGTATCGTCAGGTCTAAAGTCTAGTCAAAGTCTAAGTAAAAGTCAATACAGTCACAGGAGTCAAGTCGGTCGATTCAGTAAAGTGGTAGACGCTTTACTGAAACTTTCGATGGAGTTTTGGAGGGAACACAAAATAGCACGTTTCTGGATATTACATCACTTTCCTACACTTGTGCATGAACACGAATATCTAATGGTTAATATTCTACCAATATTACACATTAAAAACCCAGCTAACACAATTTTAGGAAAATAATACAAAAACACAACAGCACTCTTTCACATGCCCGCCAAAACTGAATCTGTGGTTACATCTATACTATAATACTTTATCTATGGGTCCAATATACTACATATCTGTGGTCTATATTATCATCTGTGGTTCGGACGCCATTTTGAGTTTTGACATCAAAGCAGTGCTGCCAGATCAGGGGATTTCCCTCTAGACTTAGGGGGTTTTCGACCAAGTTAGGGGCAAAATAGGAGGAAAAAATATTTGGGGGATTTTTAGAGGAAATTCAAAATACACGTCAAATACAGTTTTTTGCCAAATATCACGTTCCTAATATTTTTTACCATCTTTAAATTACTTGAGCGCCACAACAACTAATCGCGGTCGAGATTCGAGATGTTGAAAAGAGGAATACAGTTTGACAAGGCTTTAAATGAATATGTTAATGATGTCAATGGGCGCTGCTGGTAAAGGAGAACTGTCAAAAATGACGTTTTTGTATGATAAAAGCGTTTGTTCCTTTTCTCGCCACGTTCATATAAAGCCTTGTTGAGCTGTAATAAAGCTTAGTAATATATTTTTATTGAATATTAAAAGAAAAAATAATCTAGGGGATTTTTAAGGGGAAATCAAATTAGTTTAGGGGTACGGCGCCGAGACCATCTGGCAACACTGCATCAAAGTTGATTGTTGAGAAAAAAGATGGCGGGCTTTTTAAAAAGAGAAGTCGTATTTTTTCAACTTTTGCGAAATTAATTATTTAAAATAGTTTATATAAAGCATTTTAATAATAAAACAACGCAAAACGGTGGAATAATAGACGTTGAAATGGTGGATCCTGGGGGGACAGCCCCTGGGAAACCCGGCAGAAAAAGGCCGTGAGGGCCTGATACTGACGAAGACAAGGATGTTCTAGATGAATCATTTTACATCCCGTATAGTAAACCCGGCTACAGACGCTTGTTCCCTGAGAAGTCCCACTCTCAGGAGTATATAGTATATACCGAATCCACCCAAACCGATAGCAATATCGGCAACAAAAATCCGTTAACACTAACATCCATATTCAAAGAAGAAATCAAAGGAATAACCGGAATAAAAAGAGTAGCAGCCAATAAAATAGCAATAGGACTCTCCCAGGCAAGTTATGCCAATAATTACTTGCTCAATGAAGACTTCCATAGAAAAAATAATTTCAAAGCATTCATCCCAGCTAGGAGCATCGAAAAGATAGGAGTACTACGGTATGTACCGACTAGGATAAGTAATGAAGACCTATTCAAAAAGTTAACTTCTGCCTATGAAATTATTGGAGTGAGAAGGATCACCAAAAAAGTTAATGGCAAAGTGAAACCGTTTCAAACGGTTTCTGTGACATTTCTCTCCAATATACTACCACAATCTGTCTCATTAGATATTTTTAATTATAAAGTATATGAATATAACCCTCCTTTGCTGCAATGTTACAAGTGCTTTAAATTTAATCACCATGCTAAGATATGTAAATGTGTCCAAAAATGTTCGATTTGTTCAAAGGAACATCATTATTCTAAGTGCCCTGATGATCAGGCACTGCATTGTGCCAACTGTGGTGGACCACATCTTGCTATATCTAGAAACTGTCCGGTTAAGCAAAAGAAAATATTGGAAAAACAAAATAAAATGGCATACGCAAATGTGACTAAAAACACTGACCACACTTACAGTTTGGCACATTACAGTACTGATTTCCCGGCTTTACCACACAAAAAACATGAGATAACTAATGAGGAATTAATACAAGGTATAATAAAAAGCGATAACATTTTAAAGTCTTTAGTAGCTACATTAGTAAATTTAAGTAACAGTAATAAAAAAATGACAACATCAGTAATAAAGGAAGTATTATTAAATAACCTTAAACATGGATAGTAATTTTTTGAAAATATGCCAATTTAATGTTGAAAATCTTAATAGCAAAAAACCTCTTCTTATTACTTTTTTTGACCAAAATGACATTGATATATGTTTGTTAAATGAAACACATTTAAAAGAAAATCATAATTTTAAAATAACAGGCTATAATTTTATTTACCAACATGGCCTTAATGGCCGTGGTGGAGTCGGCATACTCATTAGGAATAATTTCAAATACATTACTGTCAATCTGCCTTTTTATGAAGATTTACAATCTGCAGCTATAGTTCTTAAAACTGATATTGGTAATTTGTCTATCTTATGTAGTTATAGTCCACCAAGACCAGGAAGGTTCAAATCTAGACAACTTAAACAAATTATTAATAGTTTACCAAAACCGATAATACTATCCGGAGATTTAAATGCTCATCATGTTGCTTTTGGATGTCTTCAAACCAAGCCTCGAGGTACAGATGTTTACGATTTATTAGATGAGTGTGACCTATGTATCCTGAACTCGGGAGCTCCAACAACAGTAGGTAGTTTGCGTAATAGCCAATCTTCAATTGACATTACTTGTGTTAGCCCACAAATCGCTCCTCTATGCCATTGGAGCGTTAGTGATGATCCAATGGGCAGCTATCATTATCCCACTTTCACATTTATTGAACTCCATCCACAAGATTTTGAAGTTGGTCAACCAACGGAAAGATTTCTGTATGACAAGGCAGATTGGAAGCTCTTTGCATCTGAAACTGAAAAGGCATTCAGGTCATTTACTATTGATTACAACAAACCTTTATCTACTTATAATAAATTTTGTGTTACATTAAATACAGTTAAAGAATCATGTATTCCAAAACTAAATATAACTTCCCCAACCATTAGGAAAAAACCAGTTCCTTGGTGGGATAATGAATGCTTAGAAGCAGTTAAAAAAAGTAAAGCTGCTCTAAATTTTTATAGAACACATTCATCTATAGAAAATTTCATTGAATATAAAAAAATAGATGCAATTAAAAAAAAGTTATTGAGGGAAAAGAAAAAGAATAGTTGGAGAAACCTCTGTGAATCATTCAACAGACAAACACCTGTTACTGTCATCTGGAATTATATCCGCAGATTTAAAAGAGCTTCTTCTGTTAGTAAACCAAAAAACAGTGAATGGATTCCATCTTTTCTTGATAAGTATGCACCCAATGATCCACCTGAAAAATATATAGACAGTAATTTATTAAATTCATATTTTATCCAGGAAGGCAATTCAAGTAGCATATTTTTGAGTAATACTTTTACATGGCAAGAATTCCAATTTGCTTTGAAATCTAGAAAAGACACTACTCTAGGCTTAGACGATATCCCTTACAAAATATTAGGCTACATGCATGAAGATGCCCAAAAAATTTTATTAGATATTTATAATCTATGGACAAACAATCTTATACCAGACTCATGGAAAACACAATGTATTGTACCAATCCTTAAACCAGAAAAACCGGAAAATGACTGTAACTCATATAGACCTATATCTTTGTCATCTTGTGTTGGTAAAATATTTGAATACATGCTTAAGGTGAGACTAGACTGGTATGTTGAATCAAATAATATCTTACCAAAGGAGCAGTATGGCTTTCGTAAAGGTAAAAGTTGTGTAGAAAGCTATGTTGCATTATTAAGGGATATTAAAGATTCATTTCACTCATTTTCTTTCACTGTTTGTGCCTTTCTCGATGTTCAGGGGGCGTTTGATAATGTTGATCCAACTATCCTTGTTGAAGTCTTGATAGATATAGGTGTCCCCGGAAAAGTCTGTGAATGGATTTTTAAATTTTTATTTAAGAGAACAATGTATGTCAAATTTAATAACATTTTACATGGACCTAGACATATATATAAAGGCACAATGCAAGGTGCCACTATTTCGCCACTGTTATATAGCATATACACAAGTCAACTGTGTAAATATCTTTTAGGTTGTAATGTAAAATTTCTACAGTATGCAGATGATATTGTTGTGTATAGTAGTCATAAGGATGTAAATATTGCTGTAAATATATTAAATAAGGCATTAGAACAAGTATATAATTACTATACTAGAAAATTAAAGCTATGGATAAGTTTGGAAAAAAGTACAGCCATGATTTTCTCTAAATCAGATCCAGTAAGTTTATTTAACGTTAAACTTCACAACAACAGTCTCAAATGGGTCTGCGACAAAAAGTTTTTGGGGATATATCTTGACAATAAGTTAAAATTTGAAAATCATATCCAACAAATTATCAAAAAAGGTTGTGGAGGTCTTAACATAATTAGATCTTTGGCAGGAGTACACTGGGGATCCGACCCTAAAACTTTATCCATGTTATATAAGAGTTTAGTACGTAGTCACTTTGATTACAGCACCTTAGCATATTACAACTGAAATTATAACTTATTAAGAAAATTAGATGTTATTCAAAATAAAGCTCTTAGAGTCATAACAGGTGCAATGTGCTCTACTCCTATACATATCATGGAGGCCGAGACATGTATACCTCCACTAACTATTATAAGGCTAAAAATTGCTGAACGATTTTGCTTAAAGGTATTTGCCTCTAAAAATAATCATCTTTTAAATAGAATTCTTCCTATAGTTCCAACAAATAGTATGAATGTGGGTCCATATACTGATGTTTCTAACATTATTTCTAGAAAATTGCCAGAACTATTAAGGATTATGAAAAACATTTACTTAAATATTAGAAATTATATATTTAGAGAAAATCATTGGCCTATGTATAATATTGAATATAATGCATACATGCATGATGTTACAATATGTGAGCAACAAATAAGTAATCAAAATGATCTTCTCAATACTATAGATAATGAGTACAGAATTTATACTGATGGGTCGAAAACCTTAAATATTGTTACATCAGCCTATTATGATCCTCAGAAAAAATTTAAAAAATGTATAAAATTAGCGTATGAATGTAGTATATTTACTGCTGAATGTTATGCTTTATGCGTTATGCATTATTGTATATATCTTCAATTAATGAAAGCAATTGTTTGATTTTAACTGATTCACTTAGTGTTATAACTGCACTTAAAAATAGGGTTTTAAAATTTAATACAAATTATTTAATGATGCAGCAACAAGAGGAGATCCAGACGAAGACCACAGTCAACTCCAGCACATACCGTATACAGATATACATGCTCCTGTGAAAGATTGCCTGGGAGAGTTGTTCAAGGCATACTTTACCCAAACGTCGTCTGAAAAAGGAAAATGGTATTACGATATACAAAAGGTCCCGCCCGCCAAACCGTGGTACCATGAATTGAAAGAAATGTCTAGATCATTTATAGTTACTATGAACAGGATGAGATTTGGGCATTGCCAAGTTAAATCTCATCTCTACAGATTGAAGATGGTGAATACCTCATTTTGTGACTGCGGCGTTGAAGAGGAGACTCTTAATCATCTGGTTCTTCGATGTGGAAAACATAATAAGGCACGCTTAATGACGTGTAGTGAAATCAGTGAACACAGATTATTATTATATATTTGTAGATCAGTGAATTTTTGGACAAAGATGACAGTGACAGTGATATAAACATAGACAACTTGTCTTTGAAAGATGTACTTCAAAAAAATACTTTTTATGGTCCGCTTTATAGCTTTTTAAAAAATGTTGGGAAAAAACTTTAATTCCGTAATGCCCTGTGTAATGTTAAGTTAAGTTACTTGTTGTTAAAAACAATGAAATGTATTTTAAGGACTGGGCTAAAAGGACTAGAATCCAGGCCCGTAAAATTTTATTAATAAAAAAAAAAAAAGTTGATTGTTGAAAGTACGCCATTTTTTGCCCCTTCGCCTTGTTTTCTGCACGTCACACAAGTTTTCAATATTATTCATTTTTAAGTCAAAGAAGTTTGGTGAAAGTAATTCAAAGTATTTAACGAAAAAGCACGGTAACAAAATCTTTTAAAATGGTAGATAGAATTGATATGGCATTAGACGACATCATACAAGCAAACAAAAAAGGAAGAGGCGGCGGTGGTGGCGGTGGCGCTGGAAGAAAGTTTGGTGCCAAAAAACCTGGCCGTGGTGGAAGTGGCTTCCGTAATGGCCGTACCGGCGGGGTTCTGCGCGGAAGAAATCGTGGAGGCGTATCTAAACCTACTAATTACACAAGGGTAAATCAAAAATATGTCGATAAAAAATTAAATATGGCGGACGAACGTGGGGAAACGTGACGCCTCTTTGGTGACACATAAATGGCTATTGTTTTCGATCATAACAATAATTCATTTACCAAGGAATTATTGCTTCCAATAATAAAGTAAATTTGGTGGAATCGGGGTTCAAAGACAGCTTACACTAAAATTAAATCCACGTCTTCGTGTAAAATCTATTTATATCTACCATGTATCCGTTACATACTCGATACTTCACTATTATTATTTGCTAACACCTACTTATGAAAATGATGGTCTTAAAAACATAAGTTTGGGTGAGCTTTGCGACCGAAACTCGGATCTGTTGCTGGCAAGTGGCAGATCGCTGCTCACTGTCCTTATGGAAGATCTCGGATCTCGCAAAGGAAACAACATCGATACAGCAGAGTATATTCCCAGTCACTCCTTTCACCAAGTATTGGGAAATGTCTGGAGCAGTTCAATCAGTATTTGTGATGCATTGAACAGTATTGTGTTAAAACAGTGATGTGCCAGTGATTAAGACTATCTGTGGTTGTAAATTAATTGTAATTATGTAGCCTGCAATTCTGTTGTAATTTTTGTTATAAATTAGTAATGTGAATGTACTAATTTGTAAAGCTATTGTTGGCTGAGTATTCAGGGTATACTCGAGGCCGCAATGGGCATTGGTATGATCTATGAAGGGCAACCTATTTCAGGGTGATGTAAACAGCACATGGAAACATGACATGTACAATGAATTCGGCGACAGGAAAATTCAGAGGAGCACCCCGCTCACTACGGGGCCCACCAAGCTCCTCGTATCAAATTTGGATTTTGGAGTTTCAGACTCTGATATACAAGAACTCTTCTCAGAGTTTGGCATGTTAAAAAGTGCCGCAGTACATTATGACAGATCTGGAAGATCACTAGGTAAGGCAATAAGCATTTTAATTATTATTGCATCATCTTGTTTATAAAATATTTACAAATTGGCTTCCCTTGGAGATAATATACAAGGTTATACCTAGTCTTTCGTGCTTAATTTATTATTCTTCTTACAAACTGTTAATTTAGCCACTTGTTATCCTAATATGTTATAGCAACAAGTACATGTTCAAATATTATTTTACAGGAACTGCAGATGTTGTATTTGACAGGAAGTCAGATGCATTAAAAGCTATGAAACAATATAATGGTGTACCACTAGATGGACGTGCAATGAACATACAGTTGGCGACATCCGAAATAAGCACATTCAGATCTGATGACAGACCTCGACTAGTAGGTGGAAACATTGGCAGAAGAAATTCTAACAGAGGTAAATGAGTACTCAAAATAAAGATCATGTGGCTTGAATAGTTCAGTTATGTATTTCAATATTGATCACTCTGGTACTACTTTAATGACCTCTGACAATCATTTATTTAAGGAAAAGAGCCAATGACAATGCAAAAATTTGTTAAAATAAAAAAAAAGTTAGTATTACAGAACATAATATTGTTATCTTGATAATAATGCACATATAATAATCATTCCAGGAAATGCACCAGTAAGAAATCAAAACAGTGGACGAGTTGGAGGAGGCGGTCGAAGGGGTGGCCGAGGGGGTGGCGGTGGTAGAGGAGGTCGACGACCCGTCCCCACAGCTGAGCAGTTGGATGCTGAACTTGATGCTTACGTTAAAGAAATTAAGTGAAGCACAATGCATTGTGTTATAAGACTAATGGCTGGTTTACACGTATTAAGTAGATAAGTAGTTAACTAAATTTTAACTTAATTTTAAGTTACTAATTGCATGTAAACACAAAATTTAGTATCAAGTAGCAAGTTAAAATTTAGTTGAGTACTTAACAAGGAAATAAGAATTTGGACTATTTTCTGTTTAAAAGTTTGGCAGGCTGAGTTTGTTGCTTGACAAATTTCGGACAGGCACTTCAAATTAAGTTAAAATTTAGTTACTACTTATCTACTTAATACGTGTAAACCAGCCCTAAGGTGGTTTAGTTAAGATTTTAAACAAAACTATTTTCAAATAGACAAGTGAAATAAATTTCATATTCCTCAAGATATCAAGTTGACATGAAGATGAGCTGTAATAGATATAAATTTCGTAATAAAAGTTGATTTTATTTACCTTTTTCTATTGTTGAGATTTAATGTGAAGTCAAATGAGCGTAACTTTGCAGCAGAATTATGTCAACCGAAATTCTGCGACTCACGTCTCACAAAATTATTAATAAGCTTGTTTGGCTTCACCCTGTAGCTTAGTAGTAGATATTGTAAAGTGACTACATACATATAATAATATATTAAAGTAGGTATGTAGCTTAGCTTAGTAAACCCACTATTATATTATAAATTTAATGTCATTCAGATAACTCAAATACATATACCTAATTCATTTATTAAATTTAAAATATGTACGAATTAGCAAATGTTCCTTTAATATTTTGAAACGGTTAAAACGATCTTTTTAAAATCAAAAATAATTGTGTCCAGTATTTGTATACTTTTATACGAGCGCATGTTTACATTTTGTAGGTGAGTGCGAGAAATTAATTTTGCAAGTATGGCTGATATGTTTAATATTCTTTAACTGTGAATTATTTCTTTCATGTTTCTGATTAGAGTTTACTTCCATTTAGCCCTGTGAGTCGCAAGAATCAAGCTTTTATTCATACTTTGTGCATCAAGACACACTTTTGTGGAGTCTTAAATACCTACTACTTGTTTTCGTTTTCGCAAATTCAGAGTTCAGACATATTGAAAGCTTTAAAATAGGTAAAACCAAGGAAGTATCGGTTTGGACTCGTGCATTTATCGTAAGTCTACATAACTTAGGCAAACGGAACCCTAATATTGCCCTCAAATTAAAAATACGTCGAAAAATCGTGGATTACATCGTGAAAAAATATGCATCCATCAGGAGTTTTAGCGATAGCAAGCATTCAGGACAGCCTCGCAAAGTCACAACAATTGAAGGTAAGGGTAGTGTATTGACCAGTAAACGTGATCGACTACTCACGGGTCCAGAGATTGCAGCTTAGATCTAAGAAACTGGAGATTTCCCTTTGAGTACTTTTACAGTGAAAAACAGTGTAAAGGAGATTGAGAGAAGCTGGCCTTTTTGGAAGAGTGGGAGTGAAGAAATCTCTTTAAGACCTTGAAATAACGTCAAGAGGTTACAGTGGGCTAAAGTACATAAAAATTGGCGCATGATCAGTGGGAGAGAGTTTTATAGAGTAATGAGTCAAAGTTTGAGGTTTTTGAGTCTAAGAGAAGAATCTTCGTGTGCAGGTCAAAGGGAGAATGGATGTTAAATTAATGTGTAATCCCGAATTTTAAACATGGTGGAGGCTCGGTGATGATTTGAGGATAGATTGGAGGACGGGTGACTGGAGACCTGGCGAAAATTGAAGGGATTTTAAAGAAACAAGGAAGAAATAAAAATATTAAAGAAAAATGTAGTACGGTCTGGTCAAAGCGTGATCGGTAGAAATTTTATTTTCCAGCATGACAACGATCCCAATCATTCCTTAAAGCTGTACAAAGAGCATTAAGAAGTATTGGAAAGGAAGAATGTACTGAAAGTAGTGATTTGGCCACTACGGTCGCCCAACCTCAACCCGATTAAGTTGTTGTGGGCTAAATGGGACATGGATGTCAGAAAGAAGATAATAGGACACTCCTATTATGATAACACACCTTCGACATTATCCTGAGAAATTGAATGGGACCAAATAGAAATCAATTATTATTTGTCAAAATGTTACTAAGAATGCCAAGATTGTGCACCGAAATAATAATAGCAAAAGAAGGTAATATGAATAAATTACATTTTTTAATATGGAACCATTGCAGCCTAATCTACTTATTACTAAATTTTAATCCAAATAGTATGTTCTTTAAAATATAATTATCAAATCGATCATATCGTTTTTATTTTTTATGTATCGCACAAAATATAGAGTGGGCAAAAACTTTTGAACGGTACAATACCTACCTAATTATATTTGTACTTTAATAATTATTAGATGATGCCCGCAACTCCATTGCGCCAAAATTTGTTAATCGCGCGGGAACCGTACATTTTTCGGGATAAAAAGTATCCTATGTCCTTTCCCGGGACTTAAAGTATCTCCATGCCAAATTTCAGCAAAATCGGTTCAGCGGTTCGGGCGTGAAGAGGTAACAGACAGACAGACACACTTTCGCATTTTTGATATTAGTATGGATTAATAAAATTAAAATTTAATAACTCCTACACGGGTTTCGGCAACGGTGGCGGGCTTCATTGAAACGGCCAGTTACGCAGGAGTAATTTTATAGTGCCCAAGTGTGTACACAATACACAAGAGCACTCTCTATTCCTTTTACTCTCATAACCCAGTGGGACGGACGACCGACACGACGGGATGGGGAGAGATCAGGCGCAGCGCAGGAACAAATTTTTACATGCCCATCCGACGCACGGATCATCTTACTTGTCAGGCAATCAGGTGATCAGCCTGCATTGTCCTAACTCCTAACCAAACTTGGAAATAACGTGTTTCCAACGCGGGAATCGAATCCACGACCTCCGAGTCAAGAGCAATGCTCTAAGCCACTGGACCACGGAGGCGTCAAAATAAAAATATTTAAGGGGGACTCCCATACAAAAATATGATTTTTTGCCCATTTTCGCTCTATGACAGACGGTATGGAACCCTTCGTGCGCGAGTTTGACTCGCACTTGGCCAATTTTTTAAAATGACCTTTTAATTATTTCGAGAAAACAAAGTCGTGAAGCAACTATACTATACTCAAGCTGCGGCCCGCCCAGACTTATCAGTGGCTTGCGTAAAGACAAGAAATAAATAAGAATAAATAATATTAACAGAACATGAGAACAACGTTAATTTTTATTTTTTTATCACCAAATTTGTTTGCGGCCCGCGACACCAAGACGTAATTGCCGCACTGAAAGGCATATTTTAATGATGATTAAACTTTAATGAAGCGTTTTACAGATAATGTATGGGACCTTGTACTATCAGTGAAGTTGATTCCTAGGGAGATGGGGGACCTATCACCTACGGGCTACGAGTTACGACCTACGTAAAGCCTGTCAAGAAAGTGAAAAAATTAAAAAGTGGCAACATCGTAGTGTCATCCCTTTTTTCTTAGTGATTTGAAAGGGATGACACTACGATGTTGCCACTTTTTAATCTCTTCACTTTCTTGACAGGATATATAAAACGCGACCAATAATAATGCGTTATGTCCTACCCTACCGGAGGTTATGTCAAACCCAGCCGACAGGCGAAAGATCACCCGTCCAAATGACGTTGGTCTGTCAACTGCCTAGGAATCAATTTCCTCGGTGGTACTAAAATTTAGTATTTTAAAAAAGGTTGAGTATCACTGTCATATAAAAAAAATCTCTGACCATAGAGATTTTTTTTTTAATTCGTCCCGGTTGGGACAGGCAAAGGGAGCGTTGCCCATACAGCCACTGACCATAGAGATTTTTTTAATGAGGCATTTTCTTATCTTTTTAATTTGATTGTCAAACAGTTTCCATTTTAGTAACTAGATGGCGTATGGGTAGACAACTATCGGTAATACCAGGGGATACCATCAATAATTGCTACAAAACTGGACAAAAGAATGTAAAACTTGATACATTTCAATTTGAAAAAGACGCAATAATATTCCAATGAGTAGGATAATAAAGTTATTATAACGATGTTTTAGTTAAAACTCACGTAAGAAAGCTATAGCCCTATTTACCGATATTCACACCAAATGTCACAAGAAATATACATTTTGGTTTTGACAACGTCTTACCTGCACTTGTGCAAGATAACGGATATTTAATGGCTAATATTTTACGAATAATGAACATCAAAAACCCAAATAACACAATTTGGGAAAAAATAATAAAAACCACACCAACAATAAAAAGTAGAAGAAGTTTGAAAGTGACATGCCCGCCAAAACTCTCTTTCAGTTGTCAGTTTTCAGTTTGACAATTTGCGTGTTCCTAAACTGTTACCAGCATACTGGCCTAATCGCTTAGGCCAATGATCGCTTAGGCGTATGCTCTTCGTGACTTGACAGTACACTGATATTTTTTGGAAACACAACCCATATCACAGATTAAGGATATATATATAGATGTAACCTTAGCCCGTCATCGCGTGGCCATTTTGTGCTTATTTTCGTACAAGTAGGGTGCGTTTATTTTCTTGAATATTTCTATTTGTCGATCATTTCGAAGCACATTATTATATAGAAAAGAAAGTCATTTAGTTCATGATATCGATAAACTATAGTTCACGTAAAAAGCTATGCAATTTTTGTAGACAAATTATTAATTAATGTGACACTTTTAGCACTAATGCCTTATATAGCACGAATAAGGGATTATTAAACTTATAAATTATCTTTTTAGCTTACAAAAATACCGATTGAAAAGCCCAAAAAACGTTGTTCAAAACTTACGTATTTAATGGTAAATCCACGTGTTTGAGGCATTCTTTGGCCATTCTTATGGTTTATTATGTAGCGGAACCACAAAACTCAACAATATCTAACATAAAATGTTCACTAAAAACCTTTATTAACACTTTTATTACATGAAATATGCAGACCGACTCCTTTGTTATGTCCGAGTAAGTAGGGCATAATATTACACGCTTTTGACGCTTATACACCGATATAAGGCTCTTTCTTAGTGTATATTATCTCAATGGCCCATATATAGTCAGTGATGCCAACCTGCAGATAATGTCAGATCGGTGGGGAACCAATAGAAAATCTAGAAGTGTCTATCGTCGCGCCGTCTGGTGGAGATTAAAAATATGAAAACATCCCATTGTCCCAGTCGGGACAGGGCCAGGGCTTCAAATAACGTTATTTTTTCATAACGTTACTGCTTCAAGGGCATAGATAACGTTATGAAAATTTACCCGATATTAAAAATAACGTTAAAAATTGATATTAATAACGGTTAATATTATAACGTTATATAGGATTTATAACGGTAAATATATGTTCTTTGATAACGTTATAGTCCGTCAAGAAAGTCATGACAGGCGGGAAAATTTTCTAAACGTAATCACGCTTTTAAGGTGTATTTTTTTCTTTGTATTTTCACGAAAGAACGCTTATTATAATATTTTAAATATTGTCACCTTGCACATTTTTATCTCGAATTAATAAAGTTCTCCTATTTTTTATTTCATTTAAAAAATTTCCCGCCTGTCATGACTTTCTTGACAGACTATACTTTTTGTAAAATAAGTACTTAATTTAATCAGTCAGTTAAGTATGCACAAAATTAAACTAGAGTCTAGACGTGTCTGGTGACCAGTAGGTGTATTATGTATATTATAGGAAAAATGACGTCTAATGAGAATGACACGG
Source organism: Polyommatus iphigenia (assembly GCA_963422495.1). Classification (NCBI taxonomy): domain Eukaryota; kingdom Metazoa; phylum Arthropoda; class Insecta; order Lepidoptera; family Lycaenidae; genus Polyommatus; species Polyommatus iphigenia. Next base: position 10,014,549 of record OY730185.1, on the reverse strand, counting down.
TCAGTAGTTCAGTACTCAGTATCTTTGTTCAAATATTACTAATTTATGGTTTGTAGAGTAAATTATTGTATTGCCAGCACGTGTGCCGTGCGCTGGCTGCCGGGTGGACTCTGTTGTTTTGCAGACGACGGGGCGGGGCGGGCTTTTTATCCACGAAGGAATAAAGATCGCGTCTCCCCGTCGATGTCTGCAGCTGCCCTCGCCGCGTAGGTACACAAAGCACACGACGGGTGGAGGCAGTCAGTTCAGGACGTTCATTCTAGTGGAGATAGAGAGAATAGAGCTAGCTGCCGCCTGCGTTACTGCATTTTTGAAGTGAAAACTTTAGCAGCGTTGAGCACTTTTGTGGGATGGGTAAAAACGGTGAAATTCGCGTCAGATTCTCATGCTGATCGAAAAACCAAGGAAAAAACGTAGGACGGTTGGAGAGTAGTGTTGTAACATCGAAATCGATTAATCAAACAATCGATTGTGTTTTTTCGATTGTCGATATTTCTTAATCGATTGTAAGGGTTTCGATTAATTAAAAAAATCGATTTTTATAAAAAATGGGTTGAAAATTTAATCGATTGCAAGGGTTTGGATTAATTAATTAAAACGATTGTTTATTTTATTTAATATATTTTTTAAATCGATTTTCATAAAAAATGGGTTAAAAAAAATAATGCACAACGTTAATAATCAAGTTTTCACTTCTGCCGGCACTCCCGGAGTGCAATCCGTCTTTTTTTATGAAATAAGGGGGCAAACGAGCAAACGAGTCACCTGATGGAAAGCAACTTCCGTCGCCCATGGACACTCGCAGCATCAGAAGAGCTGCAAGTGCGTTGCCAACCTTTTAAGAGGGAATAGGGTAACAAGGGAGGATAGGGAAGGGAATGGAATAGGGGAGGGTAGGGAAGGGAATAGGGTAGGGGATTGGGCATCCGGTAAACTCACTCACTCGGCGAAACACAGCGCTGGTAATACTAAGGCGCGCCGCAGACGTCACACTTTTTGTGTGATCGAGTCTGCGGCTTACATACAGTCCGCATGGCGCGCGCCATGCGGACTGTATGTAAGCCACGGACTCAATCACACAAAAAGTGTGACGTCTGTGGCACCGGCACGCCATATTATAGGATTCCCTTTGTCGTAGTGTATCGTCATTCGTCGCATACGACCTTTCGACAGCGTGCGTAGGCCATAGCTAACAGCTGATTGTACGAACGTAGTACGAACACGAGATCGTTGACCGCGCGCGGCACGCTTATTATTGCTTATTTGGAGTAAAAATAATAAAATTTTAAAAAATATTTTAAATTATTTTTCTATGTGGTTTATTATTATGTTTAAAAGGTATTACTTATGAAAAAAATAAAAATTTAAATTTAAACAAATAAATAAAAAATACACGTAATCAGAAAATGTAGTATAATCATACCCCGAAGTTATCGGAAGTGGTCTTATTACACCCTGTATACAGTGTTTTGCTTTTTACGGCCCATTTTTAGTCCAAAACAATAACTATTATTTTTATTATTTCTCTATGTATTAAACTCCTAAAAGTAGGTAAGCACAAATCTCGCAAAAAAAGTGGGCTGCGAGTGAGATTTAGTGCACCGTGCACGATCGCATACCTGATACCAGAAAATCGTTATATTTACCGTTATTATTATAACGATATTTGTTCGTTTATACATAATGAAAAAATATCGTTATAATAATAACGGTAAATATAACGTTATTTTACTAGATATCGTTAAAAAATAACGTTATCTGGCTATCATTATGAAAATAACGGTACGTAACGATATTTTTTCTGTTATTCGATAACGTTATGAAGCCCTGGACAGGGCCAGGCAAAGGGAGCCTGACCATAGAGAATTTAGAGATTACCTACGCTCTTCAGCATAAGCTCTACAGTCTATACTCCACAAACTATGGTAAAAGTCAATGTCAAAGTGACATATGACATGCATGTCGATTGTCGTGCACAACAAAACTGTTGAGTGTTGAACATATTTTTGTTTTTATTAAAATTCACCTAAATAATATAGTTCTACTACCTAGTACTAATTAAAAAATATCTTTGCCATAAGTACTTTTGATACCTGTATTTCTGAATCTTTTTTTTATTCATACAAAAGGTTGAGAAACGAAGATGAATTTATCCGGTATGTTTTACTTTTGAAGATAACACATTTTAATATGTGCGATTTATGCATGATAGGTTAATAAATTAATATATATTATTTCTTCTCATTAAGAGGACGACTCAAGCGGCGAAGACAGCCCTGTTCCTGGGAAAAGGAGCCGACTCGACACATACGGAGCTTCGTCTACTAATTCTGGTAAATCTTTCAATCAGTTTTATCAATTCGCCACAAGAACATGACATTATGGTGAGTATATAAGCTTCATTGTATTCATATATCAATATTTAGGATAACTTGAATGGCAGGTAAAAATAACCTAAATATACTAAGTATACAAGACTGTATACAACTACTTAGCTATGTACTTGTACAATCTAGGATTTAAAAATAAATAAATATCGTGCTTTTCTTTTAACATAATTGAATATGTTACACACAATTGTAATAAGGTAATTATGTCCTATTTTTTAGTTTTACAAGAATCAGATGAAGATTCACCTGCATCCTATGGAGACAGCTACACTCCAGACAATCTAAGGGCAAGTCAGTCAAATTTTAAATATGGTGAAGATGTTTCAAAAGGCATGTATAGAGAGAGCAGAAGTAGCCTCAGTGAAAACTGCTCCTCACCAAACTATTCAAATGATGATTATGGAACTGATAATGACTCCTATCAAACAACCAATGACACCTCGTATTACAATAGAACTGAAACTACTACACAGTCAGACAACAATACTGGCCAATACTCAGAATTTTCTAAAAAGATGATGGCAAACATGGGTTACAAACCTGGCAAAGGTTTGGGTAAATACGAACACGGAAGGGTTGAGCCGGTTGAGGCATCAAAACAAAAAGGCAGAAGAGGATTAGGTGCAAAACCTTCTGCTGTGGGAGAGATACCGAAAGATTTGAAGTTCAGTCAAGATCGTTCTGCCCCAATAGCAAGAGAAAAAGCAGTAAGTTTTATAAAAATAATAATTCTTCCATTTATAATATTAGAAAATGTTTTAAAGAGTAAGACTCAAATTTCAAATTTGTATCTAACTTAATATTTCCAAAACCTGATTAAAATTATAAATTCAAAAGTGAATCTGTCTGGCTGCTACCTCTTCATGTCATTTCCTCTGAACTGATTTGTATAAAATTTGTATGAATGGAAAATGTACGAGTAGGGATTAAAATGTACAACATAATATATAAAACGTACAATTAATGATTTAATATAATTTTACAGTATCCATTGCCGTTCAACAATGAGGAACCATTGAGTGGTACAATATTGGAAGAGTGGCTAAGGCAAGGCCCCCAAAAACTAACTATAGATGATGAAACTAACTTTGTAGATCCAAAAATTCTGAAAGGTGTATTAAATGCTAAGGTAATAATAAATATTTAATTGTAAACACAGAATGCCATGTCAGATATATAGATACATAATAAATGACTGACTAGATAATAACAATTTTTCCTGGCAGTCAACAGATTATTTAATTAAAAAATGGGAAATAATGACATCAAACAATAAATAATGTTTCAATAATAACCTCGATTCTAGAAGGTTTTCTATGGAGGTATGATAATAATTATTGATATTATGTTAGATAGTGTTACCAGTTGTTATAGTACAACTTATTATTTAACATCACTGATATTTTTATTTTTACTTTAACATTAATTACCATTATTTTTACTTTAACTTTGAACATGACATAATTTTGCAGACCATATTTGACAATTTACAAGATGAAGATATGAGGAAAGCTAGGTTCCGTAGTAACCCTTATGAGACTATTGGTTCAGTGATATTTTTGAACAGAGCTGCAGTAAAAATGGCAAATATAGATGCCATATTTGACTACATGTTCACTTTACCAAAAAATAGACATGGCCAGCCCATAGTGGGCGAGAAGGACCTTTTGTGCTTTGCTGATGTTTGTGCAGGCCCTGGAGGGTTTTCCGAATATGTTTTATACAGAAAGGGATGGAGAGCAAAAGGTAATAATTTATTTGACCCACTTAGAAAGTCTGCTCTGTCAACATCGCGTTACATATTACTTGAACGGACCCTTACTAGCTAGTGTTACATACAATATAAAATCTTTATTATTTCAGGTTTTGGATTTACTCTCAAAGGTCCAAACGACTTCAAACTAGGCGATTTCCATGCGGGACCTCCAGAAACGTTTAATCCATATTATGGGAAAAACAATGACGGTAATATTTTCGACCCGGCCAATTTGATGTCTCTCAAGGAATATGTTTTGAAACAAACAGACGATTTGGGTGTTCATTTCCTGATGGCTGATGGGGTAAATACATTTTATTTATTAAAAGGAGTATGTTTCCTAAAGTAAGAAGCTCACTCAATAATTTGTAATTTTACTCTTCCAGGGTTTCTCTGTTGAAGGTCAAGAAAATATTCAAGAGATTTTGTCAAAACAATTATATCTTTGTCAATGTTTGGCTGCACTTATGCTCGTCAGAACGGGAGGCAATTTCGTCGTCAAACTGTTTGATGTATTCACACCATTTAGTGTTGGACTTGTTTATTTGATGTATCAATGTTTTGGACAAGGTTAGTTAATATGCTTTTAGTAATTTAATAAAAGCTGTAAGTAACTAACAAATAACATGACGTAAGCTGTTAGGAGTACAGGCGCGGCCCCACACTGGCCTGCTTACGGGCTGAGTATAGTTTTCGTTGTCTACCACTAGAGGCTCTGTTTCGAAGCAATGCAAATTCTAACTATTTTACCGCGAGTAGTAACATAAATTCGCATACAGCACTATCTTCTACCTCTTCCAGTGTACATACATAAACCTGTGACTTCAAGACCCGCAAACTCGGAGAGATATCTAGTTTGTTTTTGGAAAAAGTCGGGTGTTGATGCTATAGAGAAGCACTTGTTTTCTGTCAACTCTATAATGTGGAAGAATCGAGGCAAGAACGAAGATGTAACTGAACTAGTACCAGTGTCAGTTTTAAAGGAAGACAAAGTATTCTATGATTACATCTACACTAGCAACTGCAAGTATGTAATAATTTAATTTCAAAGTCTAAAATGTAGGTCAAACACTACTATAAAATCCCTTGTCGAAACTAGGCTAGTGTAGCCAATACTAAAATACAAATTAATTTTGTAAATGAATATTGAGAAATAATAAAATGTAACAAGGCATTTGTTCTTGTTACATTTTATTATTTTGTCTTCTATTAGAACTTGAGGTATTGTGCGACATAATAATATGTACTGTCGCACAATACCTCAAGTTACATACTACCACAAACTTTAAAATACATAGATACATAATATACTCTTTATCGAGAAAATGAACCAAACTCTATATTATTCTATTTTTTAGAATTGGCGAAAAACAGATAGAAAACTTACTTAAAATAGCAGAATATAGTAAAAATGAATCACTAAAAGATGAACATCAAACTAGTATGAAAATTGAGTGTCTCAAAATTTGGAATGTATGTATTTTTAAATTAATGTGATACATATTATTAAAGTTTGTTCGTAAGACTTGTGTTGTGTTCTCAAGCTTTAGGTATGATCATCAAATTTTACACTTTTAATTATTGTTATGTAATGTTTTAGTTACCAAATGAAGTTAGAGTTAAATCGAAGAGTTTAAGCCCTGATGAAACACTCAGCTATATAATCAATCACATAGACAATCATTCAATAAGAAAAATGAATTTTGCCTCATTCAAAAGTAACATTCTGAATAAACAACCACAGTATATTGAGGCAAAATCCGATGTTAATGTATTTGAAAACATATATGATTGGCATTTTACTTTTCTGAGTTCCAATAAGGATGGTCCAGACCTTAAGCTATTTATGGGTATGTTTTCATTTTTTTAGAATTAGCAAATAGCTTTAGTTGCAAAAAACCAACAGCTTTTAATCAAATAAATTCATAAATATTTAAGGATGTGGCGGGAAAAAAGTTTTCAAATTGGATGGAAACATTTGGAAGAGTGTAGCCGATTTACAAGCAATTATGCCAGCTAAAACACTGGTTTATGGAGAGGTAAAACTAACTACTATATGCATATTCATTGTTCAATTAACCTGTATATTAATATCATTATCTAATATATAAAATTCCCCTGTCACAATGTTAGATAGCGTACACCTCCGAAACGGCTTTACTGATTTTAACCAAATTTTATATGCATATTCAGTGGGTCTGAGAATCGGCTACTGGGTACTTTTTATATTGATAAGTGCATTTGTTGAATAAATAATAGTAAATTATTACAACTCGAGACTGACGGCGACCATTGTTTACATGCTACGGAATAGCGATGGACGTTGCCATGGTGACATACTTATTTAGTCACTTCAATTAAATAATATGGGCGAAATACTTTATATGGCAAAACAACGTTTGCCGGGACAGCTAGTAATTATGTATTATTATATTTTTTTCAGGTCGTTAAAGAGTTTACTGGGGAAGGAATGGCTCAAAAGCACAGTAAAGCGCTACACATAATCGACGCTTTGTTTCTTGGTGGCATTGACATATCCAAGGAATCTCTAACTGACAGGTAAAAAATACTTGTATGTATGTACTTTTCTTTCTCCAAAAACTATTTACTTTCGATGTATTCTACTCACTGCTATGTTTGAAATATTGAATTCCTTTGATTTTTGACGTGACAACGTCTTATAATTCGATATGGGCTGCGCGCACGAAAAAACATGACGTAATATGCGGCGTTACCTCGCTGATCGCTCTGAAGGTATTCCAATATAAAGCCTAGTATCCACTTGAGCGGCTCGGCCAAATGAGCCCGCTCATTTGGCCGAGCCTCTCAAGTGGAGACGCCTGAGCACGCTCGAACTCGCACGAATGAGCGGCTCATTCGCCCGAGCATGCTCAAGTGGATACTAGGCTTAAGGCTGTAAAGACGTCATACGCCTAATACTGGTCCAATCCGTTCTGTAGGGTTACCCTGAGACGCAAATCCCTCTGGCGTAATAATAAATAAATTAACCAGTGAGTATCAGCATAAAGATGAAAATTTATTCCATTGAATTACATATACCAAATGTTGTCGGGTAAGCGATAGCGCGATCTAGAGGCCTAACAGCGACATCTGTTATCAAATCGCGGAACTAAATTTACTTATAAAATATTATGAAGTTTACAAATCTCAACAAAGGTAGTTGTCACGTTCAACTATCGTCAGTAAACCGACTTTACAGACAACCGATTTTTTTTATTGAATGTATTGATTGAATTTACAACTATAAAAATATTTTAATCCAAATACATTGCATTTTCAACAGCTGTATTTAATAATTTTTTTTTCAGAATTAACCAGTGTGAACTGTTCTGTAAAGCATTAGAGAAAGACAAAAGTAATCCGCAAACATTACCCATAAGATTTAAGAAGTTTTATAGTATGGAAACATTTAGCCACAGTGTTGCAAATTTAGAATTTCGTGCTATGAAGAACATTAGAAGAGCTTTAACCATAAACATTCCTAGACGAATCAATGCAGATGATAAGTTTTTTATAGTGGGCTCCATACTTTTTATAAAAGAAATAAAAGGTATTTATTACGGTCATATTAAGTCGAATAATTATGGTCAGGGAAATTTTTAACCCATCAATCATAAAGCGGCAGCCGGCTGCCGCATAACAATTGAAAATCTATTGTGTCTGCGATACCCACGATTGAGGTGTTAATAAAGGAGACTCATAGAAATAAAGATTAAATAAGTACTTCTATTCTCCACTAACTACACTCGTATCACCGCCGTTTATGGCATATTTTATTTTATTTTTAGTTCCTTGGATTGCTCAATTTTCAAGAACTCATAACACCAAATATTACTTTGGAAAAGACAGGGATGGAAAAATGCAGAGCCTATTTCATTTACCGCAGGAAGGAAAGCTGGACATGGCTAGTGCATATGAAAGCAGAGTTATGTGGCCATGGGGTGATGCAACTAATGCGATTTTTGATGGAAAAACAAATTCATATCTATCAAGAATAGATATGGAACAGTATATACGACAACGATGTAAATAGTTATCATTTTAATAAAAAAATACCAAACCATATTTAACACTTTTTATACAAACCTAAAATCAGTTATGTATTACTTATTAGTTTTTGGTAGTAAATTCTTAATAATATTACTTACTAGATGACGCCCGCAATTCATTAATTATTGGCATCCTGTACATTTTTCCGGGAAGAAATATGCTATGTCCTTTCCCAAGAGGCAGGACTCAAACTTTCCTACTAAATTTTATCAAAATCGGTTCAGCAGTTAAAGCGTGAAGAGGTAATAGCAGAAAGACACTTTCAGATTTATAATCTTTAGTTTTATAACACGAGCACAGGCTTATTAATAAGTTATTCAACAAGGACCTTTTTATCTCATGTAGACTGCCTGGACTCCACCGAGAGCTCATTTATCAAGCATTAATTATCTGAGCTATACTCAACCTACTACCAGCCGGCACTTTATCAGTGGCTCGCGTTAAGTTTAACCATTTTCAAATTCACGCCCACCGCCGCAATAGTGCAAAGTCGTCAGAGGATATAAACTACGTAACAGTCGTGAAATTTTTCCACTTATAGCCTATAGATAACAGATTTGTTGCGGCTCGCGACCGCGACACCTCGACCAAAACAAGTTTGTGGCACGGCCCCTATGAAAAAAAGGTTGAGCACCACTGATTTAAAATAAAAAAAATGTTTATTTTACGGCGAAGTCGTAGAAGTATTGTCAAAATGCCATGGTCAACTGCAAGTTTTGTATTTGGAGTTTTGCCGGGAATGTAAAAGGGTGCTGTTGTGTTTTTATATTATTTTCCTAAAATTGTGTTAACTGGGTTTTTAGTGTGTAATATTGGTAGAATATTAACCATTAGATATTCGTGTTCATGCACAAGTGTGGGAAAGTGATGTAATATCCAGAAACGTGCTATTTTGTGTTCCCTCCAAAACTCCATCAAAAGTTTCAGTAAAGCGTCTACCACTTTACTGAATCGACCGACTTGACTCCTTGACTGTATTGACTTTTACTTAGACTTTGACTAGACTTTAGACCTGACGATACATGAAAACGATGATGAAAATTGTAATAGGAGGAATATGGTTTTCCCGCCATATTCCTTACCTTTTTACCTTGTCTGTGGCACAACATACACATCCTTTGTGTCAAGTTGCCAAAAAAGAAGAAAAAGAAAGAAGAAAAAGAAAGAAAAGTTTTATATTCTGTGGTCAACTGTCAAGCCGTGCCCGTGGTTACCAAATGTCAATGTCAAACTTTTAAGTTTTTGGCGGAAAATTGCAGTATTTTATTTCCAGTATACGTAGTATCCCCTTAGTAGTCTGAGTTATAACCATATAATAACCATTTTTTATTAAAACATCTGAGCTTGCGCTTGAGCTACCTCAACAATTACCCAGACAAGATGACTGTCGGAGAGGTTGGACAAAACTTACCATGGTAGGTTAACTCACGTTCAATTAATACATTTTGTAAATATTTTGTTCATTTTTGCTTTTTATATCATCATGTTATTGGTACTCAACTTTTATATATTTTTATAGGGTGGAAAAATATCGTCCCTCAAAGTTAGACGACTTGGTTTCTCATGATGATATTATTAAAACAAGTAAGTTTTAGTGGACATATTACTAAAGTTTTCAAATTTGATTAGTAGTTTTCTATTTTAAAATAAACGTGTAATCAATTTTTAGTTGGGCAGTTTATGCAAGAAAATCAATTACCACATTTACTGTTTTACGGACCACCAGGAACGGGGAAGACATCCACAATCCTTGCCTGTGCCAAACAAATGTACACACCGCAACAGTTCAACTCTATGGTAAAGTGTTTATATATATTGTTTCTTCAATGTTATTTGTTATACACTAGAATGTAGATTCTAGATAATGATTTTTTGCATAAAAAATATTTTGGAGGAAGCTTAATAATAATATAAAGCCGTACAAAGATAGTTCGTAATGTTTCGGCACTAAAATATGTATTCTGTTGATATAAATAGGCAGTCACTGTTGTTCGTAAAAAGTAAAAAGAAAAGAAACAAAAACTAAAATTTGCACTCCTTGGAAATTATTTCTCCCGGGCCCCGGCGCCTATGTTTAATATATTATTTCCTCATTGTAAAGTACACTATACAGCTAGTGTATGCTGTTTTTCATACTCTGTTTCAGTGCCAAAAAATTATGAAAATTGTTAAAAACAAAACATTTTATTTTCTTTATATATTTTCATGCCTTTATATAAAGTCAGTGCTAGCTTTTTATAAAATTTGTAGTAATAAACTTTTATTAATTTATATAAATGATTGTAGGTCCTGGAGCTGAATGCATCTGATGATAGAGGGATAGGTATAGTCCGAGGACAAATACTGAGTTTTGCTTCAACACGGACAATATTCAAGGCTGGACCCAAGTTAATTATCCTAGATGAAGCTGATGCAATGACCAATGATGCCCAGAATGCACTCAGAAGAAGTGAGTTTCTTAATACTTTTTACAGTTAGATCTAATGAAAATAGATCGAAGAGAGAAGCATGAGCTGCAAACTTTACAATCAATATAGGTTGAACATTTTCTGCTATTAAGTTAGATCAGTATTTCCCAAAGTGTTGGTAGATTTTGGGTGGGTCCTGAAACTATAGGACGATTGTCGTACTTACGTACGTTTCTTAATTGAAATGGTGACGAGCTTTAGAAAAGGCCCAAGTCCAGCAGTGAATGTCAGTAGGCTGACGATGATGATATGGTGGCGAACTACGGTAAGAATTGACGGGTAAATGCTGCGACAGCAACATACCACTGCTTTTTTGTCTTCATGACATAAGGTGGGTAAAATAACTTTGAACTTTCTTGTAGATGGGTCGCGGTCCCAACAAGTTTGGGAAACACTGAGTTAGATAATTTATGATTTATCTACTTGATTTATATTTTTATAAAAATAACACATATTTCATTTCATTTCAAAATAAAGTTTATAATCAATAGTGGCACTATGCAATAGAACAGTGCCACTAATTTGCAAATGTCATATCCATTATGGGCATATTAAATACACGATGCATGATATTGCAGAATTCACTTGATTGTGAATAAAATAAAATCTTTTCCTACATTTTTTATGGTAGTAACCATAGAAACAAAGTTCAAAACATAGGTTAATACCATTAATACATATTAAATTGAGTTTTTGTAATCAAATTAATGTAATTGTGATTAATACAGTAATGTAATATTTCATTTCACACTTTGAAAGTGATAATATGTCTGATACTGATGACGAAGAATCAGTGGGAAGGTCTGTTAAATTTACTCTGGTTGGGGAACCTTTGACTGGCAAGGTAAGTAAGTTTTCTGAAGTATTTTTATAATTTTAAGCTTTCTATTCTGTTATTAGTATTGCCTCTACTTCTATTCTTTCTGCATTAATTTTAATGTCCCTTTTAAAACAATTAATTTTTCATTATTAAACTATCTTATATTTTTATACCGATACAGATAAGTATCTGTAAAAAAAATCACTGTACACATAGTCCACATTTTAAAATCTTGAACAAGTACTAGACAGTAGATACACAAACATTAAGACAAACAGACACACATTTCCATTATAATGCATATTCACATGGATTTAACATCTTCTCCATTATACATTTTGACAACTCTCCCTCAGAGTACTCTATGTCACTATTACCTTGGAGGCGGAGGGGTATCGGGCAGCACACACGGTGCAGAGGTGATGGCCGGACAGTGTTTTGAGCTGCGGCCACCGGTGCCACTACAGCTGTGCGATGTGGCCGGTAATACATTACACACATCTATGCTTGAAAACTATTTGTATGGTTCTGATGTAAGTATCACAATAAATACTTTAAAATATCCAAAAGTTTTGTTACCAAATTACGAAAATTATGCCTGGTCAACCACCTTTTTGATAACATAAGAAAAAGACCAGGTGAGGTACTACAGTAAAAGATGCAAACGGACAATACTTACATTATTTTGCATTCTTTCATGTTAATATTGAAAAAGATTAAAAGTTAAAATTTTGTTACAGGTAGTTCTTTTTGTATATGACTTGACAAACTTGCAGAGTTTCGAAAAACTTAACGAGTGGTTTTCAAAAGTAAAGCAAATAGTAGAGGAAGGAGAAAAGAAGCCAATTATGGCTCTGTTTGGAAACAAATCAGATTTGGAGCACCAGAGGGCTGTGAGGATATCATGTGTTCAAAAATTTGCATCTGAATATCTTTTAGAACACTTCAAAGGGTCAGCAAAGACTGGTGAAAAGGTATTTCTGGCACACAAACTTTTATTCTCCCAAAGGGCCCACTTGCACAGGTCTGGGCATAGTTAACCCTGATGAAAAAATAATTTTATCTTCTATAATGACAGTTAACCCACCCAACCCAGGACTTTAATACCTCGATTCGATCGTGGGAATCGCAGACACAATAGATTTTCAATTGTTATGGGACAGCCGGGTGCCGCTTGGGGATTGATGCCGGGTCCACACCAGACGATCCAACGCGCTGCGATCGCGCGCGGCATGAAGCGCGTTGCACAGAGCGTTTGGTGTGGACGTGCCGCGCGTGATTTTCTGATTTTTTTAATTAATCAAATCAAAACCCGATTAAAATCGAAATAGATTAAAAAATATCGACAATCGAAAAAAACAATCGATTGTTCGATTAATCGATTTCGATGTTACAACACTACTCTCCAACCGTCTTACGGTTTTCCGATCAGCACGAGCATCTGACGCGAGTTTCACAGTTTTTACCCTTCCCACAAAAGTGCTCAACGCCGCTAAAGAAGTTTTCACTTCAAAAATGCGGTCTCTGGCGGGAGGATACACCGTCCTTTTCTTTTTTGTACTTTTTTGCGCAATAATTTAAGCAAAATAAAGGTTACTGCTGCAACGGCAATTCGCCGCCGCTGTACGTGTGACTCCATATCGTGCTAGATACTGACTGACTTGAATAACGGATCGCCTTCGGATCGCTTGGAGCGCATATTAGGATCGCAGTTTCCAAGTTCTTGGATCGGTCTAACGCGCTCCGCGCTCCACGCTCCTCGATCCTGGATCGCGGATCGCGGGATCGCCGCTCCAAGATGGATCGTTTGGTGTGGACCCGGCTGATTAACATCTACGCAAGTGGCCTTTGAAAATCATATGATTCTTTAGGGCCCTTTTCCAATCATGCTATGCGTTATCGCCCGCGCACCTATCTGGTCCGCGTGCAACTTACACGCATCCTATTATTTCATAGATATGTTTTCTGTCTTGCAGGGATCACGCACGTGGCAAGGAGCAAGTTGTCACCCGCATGCGGACTAGATTTGCGTGTGAGCGATAATACGAATGACAGGAAAAAGGGCCCTTAGATGCCAACATCATAAGAGTAGCATAAGTTATGTCAATTGATTTCTCGCTAGTCGTGTCGGTCTTCCGTCCCATTGGGTTATGAGAAAGGAATAGAGAGTGCTCTTGTGTACTGCGCACACATTTGGGCACTATAAAATTACTCCTGCGTAACTGGCCTGGTTTCAATGAAACCGGCTACCGTCACCGAAACCGGTATGGGAGTTATTATCATGGGCGCGCCGGCAGAAATAATTTCCAAGGGGTGCAGATTTTACTTTCTTTTCTTTTCTTTTTACTTTTTACGAACAACAGTGACTGTCTATTTACGTCAACAGAATACATATTTTAGCGCCGAAACATTACTAACTATATTTGTATTGTACGGCATGGTAATAGGGTTACAAAATGCTTTTTATTCCAATAATTCCTGTTGATCCCGAGATTCCCAAGGGGTGCAAGTGCACCCCCTGGCACCCCCCTGCCGGCGCCCATGGACTTATTATCAGGGCGAGCGAAGCGAGCTGCAAGCCCTAATATATCCCACAATCTGAATCTTTTGTGGTACACTTACGGAATAATAAAAAAAAATACGGAAAAACTATGACGCCCATAATTAATTTGTGCTTTAACATAGTAATTTTTATATAAATATGTAGATGTGTTATCATCAGTCAGTCAAGGTGTGACGTCGCGAGCCCTCATAAAGCTCGGCTTTTAGCTAGTTATTATTATGGGAGATCGCACACGTCACACTTTTTGTGTGATCGAGTCTGCGGCTTACAATCTGCATGGCGCGCGCCATCAGAATGTATTGTAATAAAATTGTAGATCACAATTATAATATTTTATTTATCAGACATCTATTAATAATAATTATTAAATTCACCTCCAACTAACAGTAATTAACATTAGGTCTGACACAATGTGAGCACGTTACATCAAAACAGTAAATAATTAATAAGTATAAGAAATTCTAAAAGTGACTTACCAGTATAACCTGCCGAGGTCAACGTTGATACCAGAATCGACCAAATAGGGCTGAAACCCTCTATTTTATACCCAGGTATTCCCGCCAACCCCCGCCAACTGCTATCAACGTCGAACTCTACAAGGGAAGTCAAATGCAACTTCCTTTTCTTTATTTAATACATTCTTTTATTTTAACACTAGAAAAATCCTAACATACTCTCAATAAATATTAAATAAATATTAAATTTTAATTTATACTTACTACTTATTATACTTACTAAATTTTAATTTATAAACTTGAATACAATTTATAGAAATGCAATAAAGCTTTATTTCCTTTTTATCAACAGTTTTACAAAAATCCAAAAACAACCTTAATAAATATAGCATAATTATTCATCGTTTTGTAATGACATTTCTTGATTTTACCCGTCTTATTTTAATTTATAATCATTTACTTTACATTACATCCTGTTAGTTAATTCAAGTTAAAGATTAAATCAAAACAGAATCATATATAAAGTAAATGACTACTAAAATATTGTTTTTAATTTTCAAATTAAAACATACATTTCTAAAATAAAATTGACCTAACAGTATGGAAGCCGCAGACTCGATCACACAAAAAGTGTGACGTGTGCGATCTCCTTATATGTGTCAAAATTCCTTTTCATTTCAGGTAAACACGACGTTCACGAGTCTAGTGGCTCGTGCTCTCGGTATCAAGGCACCGGCAGCGAGCCCCTACAACAAGACAGTGTTGTTGCAAGCGGTGGAGACTGCTTCGTCCGTGCCCGTACTGGCACCGGTACAGACTCTCATCATGAACAGGAAAGCTCTCAGGAAATTGCAGCGAAACGCCTCGTCGTCTGTTTGTTGTGTTCAATAAAATAAAGTTGATTAGTGATTTTATTTATTTCATCCATAGGGTATATGCTGTTCACAAATGTAGTCTGTAGGATCGCTTAGCCAAAACTAAAATATCAGAATTAAGGGTCTATTTCGTGGGGCGCGGAGAAATTAATCTAAATTATGTAAATACAAAGCTAGATAATATAACAATAATTCGATGAACAGTAGTCAACAAACAGTATAATGCAGTCATATCGGCACTTACTATGCGGAGAAGCCCAAAAAAGACCTCCGACCAAGCGACACAAACGTCTAGGGTCAGGAGAGCTACCACGAAACCGTTTTGACACTCAATAAAACCGACTTCCAAGGTAAAAACAATAATAACATCCTTATAATATGAACTAAAAAGTATTAAATAATTTTTCCTCTCTAAATGTGCCTTTTTCCGAATTCGGCTACACCTCAACTATTTCTGTACTCAATCTTCATAATTTTGAAGTCGGTACTAGACTGAATCTTTATTTCTTTGACAGAAAATTTGAAACTTTTGGAACTGGCACCGACTTCAAAATTATGAAGATTGAGTACAGAAATAGTTGAGGTGTCGCCGAATTCGGAAAAAGGCACATTTAGAGAGGACAAATTATTTAATACTTTTTAGTTCATATTATAAGGATGTTATTATTGTTTTTACCTTGGAAGTCGGTTTTAATTTTTGGTTAAAAATAATAATTTCACTTTTTTAGTTACCTAGTAGGTAAACTGTAATTAGTGCCAATTTAAATTGTATAAAAAAATAGTTTCATATTGTCTTCACTAGATGTCACTGAGGCGCTCCTGTGTCGCGCTATCGCTTGTCCGAACTCCGAATGTTTCATACTTCATATGGTTTAAATTACACGATGTATTCAATAGATAAAGATTTTTGTTGTGTGAATTATTAATGTGTGAGCTTGGTGTGAGCAGTGAGCATAAAAATTTGAATTGACAACATTTGGAGTGGTTATTATTGATCTCGTATTGTTATTAAAAATATTAATTAATTAACCCTCCAAGATGACCTCCGTCATAGTCCGCGAGTTTATAAGTGGTAGTGACCATACCACCCTACGCGTCGAATTACTGCGTTTATTCTACGTATCTTATTACAATTTGTTAAGACTTAAGAGTCATACCCCAAGGCCCAAATATCAGGTAGATAAATTTAAACAATACGTCATTTAAAAAAAATCTAAGTGAACACAACCCTATGCGTGCTAGGTAATTTAACAATTTACGCTTCAACTCCCAAGCGGCCACATATGTGGCCGCCAGAACAATGGATTTCCAAGAATCCGCGATCGAAGGATGAGCCCAATCACACCCAGCGGCTCGGCCAGCATATTTTCGGTGTCATAATAATATTATGATATTAATCTTTATCTTCATTATTGTAATACATAGTAGTACTATCGCTATTCGCTTGAGAAACTTGGAAAGTCTCGCGGCCGCCTGCGCCTTTCTCAAGCGATATTATATTGTATTACATTAATGAAGATAAAGTTAAAGTTAAAATCATATGACACTCAAAATGCTCGCAGCGCGGCATGCCCTGACATTCCGGTTAGAACTTGTTGATATTTACGCACGCGCCGGCGGCGCGCGGCCTCGCCGGGCCGTTGCCTCTGCGGCGAAGACCGCAGTGTATAAAGTATAAACAGCCTATAATAATAATTGGCGTTGTTATGTACATAATTATTATTATTGTATCCATACCTATGCCTTGTACTATATTATCTATTTTGTGCCATGAGACATTGGTGACCTTAACACGACGTGGTAATGATGATGATGACGATGATGATGATGATGAATTTGAGTTGCATGGTAGCATATGCTTTCTGTTCTTAAAACAACGCCGAAACTCCCAAATGTGTATCTATAAGGAGTCAGGAGTTCTCTCAGCATCTTCGAAACCATGGTATACCTTGACCCAATATTTGACTTTTTGGTAGCATATTCTTAGTACACTTCACATAAAACCAAAATCACCATATGTTTCCATATAAATTTCGAGGAGTTCCCTCGATTACTCCTGCATCCCATCATCAGGTCACCACTTTTGTGAACATGGTACCAAATTGGAGTGAAACCTAATACAACGAAACAAAAATTTCGAAAATCGGTTCACAAACGGCGGACTAATCGTTGAACATACAAAAATAAAAAAAAAAAAATAAAAAAAAATATATATATCCACAGCCGAACATATAACCTCCTCGTTTTTTGGAAGTCGGTTAAAAATCGAATTAGAATGCCGCGTCCTGATTTAACGTCATTTCTCGTTTGTTAGAGTAGGACGCGAATTCGATCGTTCGATTGTTTAAGTTTCAAAACGGTTACGTGGTGCGGCACTGCTAACTCCCTATACCGGATAGAAGCATTAATATGACCGTTTAAAATATTAAACAAGTATATTAATCGAGTACTACTCAATTTCCAGTAATCGAGAAGTATACGGACAACGTGCGGTTCTGCATAATCTGCAACTACCTGGGCAAGATCATCCCGGCGCTGCAGTCGCGCTGCACGCGATTCCGGTTCGCGCCGCTCCAGCAGGCGCAGATCGTGCCGCGACTCAGAGATATCATAGAGAAGGAGAAGTGAGTATTACATAATAATCTGCAACTACCTGGGCAAGATCATCCCGGCGCTGCAGTCGCGCTGCACGCGGTTCCGGTTCGCGCCGCTCCAGCAGGCGCAGATCGTGCCGCGACTCAGAGATATCATAGAGAAGGAGAAGTGAGTATTACATAATAATCTGCAACTACCTGGGCAAGATCATCCCGGCGCTGCAGTCGCGCTGCACGCGGTTCCGGTTCGCGCCGCTCCAGCAGGCGCAGATCGTGCCGCGACTCAGAGATATCATAGAGAAGGAGAAGTGAGTATTACATAATAATCTGCAACTACCTGGGCAAGATCATCCCGGCGCTGCAGTCGCGCTGCACGCGGTTCCGGTTCGCGCCGCTCCAGCAGGCGCAGATCGTGCCGCGACTCAGAGATATCATAGAGAAGGAGAAGTGAGTATTACATAATAATCTGCAACTACCTGGGCAAGATCATCCCGGCGCTGCAGTCGCGCTGCACGCGGTTCCGGTTCGCGCCGCTCCAGCAGGCGCAGATCGTGCCGCGACTCAGAGATATCATAGAGAAGGAGAAGTGAGTATTACATAATAATCTGCAAGTACCTGGGCAAGATCATCCCGGCGCTGCAGTCGCGCTGCACGCGGTTCCGGTTCGCGCCGCTCCAGCAGGCGCAGATCGTGCCGCGACTCAGAGATATCATAGAGAAGGAGAAGTGAGTATTACATAATAATCTGCAACTACCTGGGCAAGATCATCCCGGCGCTGCAGTCGCGCTGCACGCGGTTCCGGTTCGCGCCGCTCCAGCAGGCGCAGATCGTGCCGCGACTCAGAGATATCATAGAGAAGGAGAAGTGAGTATTACATAATAATCTGCAACTACCTGGGCAAGATCATCCCGGCGCTGCAGTCGCGCTGCACGCGGTTCCGGTTCGCGCCGCTCCAGCAGGCGCAGATCTACTTATAATAGAGTTCACTATTAAAGTAGCAGCGCTGAAAGAGTTACTTTTGGTGTTTCTATGAGAAAAACCCCAATGTCTAACATGCTAAATTTCAAAAATGTATGTATGTTTTTATGTTTGTGTTCGCATATCTCCTGAACTACAAGTCCGATTGAAGTTTTTCTTTTCTGTTGTACAAGGTATTGTTCAACCTAGGTAATGCTGAAAGTTTCATCAAAATCGGTTCAGTAGTTTTTGAGACCGGGAATTTCAATTCTTAATTAATTACTTACAATTTTGAAGTCGGGTTTTTTTTTAATCTTTTATTATTTAACCTAATTTAATGAACCAGACTTCACCCTTGTTTCTATGTGTATAGTGTGAAGATAACCGAGGACGGGATCAAGGCACTCCTCACGTTAGGCGGCGGCGACATGCGGCGCGTGCTCAACACGCTGCAGTCCACGTGGCTGGCGTACCGTGACGTCACCGAGCGGACAGTGTACACGTGCGTCGGACACCCACAGCGGGCAGACATCAGCGCCATACTCAACTGGCTGCTCAATGAGAATGACTTTGCGGCGTGCTTTAAACGTATCCTTTTGACCTGACAACGTCTTATAGCACATTATGCAATTATTTCATCTTCAATTTTCGTCATCTTCTTTTTATTCAACTTTCGTTTGCCATATTCAATAATTGAATGCGTCAAAATCCACCCGCGTTGAACGAAAAGTGTAATAGCGAGCGCTACGATTTTAGCGTGCGTCACGGGCATGCCTCACGTTCGCTGTTGACTGCGCTATAACGCATGCCCTTGATGAACAAAAAAAGGCACAGTGTGGACAAAGCTAATGACTCGATACTACGGGCTGCATGCACGAAAAAGATGACGTCATTGTCCCGTTACGCTCATTGTCGCGTTCCGCGAGCGAGAGCGCGGCACGAACGAGAGAGACGCATGATCGGCTCAGTTCGGTTGTCACGTCAAACTACCGTCCGTAAAGCGACTTTACAGACAACCAAATTTTTTACAAACTACTGCTTAGTATTCAAGATTAACAACAAATATTTTATTTATTTATTGTAAAACTAGCTTGAAGATTGACGCGATGGTAAGACGCACTAGGATACAATGATTCGCGTACGTTTGACGTCGTAAATAGAGCATAGACAATCTAACACTTATAGAGCGTTTATGTTTATTTGCTTAGTCCAAGTTTTATGAAAATTCGAAAATTTTAGTTATTTATATTGTAGTAATTATGGTACTTACGCTTATTGCAGAAATGTATATTGGTTTTTGTTAAATTTGTTACTCGTAAGAACGTGTCGTTGTTTCGGTGTCACAAAATCATAATATTTATAAAACGAATATATTCCTGAACTCGACAATCAGATATTCAAGATTTGAAAATTGCTAAAGGATTAGCGCTTAATGATATCCTGACTGAAATACACACAATCATACATAGAGGTAAGAAATAAAAATATAACTAAGTATTTTATAGATATTATGAACCCTATTTAGTTAAGGTTAAGGTTTTCTATATTCGAAACTGTGATAACTGATATTTAAGAGACACAACTTTAATTGTATTGACACACACACTGTCTATGGAATTCAGTGGTAACTAATGCAGAATTTCATAACGAAGGTTTTGTCACTGAGCACCATATCATTCACATTACATTTTATTATGATTCAGTGCTATAAGGCCTTAATATTTTGCCTATAACCACCAAACGATACTAAGTATTTAAATACTTTTTCCAGTGAAATTCCCGCCGGAAGTGCTAATAACGTTGCTAATCAAGATGTCGGACTCGGAGGCGCGGCTGGCGAGCGGTTGCAGTGAGCGCATCGAGCTAGCCGCGCTTATTGCGGCGTTCGTCGACGCGCGAGAACATATCAACGTAGCTGAACTCACTGCCTAGTATGCCGGTACGAATTTACTTACTACCTAATACAGGGGTACAAGTTGTTTTACTACCTAATACAGTAGTAAGAGTTGACTTACTAGTTACTACCTAATTCTCAGAAGTTTATTTTAGTAAGTGAGCTCGTAGCTCTAATGCGCCGGTACCACTGACCCTACCCTTTGAAATGACAGCTATTTTGTGTGCCTATTTGAAGCGGAATCAGAGCCCCCAATGCGGGAGAAGAAAACTAAATCTGAAGTAAAAATGACGTTTGAAAGTCGCCATATTGGCGCTGATAGCAGAAGTGGGAGCACTTGGAGCTAATTCTAGTTTCTACAACCAATAGCGATTAAGCGGCCATTTGCAAGTTACGTCAGATTTAGTTCTCTTCCCCCGCATTGGGGGCGCTGATTCCGCTTCAAATAGGCACAAAAAACAGTTGGGTATCATAAGTCCAGCGTACTTGTATAATGGAGGTCAGTGGCCGGTACCGAGTAATTAGTAGAATATAACTACCTAAATACGCCAGTACGAGTTGACTTGAAGTACACCAGTAATATTACATAGATAAAAGCTGTTAAACTAAAAATGCTCTGATACACTGGTAATATTACGTCCATAAGAGCTATAGAATTTTGTTCTGAACCTTATCAATCCTATCTCGTCCCACCGCCCCTTATATGTTTAAATTTAATATCAATTGTTAAAACGGCGTTATAAACAATTTACAACTGCTCATTTAAATCATTGTCTTATGTAACGAATCTTGTAATTATAATATTGTGATGTTATTTAAAAATAATAATAAATAGGTAACTACATATTTTTTAATTATTTTTTTTGTATAAATTTTTCCCCTGGCTGAAAATGCAATTTTTCCACATTTAATTGGATTAAGCATAATATAGGCAAGTCAATAAATAAAATTAAAAGTAACTGCTAAAGCATAACATATTTATGAAAAGAAAATAATGAAAAAATGAATGGATAAATTAAACTAAACTTCCAAATTAAATAATTTTATTACTTATTTTCATTACGTTTTTCTTCTTACTCGCTATTTACACACTAAACTTGTTTTT
Source organism: Polyommatus iphigenia (assembly GCA_963422495.1). Classification (NCBI taxonomy): domain Eukaryota; kingdom Metazoa; phylum Arthropoda; class Insecta; order Lepidoptera; family Lycaenidae; genus Polyommatus; species Polyommatus iphigenia. The sequence continues at coordinate 9,992,601 of OY730185.1, read as the reverse complement.
GTCAGTTATATATTTACAGTTATAAATACTTAATGAACTAAATAAAAGTAAATGAGGCTTACTACAGAAATCAAAGTGAGTAATCAGTATAACAATCTTGAGATCTCTTTATTTTACACAAGTCTCTTGGTCATAAAATATGAATAAATCGATGTTTGAAAAATAATCAGTGGAAGAAATTATTATGTATTTAACTGGTACCATTATCTATGTGGTCTACAAGGAAGTTATTAAAATAATCGTAACTATACATTGCTTATACTAGTCTGAGTAACAAGTGCCATTTTCCTCGAAACCTGATCTCATGCACCGAAAATTATGATTTTGGTCTCATTCGATTCGGAATACCATCTAGAACATTCTATCAAAATTCCAAGAGGGGCTAAAAAAATTGCAAAAGTTATAAACAATAAAGTAAACAAAAAAAGAAGGGTTTGGTTTTTTTTAATATTTCACAAACTATTTGAGATAGTCAATGAAGTGAGCACGGTCCTCGCGTCGTTGCGAGGTGAATCGCTTGCCCGACTTTCAGTTAAGAAGGTGCAAAGGAGAATCTTGTAAAATAACGCACTCGATGTTCAAGATGAATTATTATAATCTCATGACAAAATCTATCAAAAAGTAAACAAGTCAAAATACCATAAACTAAAGAGTACAAAATAATATAAAAAAGGTTTTTATAAAAGAAATTTAGATATGTACACTACATCACCCCCCTCCAGAGACCGTCAAGGGCGATAATAGTCCGGAAATTTTACATGACGGAAGGTAGAATCTTTAAGTCTTGTCGCTTAAGTCGCCAGAGTTCCTGTGAGTCGGAACTGTTGCAGTGAGTCCCAGTGAGTCGGAACTGTAAGCTGCTGCACGGGATCCAGTGAGTCGGATAGCTGCCGTGCGGGGCCGATGCTACGTGCTGACCAGGAGAGATGTGCTCTGCTTGCTGACCGGTCGGTGTAGTGAGAAAGCCCGTTGATGCCGATGCGGAGTCGTCCAGGACGCGGTACATTGCGGCTAGTGGACGAGATACCCGATGAGGCGATGGTGGCTGACGCGGTGCGAAGGGGCGGGGAGTGATGTTGATGAAGATGGCGTGTATGGTCACCGATGTCTTGCGCCGTCTCCTTGTTCGCTGGTTACATTCTCCTTCAGATTCTCCATCCTGTGTTCCTTCCGGGGTCACCAATGAAGTGAGCACGGTCCTCGCGTCGTTGCGAGGTGAATCGCTTGCCCGACTTTCAGTTAAGAAGGTGCAAAGGAGAATCTTGTAAAATAACGCACTCGATGTTCAAGATGAATTATTATAATCTCATGACAAAATCTATCAAAAAGTAAACAAGTCAAAATACCATAAACTAAAGAGTACAAAATAATATAAAAAAGGTTTTTATAAAAGAAATTTAGATATGTACACTACAGTCAAAATTTGAAAATAGATCCTTAAAGAGCAGGAAATTTCCTAAAACAAATCCTAACTTTTGGAACTTTACCAATAATCCTTATAACTTTAATTGAGCGGCGAAAGTAACGGTAAAAACGCATAGTTCGCATTTCGCGTGATTTGCCGCAATCTGCCACGAGAACTAAAAACATATTTTAACTGATTAAATATTAATATTAAGGAATAAAAAAATTGGTAGTAAGTAGACATATCAATAAACAAGAATCCGTCAACAAAAATAAATTATCACCATTTGTTTAATTGTTATGCTTTTCTTAATTTGTTAATAGTCACTATTTTAATGTTAACATAAAAACGCAGATTTTTTTCAAAACAAAAAAATCTACATGTTTTTTATTCTTTTGAGCTAATCTTCAAAGGGCTTAGAAGAGATCCCCGTTGGAAAAATTGAAAAATTTTGATTTTTAACTTTTTTATGAACAATCAAAGGCATTCAAGAATTTTTCATGTAAGGTCAATGTGTCGAAGTCCGGCATACTTTTCTCAAATTAAAGTTTAACATACTTTATTCACTTGAGATTCACTTTTAAAGTAACTTGTGTCATTGGAAATTATAGGCTATATATTAATTAGACCTATAATGATCTAAAAATAGTCTGAATTGCAGTATTTTTTTATTAACGTGCTATTTTTTTAAAACTCGGCGTGTAGACGGACTTCCCTTACAGTTTGAGGTAACTCCGTCTAGCAGCAGTATAGCCCTAACTTGTGAAGTAATATGCATGGCAACAATTTCTAGCAAAGCCGCAAAACGGCCATTCAAATATGTGTTTCAGGTGTCGGTAATAAGGTTCGCATTCCAGAGAAAATTCATTTTATAACATTTTAAGGCAAGTCCGGCATATCGTAAATCTAAGTGGTTGCAAACATTTTTTGAAAAATTAAACACTAAGTATAAACATAAAAATATAATGTTTATTACAAATTCAAAATTATAAAAATTATTAGTGCCGGCAAAATCAACAACTTTGCTTCATTATCATTTATGGGATAAGACATTTTTCAACATACTCCCCTACTTAATTTTGATTTGATTATTGTTTATTGATAATATTATGTCTACTTAGTACCCATTTTTTTATTCCTTAATATTAATATTTAGTCAGTTAAAATAACTTTTTAGTTCACGTGGCAGATTGGGGCCATGCACGCGAAAGTTACGCGTTTTTATCATTATTTTTGTCGCTCAATTTAAATTATAAGGGTTGTTGGTCTGGGAGGTAGGATTTTTCATGACATGTTACATAAATCTGAAACGAATAATTTTGGCCTTATAAAAAGAAGTTATTTTAACAAGTTTTTTTTGTTTACGATATAGGGGGCAGACGAGCAAAACGGATCCCCTGACAGTAAGTGAACTACCGTCGCCCTTGGACACCTGTAACACCAGGGGAGTCACAAGTGTGCTGCCCACTTTTTAAAAAGGAGTACGTTCTTTTCGTGCAGTAAAATTTTGACAATGCTATGATCTAGCAGTCCTATTTTTTATGCAAATTAACAATAAATACATGTAGGTTTGAAAAGGTTGACAATATCTGATTCGAGGCAAGACCGGCATATGACGGCCTTTCCTTATGCAAACTAGACGGACTTCCCAATTATTGCAATTTTAGGTTAGACATATATTGCAGGTGATAATAACGAAATTAAAGCGATATTAACGAATTGAACACCAGTAATAAGTAAAAGGATCACTAAATTACTTACGTAATCCAAGAAACTCCAAAAACTCCTTCGTATTCCCACTTTTTTTTATTTTTTTGGCAGAGACTTACACTCCGACTGCGAGTACAAAACGGGAAAAAATGGCAGATCGTTTTTTTCGTAACAGGTAGTTAGTAGCGACATGTCTGTTTCTTAGGTCAAACTAACTCTGCAATATTGTTTTACCCACTGAGCCATATGAAATTAGTATTATATATATTCCTTCAAATATGGAAGTTATTGCCGATAGACGGACTTACCTCCCAGACGGACTTCGACACATTGACCTTAAATAAAGTAATTAGGGGTTTTTCATTAATAAAAATTATTATTTCAATTTTATTAGTTTTAAATAAAAATATAAATATTATTATCTGGCTTCTAACAATAACAAAACAGAATAGAAACAATTATTGGACATATAAATACCGTAATGGCTTTATTTACATAAATAATTTTTGAATGCCTTTGAATGTTAATAAAAAAGTGAAAACTCAAAATTCTTGAATTTTTCCAACGGGGATCTCTTCTAAGCCCATTGAAGATTAGCTCAAAAGAATAAAAAAAAATCTAGATTTCTTGTTTTGAAAAAAATCTGTGTTTTTATGTTAACATTAAAATAGTGACTATTAACAAATTAAGAAAAGCATAACAATTAAACAAATGGTGATAATTAATTTTTGTAGACGGATTCTTGTTTATTGATATGTCTACTTAGTACCAAATTTTTTATTCCTTAATATTAATATTTAATCAGCTAAAATATGTTTTTAGTTCACGTGGCAGATTGCGGCAAATCACGCGAAATGCGAACTATGCGTTTTTACCGTTACTTTCGCCGCTCAATTAAAGTTATAAGGATTGTTGGTAAAGTTCCAAAAGTTAGGATTTGTTTTAGGAAATTTCCTGCTCTTTAAGGATCTATTTTCAAATTTTGACTATCTCAAATAGTTTGTGAAATATTAAAAAAAAACCAAACACTTCTTTTTTTCTTTACTTTATTGTTTATAACTTTTGCAAATTTTTTCAGCCCATCTTGGAATTTTGATAGAATGTTCTAGATGGTATTCCGAATCGAATGAGACCAAAATCATAATTTTCGGTGCATGAAATCAGGTTTCGAGGAAAATGGCACTTGTTACTCAGACTAATACCTCTAGTTACTTTTATTATTTTAAATGCATACAACTCGAGGAGGTGGTAAGAATTTTACTAAAGAGTAAAGACATACCTTATTACATTGACAATATTTTACAATCGGCAGTCCATAATGCTGTGCGAGCAGGACAGCAATATTATTTATGACGTCGTCTTGAGCGGGAAAGATAATATTATGTCGCTTCTACGCTTCTGTGCGAGTAGGACAGCAATGAATGTAGACGCCTTATGAGCAGGACAGAGATGTAACAATCTACAGAACACCACGTCGTCACTGGTCTTAAAGGGTCCATTCACTATCCTGCATTGCAGTCCTGCTGCAGTCCGCCGTGCAGGCCTGCAACACCATTCACTATCCTGCATAAGCCGGCGGACTGCACGCAGGATAGTGTATGGTGTTGCAGGCCTGCACGGCGGACTGCAGCAGGACTCTAATGCAGGATAGTGAATGGACCGTTTTATTTAACAGAGCCTGCAGCCAAGAACTTTTGTTTATCGCTTCTTTAAAGAATCGCCGATCAAAATGCATGGAATTGACATTAGACGAGTCGAACGTCAACGTCATATTAACGAACGCTTATGTCATCTCACTCATCCCATACATTTTGATTGGCTATCCTATAAAGAAGCGAAAAAACGAAGATAAAGAAAAGTTTTTGGCTAAAGTGCCAGTTCTATTAGCCTAGTATGTTGGAGACGAAGTTGTTGATGGAGCTGGTGAAGCGGGAGAAGATGCTCGGGGGCGCCGGCGGCGGCAGCGGCCGCGGCGGCGGACGGTAGTACGGCCCGCCGTCGATGCGCTATACATATACACAAATAAACTGATGTACTATCGAGGAAATTGATTCCTAGGCAGTTGACAGACCTGCGTCATTTGGTCGGGTCATGTCGATGCCAGTCGTGATCTGACGGCTGGGTTTGACCTAACGCGACCAAATTACGTAGATCCGTCAACTGCTTTTGAATCAATTTCTTCGACGGTACTTAAAAAATGCTTGTGTCAATTGTCATGCCCTCTCTTTCGAATGTATTAAGAATGAGAAGAAGACTAGCACTAACCCCGACTGGGGCTCGTGGTGGCCGTTATCACACCGTCATCGCAATGCCAGAGTAGACAGAACTAAGGAGTACATCGACTTCAAACAAACCGGCGATTCTACGGGAGTTGGACGCGAGTACAACTTTCGACTTTCACAATGCTGAGTAAGGGCCTGTCCACGCGGCGCGTTGCGTCGTTAAATGTGTACTGAATTGACAGATTTCAATTGCGTGAGACGTCTTGTAAACCTGTCAAATCAATACAAATTTAGAAATGCATCTACGGACTACGACGCAACGCTGACGCAATGCGCCGTGTGGACTGACCGTTACGCAGTACGGCGCGCGCCGTAATGACATACTGATTGATATACTACGTCAAACGTATAATGCTTAGCACAAACCTACGCGACGACGCGACTGCGAAGCGGCAGCGTCAATACAAAACACACATTTGACAACTTGTCAAATGTGTGTTTTGTATTGACGCTGCCGCTTCGCAGTCGCGTGGTCGCGTAGGTTTGGCCTAAGCCTAAAGCTGAGGCTTAACCTACGCGTCAGTGACGGAGCGTCAAGTTGCGTCAAGTTGTCAAATGTGTGTTTTATATACAAAAAACACATTAGACAACTTGACGCAACTTGACGCTTCGTCACTGACGCGTAGGTTTGTTCTAAGCTCAAACGTGATCTCTTCTGTTGACTCTGGCAATGCGCTTCGTTCTAGCGCTTTGTCGTTTGCTCCAGTGTGTAAGCGTTAAAGTTAATCTTTGACCAAGTTATTTTTCTCGTTCTTCGTGCATGTGAAAGAGAACGCATGATGTCAGGAATAGATAGCAAAATATTAGCTGATGAGAATTTAGATAATTTTACAGAATATAATGTGAGGTTTTGGTTGATGGGATTAATCAAATTGATGTATATAATTAATTTACGCTAAGCGGTAACGATAGTAACGCTGCACATACGACGAAACATATGATTTAGAAACTTGAACGAAATAAACCGATAATATAATATAAAAAATATAATGAATAATAAGTAACACAAGAGAAATGGGTAATGGGTGGTCTTGATTAATTGTCGACGGTCTGACTTTAGCCGACTAAATAACGGAGGTCCGCCATCTGGCAATAAATCAATTTCTCTGACAGTACATAGCACGTACGTCGTACATAGCACTTATTAATTGCACTGAATGATTTACTTACTTTGCACCTTTACACCTAAAATATCTAACTTATCCATGCAACAAGGCGTGTACATAAATGCATAGGAGTTAATTTTCATGCAACTTATAAGAAGCTTAATAAAATTCATGCTCAAAATATTAAAATTAACTCACCACAGATCCCGGTTACAGAACCATAATTTGATAAGGAAGTTTCTAATAAGACATTGTTATCATTTTAGTTTTAATCAAGATATAGAGAAACAAAATTAGTAGAATAAAATTATTTGCCTAAATCACATATTCACTAAAACAAATGTAACATTAATTGCAACCTTGATTATGTACATTTCATAAGAAATATTTATACTGCTAAAGCCATACTTTCTTTCTGTCTAGATAATATTTCAGGTCCCAATAGTACCTTATTACTATTTTATATTTAAATCACAATTTTATTATTACATATTTAATAAATTAACGCACCAAACATAATATTTCATATCAATCGACTATAGTAATTAAAACATACAACCTACTCCTTTTATGAGACTAAAAAATTTAAAATATAGATAGATATTTACAGTTTTAAAGTTGATATTTAATAATTACCTAATAATAAATTCATTCAATTTTATATAAGTAGGAATAACTTTTAATGACAAGCATCGGATAAAAAATAGACTTCTCCTACTATTCTTAGTTTGTGCGTTTTAAGATGATATGGGTGACAGTTCTCATATTCCTTGCTACGGAATTTTTTTACAAGAAAACAAAAAAAAAATCAAAATGTAATAAATTATATTCCATCTACAAAAATAAATGTTTCCTATAATTGTAAATGAATAAAAATGAAAAGTTGCTAAATACTAACTTATTAATATAAAATTAACTGTGAAATAGGAGCATAAAATTATTGTTACGAAAACATTTGAAAAATGTCAGATGCATGAAACGGAATTTATGTCAATAGAGATTGCCACCGTTGAATCGAAATCAAATCTATAAAAAGGGCGGCCATCTTAAATCGCCGGCGCCACTCTGAAACGTCAGTACGAAACCGATAATTTCGATTGCGATTCCTTTACGAAGTGATTCGATATTTTTAAATTATCGATTAATTTTTTAGGTAACTTACCTACTATATTGTCAATTATAATGTGTCACGCATATCATCTTAAAACGCACAAGGTATAAGCTCTATTAAGCGAAAATATTAAAATATGGCTATATACCGAAGGCAATTAAGTCAATATTTTTATACATTGGCCCCATTTGAGAACGATTTTATGTTAAGGGGAAATACTCTGTTCAACTGCTACAAAAATATCTTGTTATTGACGTCGTAAGTACCTAGTTCATCATAATCTTGAGATCTTAAGGCCCGTATTAATAAACCACTCTCAAACTCCTACTCAATACTAGTTAACCTTAGCTGACACCCTCCGTCTTAGATGGGCTCTCTTAATTATTATTAGTTTAATATTAACCGATTCGTTGCCACCTTAATTTTCACGAATTCTTACCACGTAAGAGTAGTTTGTTCGATGACGCGCCATGAGAGGCATCGGCCCTGCTAAACGATGACGCGCCACGTGCGGCATTGGCCACTGGTTGTGTTTTATGCACATTTTATTGTTAATAGGCGTAAATCAGAGATAGAAAATATCACCAAGCGGTTGGAATGCTATGAAAAACTAATTCGCACAATAAGACCATATGAAATATAAAATAAAAGACAAGATCAAGATAGAATCAGTATTTTATTTAATCTTGATAGTTAATAAATTTGAGAATCTAATATCAAAATCTAAAATGTATTAAAGAATAACAAAGTGTAACATTTTCATTTTAATAATTGTGATATGCCCTAAAGCAATCTAGACATAAGCCAGGAAAACCTGGACAATCTGGGCAACCAAATAAAACATCCACTTTTTTTTTACTGATATTGTAGCATTGCCTACATCTTTTTCTAATTGTTCTACCATTTATTATTGGTAAATGTGTTGGCAAATATGTTGGCCACTTGCTGAAGATTTTATACTATCACCTGTTGGTTTTTTGGGCAAGAAGTGTTCTATAACGGTACGGAACCCTTCGTGCGCGAGTCCGACTCGCACTTGGCCGATTATTATAATATAAAATAATTTCCTGCTTTTTGGTTACTTGGAAGAAATTGCTGCATAGCAATCAAGCCGCCTTTTGTGTTTATATGTAGTTTATTAATAGTACTAAGTTTGTATTTCTTTATATTATTATGTTATGTGTAAATGCAATAAAGAATATTCATTCATTCAATATTTGTATAAAGTTCTTTTACCAAGATATTCTTTTTCACTGTAAGGAAATTAATTTTCAAAGTCATACCAATGATTGACGATCTCTGACTTGTAGCCTTTAATTCTAAAATAAGCGGCCACGCTTAAAATTGAGTTCAACATGTACATTTAGACTAGGGAATTGTAATTACAGTATAATAAATTAGTTTTAACGTGTTTTTTAACAATTTTTATATGCCGCGACTGGCGCGTCATCGGCCTCACTGAATCATTTTAAATGACGCGCCAGGCGCGGCATTGGCCACGAATCGGTTAAGAAGTGAAGTACTTGAGTAAGGGACTGACCACACGCAAGAAATAGCTTCTCTAATTATTATAGGTTGTCTATAGTCTATAACTCTGTGATGCTCTCCATTCTGCCAAGGATCGCCACAGATGGCGTAATGTGGTCGTCACTAAACTCCAAAAGGGAATCACGACCCTCAGCAATGAGAGTCGAACTCGAACGCGAGGAAGAGGAGGAGGATAGTCTATAGTCTATACAGTTCAGTGCCCAAGTCTTGTATATACTTAAGATTGATCCAATAAAATAATTAAAACAGCATTTCATGATCAATGATCATTCTTGGAATGCTGTATGATCTTGAGCATGATCTTACTGGTAAGAGCGGTTTATTATCATGGACGTAACACTATAAGTTGTTTACTCCTTTGCTATGTCTTCGGTAGTGGTGCGGACGGTTGTCACTCTCATAGGTTTCTGTTTCTTCGGCGAGGCTGGAGTGATCACGTGACCCTATAGTGCAACTATGTTAGATGAAAATTCTAAAAGTTAAGTAAAGTCTATGGCTATGGTATATGAAGTCTTTCTCTTGAATATTGGGTTTGTTGTTGCTCTTTGTTTTACTACAGTGTTGTCTAAGATCTATATTGTTTCAGTGGTATTAGAAATTCTATTTTTGAAAACTAAATAAGTGTTGTATGTTGTTTGTGATGTGTTTACTACATCGTGATCTATGCTTGCAGTGAGTATGTAGTAAGTAATGCTCACATTTAGCTTGATAGCTCGCCACTCCATCCGCGTATATTTGCGCGATGCCATTACATACACATATAAATCTATATAAAATCCTTCCATAATACTATTTTACTGTATTTTTTAATAGTTACTGTTAAGACTTTAGTTTTTGTTAAGTTGCTACAAAATATGTTCTTATGTTCGCACTCAGACATGTATTAGTTAAACATAACTTCAATTTAATGCGGATTTTGACTGAGCGCGGCCGTTATTGTGTTATCTAGTTGTTAGGTTTTAAAAAAATAGAATTTGGTTGTTATTTTCGCAAGCAATTTGATCGTTAATTTTCTATTTACAGACTCGTCACCACAGCAGTACCTCTTGTTTTACACGTACAACACATCACCAGTGTTTTTAGTTTGTATATACAGAGTATTGAGAGGAGGCAGAGGCAGCGTATGCTCAGAGATCGACTCACCTTAGCTGAGTGCAGCGTCACGTTGAGTAGGGTCGGATGGCTGTCGATGACGAAGAACTCTATGTCCTGCGGCAAGTAGCCCTCAGCTGATACCTGTGTAAAAAGCATTTTTACAGATTTAACAAGGTTGTTTTAGGTGTGGCTAAGATCGGGCGTTTGCACACTGCACGATAACGACACGACACGATACCACAGAATAGAGGGCCACCGCACATATTATAGAATTTCAAGTTGGTCGACTATCGTACAAACTAAATTGCGTAGTGTCACAATTTAATATTTAGTGAAATGGGATAAGCGCTTTAGTTGGTAACGGTGTTGCTAGCCTAGCGACGTGCGTGTTAACGCACGCTTTTATTGTGGCACTAATAAAACGAAGGCGAAAAGAAATGAGAATATTTTGGGTGCATTCAATACTAAGTGACAGATTAGAATTAGGAAAACATCATTGATCATACCTTGCATTTTAAACTTCGATATTATCCAGATAAATTTTAATGAAAAAATCCAGATAAAAAAGGTAATAATAATCCATATTTCCATACTAATATTATAAACGAGCTTTTGCCCGCGGCTTCGCTCGCGTTAAGAAGTATTATTATATACAAACTTTCATCCCCTATTTTAACCCCTTGGGGGTAGAATTGATCAAAATCCTTTCTTAGCGGATGCCTACGTCATAACAGCTAAACTAAACTAATCTAAAAGTCTGCGGCTGGCAGCGTACACGGTGAAGTTGTCCATTGTACGATAGTCGGCCAACTTAAACTTGCATATGTGCGGTGGCCCTTATCTATTCTGTGGTATCGTGTCGTGTCGTTATCGTCGCAGTGTGAAAACGCCCATCGGGATTGAGGCCGCCGTATTGTAATTTGACTTGAGAGCTGTTTCACACTTATGGCGAAACCGCACTAGTGCCTCACGACATGACCATGGGCGCCGGCAGAAATAATTCCCAAGGGGTGCAGATTTTAGTTTTCTTTCTCTTCTTTTCTTTTTACTTTTTACGAACAACAGTGACCGTCTTTTTACGTCAACATAATACATTCAGTGCCAAAACATTACGAACTATCTTTGTACGGCATGGTATTTTGGGTTACAAAATGCTTTTTCTTTCAATCATTCCTGTTGATCCCGAGATTCCCAAGGGGTGCAAGTTCACCCCCTGGCACCCCCCTGCCGGCGCCCATGGACATGACGCGACACTTTAAGTTCTATAGAACTGACGTTTGTAGTGCTGTCTCATCTTTAAGTAAATTTTATCAGAGTGTTATAATTATCCACTGAACTAAAGTCGTATAATAGACAGTTGCTTCCCGTCCATGTTTTCATGACATGCTTTGTAACTTTGTTATTAATGTTTTTTGATTTTCTGATTCATAAGGAGTGTAAAATTAACAGTAGCTGACATGGGGTTAGTTTTAAACGTCTTGGGTTTCTCAAAGTTTCGTTACTTTCTATAAATTCTACTTCTTTAGGTAGCTTATTCTAAGCAGCATTGAAACAACATTTTAAAAAAGCATGTATTTAACGCGGCGACAAATTGATACCATTCCGGGTCTTAAAAAAACTGAAAATGGATAGTAAATAAACTACTTTGGCGACTAATTTGAGGTAGCATTTTAACTAGGAAAGCGGCGGCTTTTTAATGAGTTTTGAGGTTTTATTTAAATTTTATCTGGCAGTGATTTTCTTTTGTGGCAAATGAATTTCTTCTAAGGCGACAAATTATTGGCGGATAAAAAAGTTAAAATAGGATTTCATAAATTCTAAAATGGGGCTGTCTATAAACTTGACCAAGGTCTGAAATAAATACAAACAAGATCTCATAAAAAAATCTTTTGGCTACATTTTTAGGGATCTAAAAAAACCAAATTGTGACATGCAAAAAAACTATTCTTGGTCTATTTAATTTTTTCTTGACTAGGTATCTTAAGTGTAACAAAAGGGAGTGAAAAAAATATGTATCGAACGTAAAACTAATCTAAGTCAATGAAAATCGATTAATTTAAATAGTTTTGATTTAATCATGGGCGCCGGCAGGGGGGGTGCCAGGTGGTGCACTTGCACCCCTTGGGAATCTCAGGATTAAATGAACCTACTTACTTTGAGTAACTTACTTTTTAACGCCTTTAACCCAACCTACAAGGTTTTTTGTGACGGTCGCCGGCTGCTACTGCAGCACAGTCACAGTTCTAACCTAACCAACTTTTGGACTTTCTGGATTGTGTTTGTTTTTGTTTTGGCGGGGGGCTGCGCCCCCCGAGCCCCCTTTTGCTTTGTAACGGCCGCCGGCTGCTGCCGCAGCACACTCGCTGCGCTCGCTCGGCTCCCTCTGTGTTGTGGTCTAAGTTTTCAGTCAGCCAGCCGTTTTTTAGTTTTTTTGATCCTAACCTTTTGTTGCTTGTATAGTTTAATAGTTGCTAAGATATTTAATCACTGCAAAGTTAGTTTTTTTGTGACTTAATAGAAAGTCGCCTAAAAAAGATATCAGTTGCCGTGTTACTTATTTGCCTTTTAAAAACCTTTAATAATCAAATGTAAACGTTAAATACCTCAAGTCTGTAAGTCCCGGGCAGCAGTATGCGCCAGAACTCGCCATACTTGGTGGTGTGGTAGGTGACGTCGCGGCCTTTCACCCTGACCGCCGCGCGCTCCACCGGGTTGCCCTGCTCGTCCATCACGAACCCGTGAGCGCCGCGGTGGGCTTCCGCTATGTATTTTATTAGGGACTGGAAATAGAGACAATAGCTGTAGCAGAGTAGACCGAACGAAGGAGTATGCCGACTTAGAATTGTTGTTGTACGTTCGACGTATTATGACAAAAGTCGTCGCCACTATCGGTACCGTCTTACCGGTACCGGTACCGGTATTGTCGCCGGCCTGTACGGTATCGGTAGTAGGAAAATTAAATTAAAAAAGTATAGGAAAGTTAATGGTATGTCTAAGAAGTAAATGATCAGATATTACAATAGTAAATATTTTATTTCGAATCTATGTAGTGACTTTTATAATAATTGTAAAACCGACCAACATACTCGTGCAAGAACACATGTAACAGTTACAGTAGATTATTATTGTTGTTAAATAACGTAAAGCTACAGCCTATAGATTTGGTATAATGTGGGAAACTTTTTTGAAGTGAAAACTTCTTTAGCGGCGCTGAGCACTTTTGTGGGATGGGTAAAAAGTGTGAAACTCGCGTCAGATTCTCGTGCTGATCGAAAAACCGTAAGACGGTTGGAGAGTAGTGTTGTAACATCGAAATCATTTTCGTAAAAAATGGGTTAAAAAAAGTAATGCACAACGTTAATAATCAAGTTTTCACTTCTGCCGGCACTCCCGGAGTGCAACCCGTCTTTTTCCTTATTAATAATAAAGTTATACAACGAATTTAATCTATGTTTTGCCTTAAATTGGCTTTTCTAACTAATCAGACTAGAATATAAACAGCGTATAGAGTATTCATTGTGGAAATATTTTTATGAGTAAGGTTTTCAAAATATAGTACTTATATCGATATCGATCACTATCGATTAGTGGAGTGCCTAGAGCGTAAAAATCGTCCAAACCTCCGATTTCCGTAATAGTGGATGAAAATAGAAAAGAAAAAAATCGGTTGTCTGTAAAGTCGGTTTACTGACGATAGTTGAACGTGACAACGTCATAGCCTTAACCCCTCAGTTCCGGGAAAAATCTATGCAAAAAAGTTGGCAGGTCAATGTGCAAAAAAAATGGCGCCCGGCCTACCCTCTTTGTAAAATTAATGTAATATGAAATATCCTTACATATAATCCATATTTTATGTTTGTGTGAACTACATTATAATATATGTTAAATTTTCTATCTATCAAGCCATCATAATATAGTATTTAGTCCGATGTGATGTTAGTTTCTCAATTATTATAAACTTTCGAAACTATAATTAGTGACTTGTTCAGAAGAAATAAACGAATACTTTATTCTTCATATATTAAGTCATACCTTGACACGTAGGAAATAGAGCACAATTTTGAATAGCCGAAATAATACTAATAGCTCACAGATTGTTTATTTATTTTTCATTCAGAGTGTGGTCAATGTATCAAAGGTCATAACTAACCAAACTTCTTCATACAAAAGTATTCTCTAAGTCATCGAAATACGTAATATAATCGAAACAAAGAGCGCGGCCCAGGTGGGCCTTACGGTTGTTGAGAGACTTGAGAGTGTAAATGGAACGCCTCAGAGCTGTCAGCGAGGTAACGCCGCATGAACTGTCATGTTTTTCGGGCGCGCACCCCGTATCGAATTATAAGACGTTATCACGTCAAAAAGGAATGTGTAGCTGATATCATAAATAAAAAAGTTTACCTATTGAAAAGTTGTGCTTTTAATTTTTAAATTATTATATACCATTTCAGTTACACTCATAAATTTTAAAATTTTGAAGAAAACATGCATTTCTTTCAGTTCAGTTATGTAGCAAAATAATAAAATATATTATCATTTTTTTTTATTCAAATCGTTGCTTATATTCCGAAAAAAGAAAATAAGTGGAAAAAATATATAATTTAGATTTAAATATTAATATTTTTGTATCTAGATGAGCATGCCTCCGAATATGTTTGTTGTGTGCTTCGGCAGTAAGTACCTGATAAATGGCGTTCCAATTTTTTTTTGGTTTTAAATAGGAAGTTTAAAATTATTTCTTAAGCCTTGCAAAGACTTCTGTTTGTTAATGCGTAATTTTTTTAGTTCTTACTTTACCTTACTTTTCCGAAAATGTAGCACAAACTTTTCGCGTATATTTCGAAGAAAATCTGTATTTTATTTCTTTTGGTTATGTTTTAACATAACAAAATTTATTTTTTATTTAATTTTTTTCATTGATTACATTCGCCAAACCTACTTAAAGGAAAAAAATACAAATTAGGTTAAGAACTCATTATAATTTTTTGTATTCGGGTAAGCATTTTCCAAACATAGGTCGTACATGCGTCTTTAGTATGTACGTGAGATGTGTAGCACCCAATTTTTTTTCGGGCTTTAATTAGAAAGTTTTAAAATATTTCAAAGGCTAGAAAAAGCCTTTCGTTTGTTGATGCATTTAACGTTTTAGCTCTTACTTAAATAAATTCTCAACTAATGTAGAAAAACAATTTTGGTCTATTTTACACATTTTTGGAGATATTAAAACGTTTTAAAGTACTTAAAACTCATCATTTCTCTAAAAATTAAATACGCACAATAAGTACGTGTAACACACTTTTCGTTACAGCCCTCAAATCCTCCCAAACCCTTTTATCTTGGTTACGACGAGTGTTAATCTCTAAAAACGTTGCAAAAATCTTATAGTTTTATTTAGCTTAGCAAAGTAAACTTTCTTTTTTAAAAGTTGTGTTTTTGGTTAATTTTTAATGTAAATAATCTGATAAGAGTAATTAAATAACAGGATCAAGAAAAAAATTTTTTTTCTTGACTGGTTTTATATGGTGAAATATTAATTTTTAAATGAGTAACTAAAAAATTAAAAGCACAAAATTTTTTTAGTAAACTTTGCAAGTTATGGTGTAAAAAAGAAAATTACACCACAAAAACAAAAATCCATTCACTATTACAATTTTCGGAGGTTAAAATCTCTGGCGACTCCACTAGATGTTTATTATTAACATTTTATCGTTCCGGCAAACTATGAAAACAAAAGTTTGATGGTTATCAATCTTTTGTTGACGGCACTGAACCGTGTGATTATAATACAATCTTATCTGTTACGGGCTATCGGCATATTTTGGGAATCAATACTGCACAAACATCGTTCAAGTCGAAACGCGCAGACATGTTTTCATTGAAAGTTTTGTACGGTCTTCCGCTGCTGCTATTGGTAGTTGGAGAAATAAGATCAGAGGACAGAGTGGCGGTGGCCCACTTGGTGTCTGGACAAATCGCCGGCAGCATCACGTTCACGGAGACGGATTCCGGTTTACGCGTTACTGGCACTATCACCGGCCTAGGCTCTGGTCGCTACGGCTTTCACATCCACGAGCTGGGAGACATCAGCACTTGCGACGCAACCGGAGCCCACTTTAATCCAGACGACACGACGCACGGCGGCCCGGAGCACGACACGCGACATGTCGGGGACCTCGGAAATGTAGAGTTCGTACAGTCGGACCAGGGCGTTGTAGCTACGGTGGACTTCACAGATAGCGTCATCTCCCTGCACGGCCGCAACAGTATCTTAGGCCGCGCGGTGGTCCTTCACGAGGCTGAAGATGACTTGGGACTGGGTGGTAATGAGGCGTCGCTGACGACGGGCAATGCGGGTGCGCGCGTCGCCTGCGCAGTCGTTGGGCTTAAAAGCCCCAGCGACCCGTGGAATTCCGGCATTGCCAATATACCGTCGACTATCCTCCTCGTAGTCGCGGCTATGTTCACGTATGTACGGTACATGTAGATTGCTCATTAGTCATTACTCATTAGAGTAGATTTTAGTGAGTTCAATATCAATCATGTTTATGTTTTTAATATGCTTTAATATTTGTGTGTTTTGAAGTGATTATTATTAATAAGTAAATAATAAAGTTTTCAAAATATACTTAAACGTATTTTTTTAATGTAAATTGCTCATGATGATAGATGTATCGTTTGTGGTAACTTCTCGCAGTCTATCTTAAGACAGTTACTACTTTATGCAGTAACTAAGTTGTAAATATAGATCATACCTGTTGGTTGTCTTGCCAATACTTCTGCAACTCGTGGGCAGGCGGGTACTTGCAGCAGGATATCTCCAGCGTGATCTCCATACAGCCGTGCCATAAGTAGTTGTAGTCCTGCATGCCACCTGAAATAACATCATTTTATCATAGTCATTTAAAATATTGGGTTTCGGTTACAGAACATAGTGCGCCAGGGGTAGTTGAATGGAAACATTCTAAGGCCGCAACGAAGTTTAATCATGTGGGTAGATGTAACGCTCCCTGCCTGGAAAGCCTGCACGTTAGCTGGCTTCGCCCTCATCGCCGAAGTCGCGGTGATGCAGTGCAGGCTCTGATGACCCTTTTACTTATTTGGTGCTATAGTTTCAACTTGATGGGAGCTGCCCATCTACTATTTTTTCGGACGCAGCAGAGTAGGATCCCCGTCCCCCATGAAGTGGACTCGGCTTATAGGGATTATGGCGAAAAATATTGAAGTTTTAATACCTGTGAGCGGATACCAAGCGGCGCCATTAGTGATGCCGTTCTCGAATCGCGGCGAGCCAGACTTGCACGACACCCCGCGCGCCATCTTGGCGTGGTTGCGCGAGTACACCAGCGACAGGTGGCGGAACACGTCGTCGTCGGGCGCGATGGACGGGCTGTGCGCGTAGCTTTGGAACACTGCGTTCAGGGGATATGTGGACGGAAATGGCACGTTAAATGGCAGTACATACTATGTGTAAAGTTTGATTATGTACCATCAGAGAAATTGATTCATAGGCAGTCAAGAGGGATTTGGTCGGATTATGCCAATTCAATGTAAATTGTGATCTATCGGCTGGGTTTGACATAACGCGACCAAACTACGTAGGTCCACCATCTGCCTATGAATCAACTTCTCTGATAGCACAATTGTGAGGATTCTTTGTGTTCACAGAGAGTTGAATGAGAAATGTCTTGAAAAGCCTTACTTATATCTTTACATCCACCATGCAGTAAACTAGTAAAACATAGGTTTCTAACATTAGATATGCTAAGTTTGACTACTAAGCAAGTATACTTTACCCGAACAAAGGACGGAAGATCTACATATTCCTAAGCAGCGTGAAAAATAAAATAATCTACAGTTTTCTTCTTATAGTCTTGATATGGTAAAATTTATCACGGATCTTTAATGGCCGGTTCAAAATCGTTTTGTTACCAAAAGGTCAGATAGCTACTAAACATAGCTTTCTTTTTCAGTCGGCTTAACTGGCTAATGCTGCCTCACTTTTAAGCTGATCATCAAAAATTTATGTTTCGACTTTTGACTATTCGAAACGTTTATATATATTTTTTTTTATGAAATAAGGGGGCAAACGAGCAAACGGGTCACCTGATGGAAAGCAACTTCCGTCGCCCATGGACACTCGCAGCATCAGAAGAGCTGCAGGTGCGTTGCCGGACTTTTAAGAGGGAATAGGGTAATAGGGAGGGTAGGGATGGGAAGGAAAGGGAATAGGGGAGGGTAGGGAAGGGAATAGGGTAGGGGATTGGGCCTCCGGTAAACTCACTCACTCGGCGAAACACAGCGCAAGCGCTTTTTCACGCCGGTTTTCTGTGAGAACGTGGTATTTCTCCGGTCGAGCCGGCCCATTCGTGCCGAAGCATGGCTCTTCCACGTATATGGATCATCATTAAGCTTCATATATTAAGCATGAAGTAGGAACTCCTATGACACTTACTAGAGCTGGGCGTGTTATCGAAGGGGTAGGACGCGACGAGGGCGCCGCCGTGCAGGGACCCCGACAGCACGAACTGTATCTTGCTGATCCACTCCTTCACCGCCTCGGTCTCGGGCTGCGACTGCTTCGTGTTAGCCTTGAAGTAGTCCGGGAAGTTGCGGTTGAGGTCGTAGCGGCGGGCGTTGTGTCTGAAATATGTTTTGTTGATGAGGGAGGAGTAAACGGGCCACATTATAAACGACCTATATATAACTCCTACACCGGTTTCGGTGACAGTGGCCGGCTTCATTGAAACCGGGCCAGTTACGCAGGAGTAATTTTATAGTTCCCAAGTGTGTGATCAGTACAAAAGAGCACTCTCTACTCTCTCTTTTACTCTCATAACCCAGTCGGACGGACGACCGACTGGCGAAAGATCAGGCACAGAACCGACTTTTTACATATGCCTATCCGATGCATGGCGGATCATCTTACTAGTCAGACAATCAGGTGATCATGCAGAATGCATTGTCCTAACCAAACGCGGGAATCGAACCCACGACCTCCGAGTCAAGAGCCACGCTCTAAAGTTCAGACGACTACTAGCGTATTTCATGTGGATGATGTGGATCACATAAGATCGCGTTACAATTGCAGAGTTGCAAGTCCGTTGCTACTTGCTCTCGTTTTATAAGAGAACATTCAACCTGTATGATATTGAGTTATGTCTCATGAGTATTTAAGCTGTGTATGGTTTGGCTATAATAGCCATAATCAGGTGTTTTCTGGTTGCTTGTGTGATGTGTCGTATAAAATAATTATAATATCTTATGCAACATTAAAAGAAACTAATTAAATACCCTAAGTAAGTATTTATGACTGACTATTTACGATAAGTTACAGTTCAATGGACACATCATTTGAAAACAAAAAAGATAAAAGAGGTAATAAAATTATGTTTTACTTAGTCTCAAATTTTATCATTATTATTAACATTTATTTTTTTCACGTTACGACTATCTCATGCCCGCTGTACACTCTCGCCGAGAGCTCTCGGGCGAGAGTCTTGTGCTAGAGCCCCTTGCCCGAGTGCGATCATGTACATTCTCGCTTAGTTCAATCGCAGTTAAGAACTCAGAGAAGATGGACGAAAACGACCATTCACCATGCATCGAAAGATATCATTGTAATCCAAAGATTTTTAATCATATTTAATTTTATTTCTCACAGATAATGACTGATAATGACGTTTATTATTGCTATTTTTCTGTTCTACACTGTCCAACGGCGGGACTAGTACTGAAAGACGCGAGAGTGTACAGTAGTGCGCTCGTTTTCCTCGCGAGACCCTTTGTCTCGGGCGAAAGTTACCGACAACGGACCGAGAGGGTCCGAGACAGGCGAGACGAGGCGAGCGCAACCATTTACACTCTCGCACTTGGGCCGCCTCGCTGTGTCTCGGCGAGAGTGTACAGCCGGCTTTACAATATTATTAATATGCCTATCTGATTGAATATTTACAGTATAGCCGATAAAAGCAGGATTGCTTGTACTTGTATATTGTGTTTGTGTACTTAATTTTTGTTCAAATCTAAAGTATATTTTTTAATTAAATAAATTTTTGGCCTTTTTAAGTTATATTGACCATTAAATTGGATAACATTAGGAAAATATTCATATTTTTATACTACAAAACCTTATTTCAACCTCGACAACGGTAAATAGTGCGAGGTCAGAGGCGGTAATCGTTTAGCAACAATAAAATTCGTATCTCTATTGTTATTTATTGGAGGCATAGAGATGAGCGTTTATTTATTGCGAAATTTTCCGTAAAATAATATATTTTGCTTACGTACAGCTGCTTTTAACCGGTTTTTTTACTTTTTCCAAATAAAGCTACGACCGACAGTTCAAAATATCAAGAGTACCTATTGAACTAGATTTAAACAACAACGATAATAACTTAGACTACAATGCCGTAGCGTGGGCTACGACACGTTTCTATCAATCTAATCTACAGAGTACAGATGGGTTTTTGGCGGGCATGTGAAAGAGTGCTGTTGTGTTTTTGTATTATTTTCCTAAAATTGTGTTAGCTGGGTTTTTAATGTGTAATATTGGTAGAATATTAACCATTAGATATTCGTGTTCATGCACAAGTGTAGGAAAGTGATGTAATATCCAGGAACGTGCTATTTTGTGTTCCCTCCAAAACTCCATCGAAAGTTTCAGTAAAGCGTCTACCACTTTACTGAATCGACCGACTTGACTCCTGTGACTGTATTGACTGAAAACGATGATGAAAATTATAATAGGAGGAATATGGTTTTCCCGCCATATTCCTTACCTTTTTACCTTGTCTGTGGCACAACATACACATCCTTTGTGTCAAGTTGCCAAAAAAGAAGAAAAAGAAAGAAAGAGCACAGATCTAGTAACTGTTCTACTCTAGATTTATATTTATTGTCTTGAGTCTTTCCTCATCCATTTTCAGAACTTTTGTTTTAGAAGTATGTAAAAATAATTGAATTACAAAAGTGCTACAATCCGCGTAGCAGGTGCTACGAACTACGAAGACAGTAATCTTAGGCAGATTAATAAGATTTGCATACTTGCTACCTTTGATACTTTGATACATTATGGATGTAAAGTCAATACTTTCATATCTTTTAAGTACAATATTATAACTGTGATTGCTTGTTTTTCTGCCTCTTTATACTCAAATTGCTGAACCAATTAAGTATTATGTTCCCGAAACAAGGTAGTTAAATCAAACGGCGATAATTTTGAGGATTAAAATTGCACTTTTGAACAGTGCCGAATTTATATTCTTTATTAGTGTAGGCCACCTATGTCCGCCGCTCCATGTTCGTAATCTGTAGGGCGTCTATGGACCGTGGCCTATAACGGCCTATTTATAAATGCGCGACTACTTCTGAACATTTGACTAACCTGCCGTGTATGGTGTCGCACTGTCCCTCGCGCGAGATGAGGAAGCCGTCGGGGTTCATGGACGGCATCAGGTGGATCCGCGTGTTGTCCAGCAACCACTTGATGTACGGGTCCGTGTCGTATGATGTTACGAGGTACTGGAAAGACAATGAGACACCCTTAGTAAAATCCTCATTAAGATTCACACTGTGTATATATAGACGTTAAAATATCTAGTAATGTTAGTGCAACTTTTAATTAAATTTGTATTTAGTGGATAGGTTTCCAGCTCAGGGTTTGCTCCGTAGTAGCAGTGACAGACTCTCGTAATAATTTAGTGTCTTTACTCTTTGTAGAAACAAGCTGTGTAGAAGCAAGAAAGAGAAGAAGCAAGGTTTTATGTTCTAAAGGCTAAAGCCCAATGTAGTTATTTCAGAAGTCGTAAAATATGTCGCGTTGACTCCAGAAACTTCAATAGCGCGATTCAGGGTCGTGTTTGGTTCGCTACAAGAATATTCCAAATTAATCCAGCTCTAACCTGTATGAGGTGCAGCAGTAGCTCTCGGCCGACGGCTTCGTTGCCATGTATGTTGGCGACGTACTTGACGTCCGGCTTGCCGATCATGTGCTCGTACGGCGACGACGATACCACCATCACCCAGAGGTCGCGACCTGCACAGTAACAACCATCATTTGCCATTCATATTAGTTCTACGAATAATATAGTTTTTATTATTCGTAGTATTAATAGGTAGTTATAGATAAACTACGATAACATGGCGCGCCCTTCCAAAATTCAAAACGTTAGAAGTGCGTTGTCAAAACGTTTGAACTTTGAAGTGCGTTGTCTTGCGCGGTCGGCTAGTTATGATTAGTTGACCAACAAATCTTGGTAATAATGTGACATTAAATGAAATATTACGAGTACTGGTTGATTGGTTGAATACTTACTACATACAAACTCTTTCATAAGGATGTGACTACACACATTGAAACAGTAATTTGGAGGGGCGCGCCATGTTATCGTAGTTTATCTCTACCGCCATTTGGTTTATTGCCGGCCATGTATTAAGCATAATATGAACTGCCAGATATATTGTTATGCTTATTCCATAGGTTAGGGTAAACCTAATGTTTTATGGAAATTCATTATTGGACTTATGGTGAGATTTGTTTTATTGCTTAATCTTATTTCTGAGTTTAGATACTCTCTTAACGATAGATAATAATATGATTTTATTATGAGATTCAAATGTTAAGTAAGATGCCATACTCGTGAACAACGCGAAAAACGCGAACAACCAAAAAGGCACCAAAAGATCTTATCCTAACTGTTGATAAAAGTTCCTAAGTTGCCCCGTCAGTCACTACTTTAAGTCAGTCATTACAACTCACTTACCGTGTCGCTACCCATTGAGCAGTCGACAAGTAGACACATTAATTGCACTTTGTCACGCCAAACAGTTTTACTTTAGTATTCAACACGGCTACCTATTTTGTGCAACGGAGAATAATTTTGGATTAAGTAAACGCTTAATATTCAAGCAGGTGTTGTAGTATTGGCTTCATTTAATATTTCGTCAGACTACGTGTGGATCAAAGGACACCAGTGTCATGACTCATGGAAGAGTTCTTATACACATTGTGACAACTGACAAGTACCTAGGCTAACTTAGCAGCTTCATCTTCAAATGAGCAAGGACATATCCAGAATTCCGTAAAGGACGCGGGAAGTTTCAGAAAATCCTGGGCCCATGGAAATAAGCATACTATTTTGAATTTTCGATGATCTTTTCTAGGGTTTGGGTCCCGATGATTCCCGGGACTTTGATGGAGGCTATCTCATGTTCAAGGGACTTTAAAATTAATGTAGTTGTAGATGAAGGACTACATTACCTTGCACGGATTTGCCGATGGAGTAGAGCGCGGTGAGGGCGGGGTATCTCGCGGAGACGGCCCGCAGGTAGCGTGTCAGCTGCTCGTGGTCATGGTAGATGTACTCCAGCTCCGGACCGCTCTCCCGGGACTCCAGCTCCTCCACGTTCCCATCTAGAGAATAAATAATAGCTTAAGGCCGGCCAAAGACGGATGGCGCCGCACGGCGATCTGCAGTTTTCATACTAAATATATCCGCAATACACGGACCGCTCGAGCAGTTCTTGAGTGGTCGGTGCTTTCAACGCGACTGCTCTAGAGCAGTCGGTTCCAACCGCAACTTGCAGTCCGCCTATGCCCAGTCTAACTGTCCGACAAACACATAGGTCATTGAGGAAGGTACGTTATTTCTTAGGCTGGCTCGAAAATCTTAGATCACAAATCGCAAAAATTCCTAGCTATCGCTGACGATGTTTCATTGCTGCTTTGTGATTTAATTCATGTAGTTTTTCAGTTTAAAGAGTCATAGGTCTTACCAGTCGCATATTGTCCATACGCTAGTCCTGAAACCACCAACAGAAATACCAAGCTCGCCCGGAGTGTCATAATACGGGTCATCTGAAATTAAAATATGTATATTATGTTAACAGGGCAGTACAGTTTTCAGTATCAGAAATATCAGTGATGATTATGTTATTAGTCTAGACTCTAGATTTTGTAAAGTATCATGAAGAGTTTCTTCTCGTCTAGGTATCCGTATGTCTTAAAGGTATCTATTCTATTCTTACATCTAAAACATAGGCCGTAGTCGCTAGCGTAGGTGCAGTAGTCTTCTAACAAAAGTATGGATCTAAGCAATAGAAACAGACAGCACAAGCTATTTTTAGAATGTTCTGAGTGTCGCATAGGCGTTGCTATCGAAAACGAAGAATGAACATATTGCCGTTTTCAATGTCGCCGATCACAATATCTTAATAATTGGAAATTAGAGGAAAATGGGAACATTTTTATTTAAAGAAAAAACTTTAAATATGTATTTTGGTTAATGGTCGTCGCGTCGTATCAATCGATAGATGAGTTTAGACCTCCCGGGATTCAAAGAAAGTGTTTTTGCTGTCTATATACCAAATTCAACCAAAATCTGTTCAGCTTAAGTGTCTAAACTCACTAGGCCGAAAATACGCGGCCGAAGTCCGACATGATTGCGCCTGCAATGTATTTTGAATTACAGATGAGTGATGACTGATGAGTGATGATTCACCATGCCGAAATAACGTCGCGTTATAGCGTATGCGTACCTAGTGCATTGCAGGCGTAATCATGCCGAACTTCGGCCGCGAATTTTCGGTCTAGTGTGTTTAGAGACTAAGCGTGAATGTAACAGACAGACAAACATACTTTCTCGTTTACAATATTGGAAAATAATTTTCATTTCCATGCTTGTGTATTTTGGCAAGTTTTAAGTTTCCGGAGATAAGAGCCGTATATAATCCGGTCCACTTTCTTAAGAGGCCGGGTACCCTTGGAATTTCTCATACATACGTAATACCAAAATCATTTTCTCATACGAAAATATTTAACATGTTTGAGTTGTTTTTCAGTTTAAAATAGTAATTACCTAGGTTCCTGTACAAAAATTTACTTCAAAATATTTAAACACTAAAAAAAATTTTTTTGTTTTTAATTTTTTTTTAGTAAATTTACTACTAAATATTTAAACACTAAAAAATAGAGTAAAACACTAGAAAATATATAAATAAATAGTAAATTTACTACAAAATATTTAAAAACAAAAAAATATTTTTTAGTTTAAATATTTTGTAGAAAATTTACTATTTATTTATATATTTTTTAGTGTTTTACTCTATTTTTTAGTGTTTAAATATTTAGTATTAAATTTACTAAAAAAATTAAAAACAAAAAAAAATTTAGTGTTTAAATATTTTGAAGTAAATTTTTGTGCAGGAACCTAGATAATTACTATTTTAATCTGAAAAATAACTCAAAAATGTTAAATATTTTCGTATGAGAAAATGATTTTGGTATTACGTATGTATGAGAATTTCGAGGGTACCCGGCCCCTTAATGGCACATAATTTTAAGGTTGTCTATAGGCCCCTAGGGTATGCCGTGTAACCGGTCCTCGTATGAAGGTTACTGGAGCAGCGGACTGTTTATTTACTTCCCAACTAAAAGTAAACATACATTTCTGTATTGGATCTTAACTGGTTTTTTAATTGAGTTCAGTCATATAATATCTTTTATTGGCAGTTTGCCATAATGGACTAGAATGAGCGGTAAAAAATACCTAATAGTGGCTTATTCTCCTTATTCTCTAAGAAAACGATGATAACGATGTTTTACTTCGTTCAATCTTATTGACAGTAACTGTAATGAAATAGCTTGCGCCTTGCTGTAATTCTTAGTTTCTGAGTTATCTAGGAATGACCTATTCACTACTGTTAAAAATTATGTATTTGCCGTTTCTCATAAAAATGCACGATTTATTGAGAGGATAAAAACATAATAATATATAAAAAAAGAAATGTAAGTATATAATATAAGTATAATACATTATTATAGAATTATATTATTATAGAATTAGCTGACTAACACTAACACAGACTTTCCTTTTTTGGAAGTCGGGTAAAAAGTTACACTGTTTAGGCTCGGTAATTTCTGCAGTCTGCCTTGGATAATTCAGTAGTAATTATATGCACCAATGAATCAATGCGTTTTTGGTTTTCCCTAAATTCAACACAGTTGAGCAAACACGAAAATTTCGAGAAAGTATTCGTCACGTTACGCTAAACAAAATCCGTCAGAATATCAACTTACAGTAACAAGACGTAACAAATAATAACAATAGAATACCAGTTTTGTACGAAAATCTGTCAGTCAAATATTGTAAGGTTTAACGAATCGTAAGCAATATTCATGCACAAAAACGTGTCTACCTACTTACCTATTAAAGTAATATATCTAATATCCATACTGTGTGTATAATATCTGTTCTTATGACTTTACGCTTAAACCGAAGGAAAATTTCTAATGAAATATATACATTTTCCATATAAATTATACATTTTCCGGGAAAGGTCATAGTTTTATCTCGGAAAAGTCGACGGGTCGGTTGCCCAGTGATAAATTGCAGGCAACATCTAGTTTTCTACTCATTTCCCCTTTTATTCTTTGTCTTTTTGGTAATTACAACTTTGTACTGTCTTTCACTTAGTTTGGGGAGACTTGGTATACTTACTACTTTTCTGATTTTTAAGACAGTCCCAGCTTGTCTCTAGAAGTCCTTAAAATCATCGTGGTTGATGACCGCTGTCCATTTTGATAGGAGTTGCAGTAGTGGAAATGTGTTGTGACTAGTGGGCCACTTAAAATTAACATGCTTTTGTTTAATTTGAGATTCTAATTATGTATCTACTATCTAGTAATATGTTAAATTTAATTTTGACTAAAACATACTTTTTACTCACTGACCAAAAAGTATGTTTGAGTAAAAATGAATAATGTTGTGTTTGAGTAAGTATTTTTTTTTTAATTTCACTCTTAAAACATGGCAACATGGCAAGTTATAATTGTATCATATTCACAACACAAACGCACGCACGTCAGTCCGCCGCATCGCTATGTTTAAACTTTCTTTCTGCTTTTTGGCATTGACACGCTGACCTTAATCACACAAATTAATTTGTGCTTTGTAACTTTCATTTTCGTATCAACCATTTCTAAATTAACGACAAACAAGGCTTCTGGATATGTTAAATTAAGGTTTTAATTTCTGTGTGGTAAGGTTTTGTAAGGGTTATGATGTGGTTGGTACGGTCAGCGTAAAAGCTAGTGCATCTGAAATTTGTACTGAAGTGGTTAAGTTAAGGTTTTAAGATTATATTTATTTTCTCAAATAACATTGTTCACTTAGCTATAGATCGAATTAGCTAAGACCCTTAACATATAATTTTTAAATAGAAGTAGAGAGTAGAGACTGACACTAAACTGGCATTTGGCTACCTAGAGCCTGTTTCACCACTTCCTGATAAAGTGCCGGATAGGCTATCCACAACTTATTTGACAGATTCTCCATACACTATCTGTCAAGTTAAGTGGTGGATAGCCTATCCGGCACTTATCAGGAAGTGGTGAAACAGCCCCTAAATATTGTAACTTGAAAATTTTCGACTTAATTATTCTGTGTAGGTCTTTCTAACAAGAAATCAATAAATATAGACAAATATGCAGACAGTTACAACACAATTCATTGTTATGCTGATTGCTATTGTGGCGATTGAAGGATTTTAGAATTAAGTACCTACTTAGGTATTTGTCAAACGACAAAAAGTTCATCAAGCAATGCATTCTATTATATTCATATTATAGACAAAACCTTACAAATACTCTTCAATCATCATCACCATTATCACTACCGACGATGTATACTGTCGTGGATGATGATAAATTAGGCCCTTTTGTTGGGACTTGGGTCTCTCAATGAGAAAAGGATATTGGTTGCAGTAATCATTCTAGGCAACTGTTGACAATTGGCAGAGTATGTTACTCTTTAGTATTGTATATCTTGGCGCAACTTCGTTCGCACAGAAAGTAGTTAGCACAGGAACCAAAAAACAGGGGATTATTTTATTACTATGGATATAAGATAGGTAATCGCTATCGAATAGTATTTTATTTAAAACGAATTATTGTGGTTGTAAAGGCTTATCTCGCGAAAATAGAAATGGATTTATTAAATGTGAGACCCGTTGAGGAGTTTCTCTACATCTCTATGCTTATAAGGCGTTAATATGATCAACGAATGAAAATATTCACTTAGCTGGCGTAAGTTATCCGTACAAGTATACCTCCGTCATCTATACTAATATTATAAAGAGGTAAACTTTGTTTGTTTGTTTAATTGTAATGAATAGGCTCAAAAACTACTGGACCGATTTTAAAAATTCTTTCACCATTCGAAAGCTACATTATTTACGAGTAACATAGGCTACTTTTTTATTTTGGAAAATATAGGGTTCCGTAAGATATTTGGGTTTTTCTGACACAAGGTGAAAAAAATCAACCAGAAAAGTTACTTATTTTGCTTACGCTGCCTAAACTATAAAAGATAGAACCATACAATGTTCTAAGTAAATGTAGATCTTATAAATATCTACAAAAATGCCTGCGACACACTATACCTATCTATGGCAAGTGAGGCACAACTACCATTTTTTTATTTAAAAATCTTGATTTTTTTTGGACTACATTTAAACGCATTTATTTTACTCATGCTGATAATCCTTATCAAAATAAATTATTTCATCACTAAGTACAGTTTGTGTAGATAATATTTGGTGTTTGAATGATTAAAATTGGACGTTTAGTTTAGAAGTTATGGCGAAATTAAAAATTGCGTTACGCCCGTTTCGAAGTGGGCGCTACCAAGGCGGGGGTGCGCAGTAGCGAAGATTATGACCGGTCCTGCAGCTGGTGAATTAGCTCATATACCCGTTGCATATACCAAGAATACATATTGCATATCCCTACATAACAGCTGATTTGCCTATACCCTGCAAAAGGCTCCAATTCCCTGTAAGACGTAGCTTTTGCGGCGGTACCGACTAATGCGGGCCACGGGTAGTAATAATAAATACAAGTCAAAACTGCTGAATCGATTTTAATGAAAAATAAAAAATGTTTCTGTAGATATATATTTTATACCCGTGCGAAGCCGGGGCGGATCGCTAGTTTTAAATATATTTATACTTATGTGAAATAAGTATCCTTGGATAACCGCTACAAAGTTATGACTTAGGACCAGTTTGAATCTGTCAGGTATGCATGTTTAATTTATGAATTTAGGCCACCGCAAAACCCGCATTATCTAGTTGTTATTCATAACAATATTAATATTTATCTGTAGACTAAAAATTCAGAAAACGAAAACCGGCATTTGAATTCCCGGCGCACACCGCCTTCATACTTTGTGGAGAAAGTAGGAGATAGGCTGGTCCTATATACCATTGTTTAAAGTTTCTAACTTTAAAGTACATGTTATTTAGTATTCAACATTTATGCATAAAGTTATGTTTGAGTAAGTATCGATTACAGAATAATCGTCCTTTAGTCGACTTCTTGACAATATTTTTAATTTTTGATTTCCCTTATTTTAGGTCACCGGTAGATTTGAACCCCCAGATAGTTAGAGCGTATTTTAAAAGCACTAGTGATAATTATAATTCCCGTGAATTTTTAGGTATTTAGCATAACGATGTAGTTTAAATATATAAGAATATAGAGTCTTGCTCATGCTTGCTTGATAATACAACTTACAACAAAATAATAATTAAGAATTATTTTTTTTTATATTTATTCGTGACCATGGATACAAGTCCTTCAGCCGTTAAAACAAATAAATTATAAAATTAATTAGAATACAATTAAGTATTAAGATCACTTATCTTACCAACTTAATGAGCAACATTTGCTAAATAAAATATTAATTAAAATAAATGTATATTTTATAGAAACAAACTTACCTTCAAATAATTTTCCACCCGGTACTAAATGTGTTTTACCGTTATCATTTATATTATTTCGATCGCGGGCAAGTTTAGGGGAGGACTATGTCCTCGCGAGAGGCCGCACCGAACTCGACTGGCTACCGACGACTATGTCATCTGCGTCATCCGGCGTCACGCCGACGTACAGTGCTTTCTCTCGCCGCGGCCACGCCAAACCTCATCTTATACCCAACGAGTAAAGTTCAATTCGTAAACTTACAGTTGCATTATAAATATGTGCGGTGCGAGTTCCCTACGACGGTGTACATAGAGGCGACTTTCCTCGAGCGGCTTCGATGACGTAGACATAGAGTTCCGTGCGTCTCATTTGGCACTTTTCCCGCAGATAGTTTCTTTCTCGATTACATATACTCGATATTCGATATGAGAAAATTCCGAAGTGAAACTCTATAGTGGCTCATTGTTTGAGTTCATTAATACTCGCTTCCTTGTTTTGTTTTTGTTTCATATTGCGATTTGCGACAGACAATAGTTTAGATAATGGCTGAGAGAAAACACCGTGCTCTATAATTTGAGAAGAACATTACAGTCTCAACTATTGAGTAATATTACGGTGTAAACCGTAACATATTCCCAGTAATTTTTTAACTTTTATGTAAGCATTGGAAGCATTGGATAAGTGTCAAATTACTTGAAAATACTGTTTCTTAACTTACTAATCCTGTTTACATGATATAAGTAGATAGAAATTTAATACTTATATTTCCACCCAATTATGCTAAAAAGCTTGCTTCCGATTCTTTTGCTAACCGATGCTCGCATGAATGTCTATGAATGAATCGCTAAGATATAGGTGTTTGTTTTGGAGTTATACTGTTACCGATGCAAACTATTCTAACCCATCGAAAATTACCCTCAGAGAAAAGCAACAACAACCCAAAAAGACATGCACTACGCTGAGTAGCGAGCAAAAGCCCTCGGTTAGAACTTAACAAAAGCACATAAATAATGTCTTACTAAAAAGTTACAAATCTTAATCAAAATCAAAACAAATCATCATTTATCTACTGAAAGTTCCTTTTAATATATTATAAAATTCATTTAAAAAAGTTCAATTTCAAAGTACCAGAGAAAATTACTACTAAACACTATTAATTTTGATGGGTTTTCCGAGTGCGTTGATATCTTTTTAATGAGCGTTTTTGACAACACGGTGTTACGAGACTTTCTTATAAGTATTTTTAAATTCGGGTAAATGACAGTGCAATTAACTTTTGAAATGTTATTATTATTTAATAATTAGTTATTTATTATTATTTTAATGTACTTACAATCTAGATTAGTAGCTAACTTTGGTTGTTAGCAGTAACTGCATGATATTTAAATACATGCAATTTTTTGAACTTCGATATGAAAATTATTTTTTATTTATTTATCAGACAGACATTTGAACTTGACTGATACATTTGGATGGAACAATATATTTAACTAGATGTCGCGCGCGAAACCGTTGCACGTACCGAGTTTCGGTCATCGTGGTTCGTGCCGCGTGCGGGAAAAACTAACCTTGTCCTTTACCCTTTCTCAATGTACTAAATTTCATCTAAAACGGTTCAGCGGTTTAAGCGCGAAGGGAACAGGAAGGATTAGTAGTTGAATCCGCACATGTCTGTTTGCATCATCGTATCTCTCAAAGTCCACTCTTTGGTCCAGTACCTATTTGTTTAAAAGCAGATTGATAGTGTTCTAACTTTTAAGCTGTGATTCATTGTCAAGATCGATAGTGTAGCTTAGAAGTTGTGAGACAACTTCTAAGCTGTTATTCATTGTCATACGCATCATCGTCATTGTCACCAGCTGTCGAGTTATTCCCAACAATTTTGTCAATGATTTTCTGCTTGGTCGTTGTTTTTCCATCTCTTGTACTCATTATATTGCATCTGGTGATTTTGGCTAGTGCCACGTTAACACACAAAATCAAAAAATACAACCTTGTATTTTTTTATTCTACCTCCTTTTCTAAAAGTTTTAACCAAATATTTTTATCAAGTAAGTATAATTAGGTTTTGACTGAACCTTTTCATTCGTTACCGTCTAGAAGTCTTAGAAATTCCGCAGTAAACTTAACTGTGAGACATGACAATCAATTTGTGAAAGCTCTTGAAAAATGCGGTGGATGGTGAAGTTTTGTTACCCGAGGTCTCTCTCTAGTTAGTGCGGGTCTCCATGACATTTGGGTCAAGGCCGCGTCTATTTCCAACATAATCCTTGTGCTCTTGAGCAAAATGCCCGCATATCTAATTAGAAGTTATGAGAGCTTTTAGCTTGAATAAGCGCTGTACGAGCGGTACAGTCGCACTCAGTTTGTAAAGATTCTGTAGAAGGTAGAAAATTAAATAGTGGTGTAAATTTTAATATCGCCTGTAGTGCAATGAATACAAGCGATTACTATAAGAACTATAACCCGCCTGCGTAGAAAATAAAATCAATAGCCGCTTTAAGTAAGTACATACCTCAAGGAAGACTTCTGTAAAGCATAATAATTTGAGGGCAATTTTCTAGTAAACAGAAAAATATGTGATTTCGTTACGTTTCTTCTAGAGATGAAAATTCCACGGAAATTTTGCTTTTCTAAGGAATACTTCCTGAAAACTTCCTGAAAACTTCCTGAATACTTCCTGAAAACTTCCAAATTTGGAAGTTTTGAAAACTGACATTTATCTTATAAAGACCGTTGTGACGTTTATTTTTAAATGCAAATAATACTAAAATTAGGTAATTTTTATAGTTTTGATTAAATTGAACATACTTTAGCTATAATTATAGGTATGATTAATGATGTGGAAGCAGATTTGCCCAAATTATTATTCAGTCACATTATTCAGATAGTTGTGATAAATATTTATCTTAAACTAGAATAAACTGATGACACCCGCAACTCCGTTGCGCAAAAACTCGTTTATCGCGCGGGAACCATACATTTTCTGGGACAAAAAGTATCCTATGTACTTTCCCGGGACTCAAAGTATCTCCACGCCAACAGCAAAATCGGTTCAGCGGTTTGAGCGTAAAGAGGTAACAGACAGACAGAAACACTTTCGCATTTATAATATTAGTATATGGATAACATTATGTATTTTCAAACATAATATTATATAGCTCAGGATTGGCTTTGCTTTACACTTTTCGATTTTTTATATTATTTTTCTTTGAAACGTATAAAATATAATTATGATGATAACGAATAAAATAAATCAAAATATGCCGCCGAAAAGAATCATGGCCTAATTTGTATAGGAGCTGGACTCGACTTTTATTTTTGATGTCCCAAAATAAACTATAGTTAGATTTGGTTGTTCTTATGCTCTAAACATAATTCCGTTTGAGATTTATGTCTAAATAGCCACGATTTTTTATAATAATTAATAACGTATACAATTATTTTGAGGTTAGACTTAAGAACTACCTTTTTCCCGATTGCGGTGTAGCCTACAAGTGTATATTCGGCGATCTCGTTTCTAATTATTTCAATTTTTCCTAGAGTATTACCGAATTAGAATTAGTTCAAATAAAAATAATATAAAAAAATTGAAAAGTGTAAAAGCAAAGTCAATCCTGAGCAATATAATATTATGTTAAAAATTATGAAAAAAAAAATTATATAATAAAATATATAATTTATAACAACTATCTGAATCACGCAACTGAATAATAGCTTGGACAAATCTGCTTTCATATTCATACCTATAATTTGCCTTAAGTATGTAAAATTTTATCAAAACTATAAAAAGTAGCTAATTTTAGTGTAATTTGCGTTCAAAGCTAAACGTCACAACTGTCTTTATTAGATAAATAACAGTTTTCAAAACTTCCAAATTTGGAAGTTTTCAGGAAGTTTTCGAGTAAACTGCCTGAAACTTACCCGAAAACTTCCAAAATTCCGGAAACATTCCGGAGCTTTCACCTCTAGTTTCTTCGTTGGTGGCGCGTGCGAGCTATACGCGGAAAATAAAAGCTAGTTTTTCATTGACCGACTTCCAAAAAGGAGGAGGTAATATGTTCGGCTGTATGTATCTTTATTTTTTTTTGTATGTTCCACGATTACTCAGCCGTTTGTGGTCCGATTTTCAAAATTCTTTTTGTGTTGTATAGGGTTTAACTCGAATTTGGTACCATGTTCACAAAAGTGGTGATCTGATGATGGGATCCTTGAGGAATCGAGGGGACTTCTTGAAATTTGTATGGAAACATATAGTGATTTCGATTTTTTCTGAAGCATTCGAGGTAAATGCTACCAAAAAGTAAGACTTCGCACCAGGTTATACCCTGTATCCGAAGGTACCGAACAGAACTTTTGAATGCTTATAGGTTAAGGTTCGGG
Organism: Polyommatus iphigenia; assembly: GCA_963422495.1. NCBI lineage: Eukaryota > Metazoa > Arthropoda > Insecta > Lepidoptera > Lycaenidae > Polyommatus > Polyommatus iphigenia. Next base: position 9,958,199 of record OY730185.1, on the reverse strand, counting down.
GATTTCGGCGTTGTTTAAACAACTGAAAGCATAAGCTAATACATCAATTTGATTAATCATCATCATCACAACCACAATTATACCATAGGTCATCACACTATGACCCAATTATTGGTACTTTTCGTGATATTTTGCATCGAAGCAGACGTTTTTGATAATGATTTCGCTGTTTGTGGACCGATTTTCAAAATTCTCGTTTTGTTGTATAGGATATAATCTTAATTTTGTATAACAATTCGAAAGTGGTGAGCTGATGATGGGATCTATGAGCAATCGAGGAAAATCCTTGAATTTTATCAAAACACTCATAGTGGTTAAAATGTTATTTCTAGTAAGTTAAACATATGTTACAAATAAGAGAAATTTTATACGAAGGTGTCTCTTGGTCCAAAGGCACTGAACAGAACTCCTGAATCTTTAAAGATAAAAGTATGGAAATTGCAGCATCGCTTAGATAACTGCAAGCCTTTACCACAATTTCGCTTACAGTGACATAATAAATAGTTAAGATTCGTATTGGTTATTTACGCATAAAGCCTAATTTTGTAGATACTTAACTAAAAAGACTGAAGTTATTATTTTTAACAAAAAATTAAAACCGACTTCCAAGGTAAAAACAATAGTACCTAATATGAACTAAAAAGTATTAAATAACTCTTACTCTTTAATAGTGCCTTTTTCAGAATTCGTCTAAATCTCAACTATTTCTGTACTGTATACTACAATCTTCATTACTTTGAAGTCGGTACCAGTCCCAAAAGTTTCAGATAATCTGACATTACTGAACTCACGATTAAATTAGCTGGTACCGACTTCAAAATAATGAAGATTGTAGTATACAGTACAGAAATAGTTGAGATTTAGACGAATTCTGAAAAAGGCACTATTAAAGAGTAAGAGTTATTTAATACTTTTTAGTTCATATTAGGTACTATTGTTTTTACCTTGGAAGTCGGTTTTAATTTTTTGTTAAAAATAATTGCTCTACGAAATACGTAGGCGCTTTTGGATATTTATTATTTATTTTATGACGACATCGATAGCTTGTTAGCATTTTTGCTAATTGTTATTAATTGGTTAATAGTTTGTTTTGATTGAATATTATTATGCGAGTAATACCTTTGATTAATTAATTCATACTAAACACGCTTCCGGCACTATCATAATATATTTGGTAAAATTGAATATTATTATACGTAGGTACTTCGATCAAATATATACAAGATACACAGTCTCATACAAAACCTCTCGAAAATCTGTCGCCGAGTAATTGAGTTTAAAAAATATACATCTATCTAAAATCAACCTTAATTATAGTAATTATTAAAGTTATTTTTATAAAACAATGTACATTTGTGTTTACAAAGCAATAAATTTTTACATCCGATGCACGCTTCATACTAAATTCAACCATCCGCGTATATGTCTTAAAGTTCAAATTATTACAGAGCCAAAAAAGCTCCAATTTCACGGCCGAAATTCGCCGCTGGAACAGGGCGAAGTGAAGTATGAGAGGAGTCGGACTGTTCAACATTTTTTTGTTGATGTAAAAATTTTAATAGTCAATTTTTTAATTTTTCCGAAGTTTAATGTATAAAGTGTGGACTAATTATTTTTTATATGTAATATTATGTTGTTCTAATATGTCTAATTTTATAATTAACTAAAATATAAGTGTATACATTGAATATAAATGTTTAGAACATACAACGCTCGTTAAAGTCGGCTTGAAAAATTCTTCGCATCTTTGCCGTGCTATAACTGATATCCAATTTCCACATCTAACTGGATCTCGAGGAAACCTAAAAAAAATAATTCCTCAATAAAAAAATAATAAATAATAGCGACTCCATCAAATGGAACAGAAACACAGCTTATAACCCGAACATTTCAAGTGGGCATGATAAACTACGATAAGTACTTTTAGTATGAGTATTCGCAATTGAGATGGTTTATACCTCGTGTTGATTTATTTACAACTTAATTTTAAAACAGTTTTTTGGTGATTTCTTAACGTAATACTAATATTTACAATGCAATTGCAAGAAATATATTAGGATAAAATTAATACTTACCGGAAATATGAAATTCCATCCTTTTTTTGCGTTTTGGACGTATGATTTTTACAATAATTGAACGAGCACTAAGACATGTTTCCCGGCGGAGCGTTCGAGCACTACTAAATCAAAAGTCCACCAGAATGTTGCGTTTGGTGCTCTTTTAGTGAGGTCGTTTCTTGCCGCGGACTGTGTATCTTGTATATTAGTGATCGAAGCGTAGGTACGAAGGTTAACGTTAAGGTAGGTACTTTGACGACGTCTGTGGCTCAGTGGATGAGCGTACGGTTTCGAATCCCGCCGACGGAACAAAAAGTTTTTAATGTTCCTGGGTCATGGGTGTGTATTAAATATGTGTATGATAATCGATATAGTAAAAACATTTTATAACATCGTGCAACTTACGCTACAACATGTCAAAAAATAAACGTGTCTTTTGTTATAATTTGTTAAAATATGTTATACAAAAATGTTATCTAACGTTATATAACTTCTGTCTGGGAGCACCTTTAAATATATAATATGCATTATGCAGTAATAAACTATTAAATATATTTCCGTTGTCTGGTACCTACCCGCACCACAAATCCTTCAGGTACTTAGCACGGGACCAGACTGACGAGGCGTAAAGCGTCCCTAGATAACTTAATATACCCGCACCCAGGAGCCCTGGGTTTTTGCCACGAGTTCGGCTTTTTGTTTGCCTACCTGCTTGCCTGGCTTCTTCGGCATTAGCGTCTTCGCCGTTTTGCTTACAAAATGCCGAAGCCGAAGGTGATATTAATTTTTTTTCTTGTTTGCCGTGCTGTTTTACCAGAAACAGTTGGCAAAATATGAAAGGCTCAACTCACAAGCTTGATGTCTCTCATAATCGAAGACGTAAGTCGATGAAGTGGATAACTAACAATTTGGAATTGACGTTTTTGGCATAATTGGAGGCTGTAGGACCGGGAAAATGAATTTAAAATAAAACAATGTTAATTTGATGTATAGCCAGATTATGAAGTATAAGTTACAAGGTAGGTTCAAATCATAAGGAAAAAAATGATTAATTAGCCTTACCTATGATGTAAAATGATAATTAACCCATCAGTCGTGGCAAAACGAGACACAATAGCTTTTTCATTGTTATCGCGGCCGGATTTGGCCGCTTGGGGCTTCATGAATTAATAATTATACCCAGTGATATCCGCTCATATCTTGAATTTAATGAGAAGTAGATCGCAAATATTACCCCCACACTCACCACAGATTATGCGATTTCGATTGCCCTATTAACGATTGCGATCGTAACGATGTTTCGATGTGGGGAGTTATTTTTAATCCGCCATAAATTCCCAGTACTCATTGGAATTATTAATCTGGGTTCGTGTTCAAAGGTCACGGGTTTATTTTCGGCTTAACGACTACGGAATATCGTCAGAAACGCCGAGGGAAATCAGACGCTATCGATAGGCCATGTACTAGTTTCGAGTGTCAATTTTATTGATATGTGGTAGTAACTAGTAACCAGTACCTATAGCAGGTTAGCCGGTTTTTTATAAAGTTTTAGTCAAGTCAAGAATTGAAAGTAACCGAATTGGTACATTTCAATTAAATAAAAAAAATATACTCAGATATTATGCGGTTTCGAACGACATCTCTTTCATGAGATCAGGGAGCCAATTCTCAGAATGTGAGAAAAGTTCATCTTCGGAAAAATTACCCAATTATGAGATTTTTACGAACGTAACACAGTTTGTGTATTCTCAAAACTTCACATTCGAAATATTTCGTGCAACGATCGCTCGAGTCGAACGAGTGAAACCGGTTATAGATGTCCGAATTCGTACACCACTCGTGGCCGCTTGGGAGTTGAAGCGTTCGAGACCGGTTTTCTGCACGATACAATTTGTTGCTAATAGTTTGTGTATTCTCAAAACTTCATACTCGAAATGTTTCGTGTGAAGATCGCTCGAGTCATACGAGTGCCGGTAGATGTCCGAATTCGTACACAAATTCACCCTCCTATTGGTGGATATGTAGCAAAGTAGTTGTCTAGTAAATAAATGATGAACAAATATTCGTGCTTGTGTTTCTTTTACGATATAATTACTTACTAGTTAAGTACTTATAAGTTAATGTGTTTAAAAAAAGAAACTATTTAGGTATAAGTAATTTCGTTAAATTAGAGTAGCTGTAGGTACTAATGTGTATATTCTGTGAAGTAGCTGAATTTATTTTTTATATAATTAGACTATTAAAATATATAGTTAATTTATATATAATTAGAGATTAAAATTTTATCAGAACTTTTGTTTTATTATGTAAGTACCCATAAGTTTTTGGATAATTAATTTTATCATAATAATATTAATATTCAATATATAATTATGTACATAATATTATCTTCTTATCTTCATAAATTATTTAAATTTCTCGTGTCACAATGTTAGTTGCTTTATTCCTCCGAAACGGTTCTACTGATTATGTATACTATTATTAATACTTCGATGGTGGATTCTTGGAAATCTATTGTTATTCTATTGTGTCTCGCTCACCGGTGAGCTTATGGGGCTATGATGGGCTAATTCATAATATTATTTAAAAGCAGTGGGTCGCGTATACTATGGTCGCGGTCTCGTTCGCGTCGCGGTCGCCGTGCGAGCCTCGCATCGCCTCGCACTTGTCTCGACAAGTCCCGAGAAATCCCGACGGAACGGCGTATGCGCGCCTCGCGTCTCGCGAGTCGCCGGTCGCGAGTAGCGATGACTCGGGTTTCGGGCAGTCTCGCGTCCGCTTCCGATTACGAAAGTTGCGAATTTTGATAATACTTAATACTAACGCTGTATTAGAATAAAAATTAAATGTTGTATTTAGTAGTCTCTTACACTACTTGTAATAATAATAATTGAAAAGTGTTGTTAAATAAATAACAGTTATAAGTAAATTATTAATTTTCAACTCAAGACCGGCGACCATTACCTACCTATTGTTTGTTCAACGTACCATACTTAATAAGTCACTTCAATAAATTAGTATAATAATTGTTCTTTACAAATTTAAAAGAACAATAATTTAGTTCTTAACTACAAAATATAATATACTCACCTAAATTGCAAAACAATTTGCGCCGAGATAGCTATTGAATAGTGATATTATAAAATCAATTATTTTGTAAGCTATATTTACTAGAATACACGTAAATATTATCAGTCACACGTTGCAAAATTTGTCCAAGCGTTTTTTTTTTGCCGAATCGGAACGCAAAATGTCTACGGCGAACACCTCGATAGTTCGATTGGTAAGTAAATTGTTCTATTGGTCCCCAGAATACGGGTTTTAAGGATCATTCGAACTTGCCAGTAGAAATGAATAGTTCATGAAATAATTCTACGAGGATTTAGTTATTAACTACAAATTATTATATTATATTATGCATTGAGATATGAGTACTACGTAAATATATGGAAAAACAACCGCGAAACAACTTGCCGGGATAGCTAGTAATATTATAAAACCAATTATTTAGTAAGCTATATTTACTACAATACGCTTAAATATCTTCGCACGTTGCAAAATTTGTTCCAGTGTTTTTTTTTAACGCCGAAACGGAACGCAAAATAATGTCAATGGCAGGAACACTTCGATAGCTATCGGTCCCCAGAATACGAGTTTTAGGGATCATTCGAACTTGCCAGTAGAAATGAATAGTTCATGAAATAATTTTACGAGCGAAAAAGTTCACATTCTGAGAATTGGCTCCCTGGCGCTACGGTTGGTGAAAAGAAGTTACACAATATTATAGACTTCACCCGGGCCATGTACTTTCCTATTTGTAAATACACTTAAAATATTGTAGCACATGGCTCATGGCAAAAACACAGCTCTACTCGGACAGAATTCAGTTAGAAATTGTCAACCTAAATTAAGAGGGCGACTAATAATAATAATAATAATAAAACACTTTATTGCTCACAAATACCAAAAAATAATTACACTAAACATACACTATTAGATAATATTAAAACTAGGTAGGTATGTGGGCAAAGGCGATCTTATCGCTAAAAGCGATTTCTTCCAGACAACTTTTGTGTTAACTGGAGAACTTTACTGTAAGCGGAAGTATAGTTATTAGTGTAAGAAAAAAGGGACTAAAAATATATATTAAAATCCATATAACACATATTAAAATCCATATAACATAACACAAAAAATCAAACATCGTCCTTCTCTCTTCACACTCACGCCCATCTTTCATATGCCAGGTGAAATAGGACGACGCGGATTCATCGCCAAATTAGTTTTTTCTCCATAACTCGATAAATATACAACATTTTAAAAATCTGCTAGGTCGGTTTTCTCAATGATAGAATTTTTACAATGTGTTAAAATATTCATTTAGTTTAATGCACGGTTATGGCAATAAACGAAAAATTCGTGAAAATTAGATGCATCTTTGTGATTTTTTTCCATCGAGAAAATTTTAAGATATCGTGTTTTTGCTCAGATTGAATTCTTGGAAATATAATGTAGTATCTAATTTTAGAAAATGAAACAATTCGGTGCTTATTTTCAAGTATAAAAATGAATTATAAAATCGAAATTGGGTTGTTGGGTTAGTCGTTGTTGATGTCTTTTAAATTTTTGAAGTGAAAACTTCTTTAGCGGCGTTGAGCACTTTTGTGGGATGGGTAAAAACTGTGAAACTCGCGTCAGATTTTCGTATTGATCGAAAAACCATAGCAAAACAGTAAGACGGTTGGAGAGTAGTGTCTTGTGTCGAACTCGAACTCGAAAACTCGAAAACTCGAAAACTCGAAAACTCGAAAACTCGAAAACTCGAAAACTCGAAAACTTGGAAACTCGAAAACTCGAAAACTCGAAAACTCGAAACTCGAAAACTCGAAAATTCGAAAACTTGAACTCAAACTCGAATTGTAAGGGTTTAGATTAATTTAAAAAAATCGATTTTTTTAAAATCGATTTTCATAAAAAATGGGTTAAAAATTTAATCGATTGTAAGGGTTTCGATTAATTAAAAAAATCGATTTTTTAATAATCGATTTTCATAAAAAATGGGTTAAAAAAATGCACAACGTTAATAATCAAGTTTTCACTTCTGCCGGCACTCCCGGAGTGCAACCCGTCTTTTTTTATATTATAATGTTACTTCTTGTCTTGACTCTTGTATCTTATAATGTAGCACTCAAGTAATTCTATGTCGTATTCATGTCCGTTCAACCATATAATATTATCTTCCACCATATATTACTTATTTTCAATTTCAATACATACAATCATATTATACATATAATCATTTATTTTATTATTGAAGTGAAAACTTCTTTAGCGGCGTTGAGCACTTTTGTGGGTGGGTAAAAACTGTGAAACTCGCGTCAGATTCTCGTGCTGATCGAAAAACCTTGGAAAAACCGTAAGACGGTTGGAGAGTAGTGTTGTAACATCGAAATTGATTAATCGAACAATTGATTGTTTTTTTTTAATCGATTAATTAAAAAAATCGATTTTTTAAAAATCGATTTTCATAAAGAATGGGTTAAAAATTTAATCGATTGTAAGGGTTTTGATTATTAAAAAAAATCGATTTTTTAATAATCGATTTTCATAAAAAATGTGTTAAAAAATGCACTACGTTAATAATCAAGTTTTCACTTCTGCCGGCACTCCCGGAGTGCAACCCGTCTTTTTTTTTGTTTATATTTAATCGCGCTAGTGTAATGTTATGCTTTTGATCAAATTATATTTTGTAACCTACTCTGTAAATAATACTCTATGAAAAGTCATAACCTTTCCCAACTAGCAAAATGGTCTTAGGAATAGCAGCTTATAATGCAAGAAGTCCGCCAAAAGCCACAGAATAGTTTTGATTGATGTATGTTGGCTTATTATTGCACTTTGAAATGCTAATCTAAGCATAGTCCTAAAGTAGCACCATATGAGACTCTAGCTCTATGTCAAGTACATAAGTATAAATAAAATCTTATCCAAGACTAATAATCCCCAGTACAAGGAACTAACTTTTTTCTGATACATACAAATTTACCAATTTGTGAGTGCCTTGTTTACGATGAGTCCGACAAACTTTTCTATGCGAAAAATTTCGGCACTGCTGCGTTTTTGAATGCTTGACTTCTGGAATTGTCGATATGACGTCACCATGGCTCTTCGTACATACAACTCTCATTTTTTGGAATTTGTTTAATAAAGTTAATTTAAAAACTGTGGTCAACTTGTCGGACAAGAATCACGCAGCGTTTGGAGTGTCCGACACCCCAAACATGTCGCTATGACGTCACTATGGCTCTTCTTATATTATACAACTTTAATTTTTTGGAATTTGTATAATAAAGTTAATTTAAAAACTGTGGTCAACTTGTCCGACAAGAATCACGCAGCGTTTGGAGTGTCCGACACCCCAAACATGTCGCTATTACGTCACTATGGCTCTTCGTACATACAACTTTAATTTATTCAAATTTGTTTAATAAAAATAATTTAAAAACTGTGGTCAACTTGTCCGACAAGAATCACGCTGCATATTGGAGTTTCCACCACCCCAAAAATGTTGATGTGACGTCATTATGTCTCCCCGTACATACAACTTTAAAAGTAGTTTTCAATTTAAAATAAAGTAGGGTAAATGACTAGTGATTGGACAGTAACAACTTGTTCAATGTGTAGAGAGTCCAAGAACTGTGGGAGCAGTTTAGATTTACTGTCTAACGGGTGAAGCATATTGATGTTAAAATCCCCTAATATGATATGATCATACATCGCTAGAGAGCACCAGGATTGTGTAATAGCACCAATAAACAGGTTAGCATCCATCCACGGTGGTCTATATGCGGTGCCCACTGCAATTTTATGTTTATTTATTGTGAGGCTAAGCCACATTTGCTCCACGGAAGGCGTTTCAGGATTGGGAATCAGTCGCGCATTGATACCTTGCCTGACAAAAAACCCAACACCACCTCCACGACCATCCCTTATGTTAGAAGGTCGTGGACGATGACGAAGACGATACCCAGGGACTACTGGCGCTCTGCCATCTTCCCCCTGCCTTAGCCAGGTTTCGTTTATGGCCATAATATCTACCGATAGACGGTCCATCATGGCAATAAATTCATCGTGCTTGGTCCCCAATGAACCTGCATTAAAAAGGCCTACTGTGAACAATTTGTTATTCTTAACTACCATTTTAAATAAGAAAAGTATATTAAGTACTGACTATTTAAATACGGGCCAGTGTATTTTTAAACGACATCAATTTCAATCAATTAGGTTATCAATTCGACGCGTATGTATGTAATATTTCCAAAACTGTCCAATTTTCGTATATGTTAGTCTATATCAGCGTCTGAACAAATGTGCAAAATTTCAAAAGTGTATGTATGTATGTTTTTATGTTTGTGTTCGCATATCTCTGGAACTACTATTCCGATTTCAGTAATTCTTTTTTCGTTGTACTAGGTATTGTTCAACTTAGGGAATAGTGCAAGTTTCATCAAAATCGATTCAGTAGTTTTGGAAATAGAGAGTTCTAATTTTCAATTACGTACAATTTTGAAGTTGGTTTTTATCTTTTTAAAATACAGTTATGTATTAATTAGATAGAAACAAGCCGCATACGATGAAAACATCTGATAATTTGTTTCCAGCTTAAACATCATCTATCTTAATCTGACAGATCCGATGACATTTCGATATTCGAAATTAACTTTTTTTTAACTCACCACGTGAGAAATCTGACGGTCTCCACGGTAACAAGACACATGTCGGAAGCCTATACAAGCTTAGTCTGACACGCTCGAACTTGTCGTGAAATCTCCTCTTCCCCTCCCTAACTATAATAAAATATTTAAATAATACAAGTGAATACCTATATTTAAAGTTTATTCAGTCAGAAGTTGACAAAAAGAAGTTCACCATTAGTAATGTTTTTTTTTTATTTTATTGTCGGACTGACTATTTAACTCAATATATTTGTCGGACAAGTTGATATTAGCATTTAGAATAACATTATCTATCATTGCTATTTTTGTCCGACATCTATGTACGAAGAGCCATAGTGACGTAATAGCGACATGTTTGGGGTGTCGGACACTCCAAACGCTGCGTGATTCTTGTCGGACAAGTTGATCACAGTTTTTAAATTAACTTTATTAAACAAATTCCGAAAAATTAAAGTTGTATGTACGAAGAGCCATGGTGACGTCATAGCGACATGTTTGGGGTGTCAGACACTCCAAACGCTGCGTGATTCTTGTCGGACAAGTTGACCGCAGTTTTTAAATTAAATTTATTAAACAAATTCCAAAAAATGAAAGTTGTATCTACACTCGAGGAAGTTGATTCCTATGCAAGTGGCAATTTTTTTTAGTTTGGTCCGGTTACGTTGATCGGCAAAGAGAGTATAACAGAATTATATTTCCATCTTGGTCATTTTGTGTTTGCCAAAATATTAACATAGCGATCTCCTTAGCAACGATAGGTTTATTGGTCGCTATCTGTCGGCTATGCTCGTTCACGATAGAATCGTAATTTTATTGGTCGCATTGCTTTTGACAAATAATCTACTTAGCAACCGCCTTAGCAACGAAAGTATTTACATTTTGAAGTTTTTGACACAATCATCTTTTTGCAAATATTATGTATTCGGAACATTGAGATGTATTCGGAATTGATTTTTATTTTATTTCTCTAATCCGAACTCACTGGCTTATTTTATCTAGTATGTGCTACAAAACAATGGATTTACTAACAGCAAATCGCTGAGCAGATCAAACTGGACAACCTAATTCTACTCCTAATATCTTCGTCGAATATCATAACTTGGTTAGTTGGAAAAGGCTACCCAGAACTCAGATGGATTAAGTAACACATAAGTTATGTTTTTGAATTATAGGTATTCACATTGCTGATCATTATAATAACCCAGAGTTCAAAATAATATCACATGAAGAAAGTTCATAATAATTTTATAAGTTTTATGCATTTTTATGATATTATTGTTTTAACGCTCAAATAAAATATTATCACGATATTATACTTGTGTTGTGATTTTTATAAAAAGTTCTTGTAGATTAGAAAGATGTTAATCTTTAGACTTTAGCGTTAGCGTTTTTACATTACGCAAAACATAAAAATGAATAGTGGTAACTACAGATTCCCTAGATTCTAGAAAAAGGGTTTGGGTAATATTGGCGTCATTTTCAAATCTCGCGGCGACTCACCAAACTGGCATATTATGAAAGAACATAATATCAAGGGGAGTAAACTTTATTATGGGGGACATAATATAGACCAGGACCAATAGCTTTTAAAACAAAAAAAAATTACAGTAGGATGAAACCTATTACAAAAGAAGGAAAATATTATAAAAATTAAGGGAAAAATAATTTACGGGCGATCTGAGTTAGGGAAAAGTGTGGGGGGAGGTTTTAAGCGGGAAAAACGCTTTATCTCGATTTCTGGCAAAACTAATATTCCTATGAAAAAAAAGTCAAATGGCAAAGTTGTAAGAAAAAGATCTCAAACTATTTACACTTTTTCTCCATAACCTCAAAATTAATGTGAAAAATTCAAAAAACCATATTTTTGGTTTTTTATTTATATCTTTTACAAAAATTATTCTTTTTTCACAAAATTTGGTGAAAATTTACATTTTTATGTCCCAGATACGCTGTCATCTATTTGATTAGAAATATTTATTTTTTCACCTTATTTTGAATTTATATCGAAAAAATACCATAATTTTCAATCGAAAATTCGACCGTCAAAATATCAGCTTTTTTCACAAAGTTGGCATGCTTTCTATTCATTGAAATCTCTACTTTCCGATGATGTAAGAAAATATGTATTTCACCATAGTAAATCTTCTCAGAAAATGCAAAAAATCGAAAAAAACTTGAATTTGAAAAAATTTTTTTAATCATTATGAAAAATTTCATCAAAAAATGTGATTGCTGCAATTTGTTACTGTTAAAAAGTTGATTTGTTTAATTCTTATTACATTTCTGTCATAGAAAATCTCATTATATATAAATATATATGTAGATCTATACTTATAAAATAACATGTCCAGACCGACTGAATGATTCATCATCGCTGAGCAAAATCTGTTAAAATTACAGCCAAAAGATTTGGTGAGTAGGATTATTTTATTAAGTAGAAACCCACTCAAGAAGGAATTTCAGAAATTTTACCCCGAAGGGGGTGAAATAGGGGTTGAAAGTTTGAATGAAAGTCCGTCATTTCTCAAGTTAGTAACGTGAAAATTTATTTTTGGGCTACTGATTAAAAGTGAATGGATACGTATTTAAGCGTTTTTGGAAATTTTACCCCCAAGGGGGTGAAATAGGGGTTGAAATTTGAATGAAAGTCCGTCATTTCTTAATTTAGAAACATGAAAGTTTATTTTTTGGCTACTGATTTAAAAATGAATGAATACTTATTTAAAGCATTTCTGAAAAACCTACACCTAAAGGGGTGGAATAGGAGTTGAAAGTTAGTACGAAAAACCTACTGATTGAAAATAAATAAATTCGTTAAAAATAATTAAATTCTCATTATTAATACAGTTTATATTGGGGAAAATTATTCATCTTTGTTATTATACTATGCTGAGACGGATAAGTCGCGGGCAACAGCTAGTCGTACTATTAAATGTAGATACTTTATTCTGGTTACGTTATTCATTAGTCATTACAGCATATTTAAACACATTAAGTAATCTTATCATTCAAAATCAAAATATATCAAGACATAAAAACATTACAACACTTAAAAGATATAAAAAATACATATTTTGAATAAAACTGAAATGTTTTTGAAATTTATTATATATATATATATATCGGCCAAAAGTTATATTTACGTTATATATTTTATATAAATTTATAGACATTTAATATATTTTGTATGTATTTTAACTTAAGAAATGACGGACTTTCATTCAAACTTTCAACCCCTATTTCACCCCCTTGGGGGTAAAATTTCCTAAAACGCTTAAATACATATCCATTTACTTTTAATCAGTAGCCCGAAAATAAATTTTCACGTTTCTAACTTGAGAAATGACGGACTTTCATTCAAACTTTCCACCCCTATTTCACCCCCTTCGGGGTAAAATTTCCGAAATTCCTTCCTTAGTGGGTTTCTACTTAATAAAACAATCCTACTCACCAAATCTTTTGGCTGTAATTTTAACAGATTTTGCTCAGCGATAATGAATCATTCAGTCGGTCAGGACATGTTATTTTATAAGTATAGATCTACTATGACAGAAATGTAATAAGAATTAAACAAATCAACTTTTTAACTGTAACAAATTGCAGCAATCACATTTTTTGATGAAATTTTTCATAATGATTAAAAAAATTTTTTCAAATTCAAGTTTTTTTCGATTTTTTGCATTTTCTGAGAAGATTTACTATAGTGAAATATATATTTTCTTACATCATCGGAAAGTAGAGATTTCAATGAATAGAAATCATGCCAACTTTTTGAAAAAAGCTGATATTTTGACGGTCGAATTTTCGATTGAAAATTAGGGTATTTTTCGATATAAATTCAAAATAAGGTGAAAAAATAAATATTTCTAATCAAATAGATGACAGCGTATCTGGGATATAAAAATGTAAGTTTTCAGCAAATTTTGTGAAAAAAAAATAATTTTTGTAAAAGATATAAATAAAAATCGGCCAAGTGCGAGTCGGACTCGCGCACGAAGGGTTCCGTACCGTTATAGAGCAAAAATAGGCCAAAAATTGTGTTTTTTGTATGGGAGCCCCCCTTAAATTTTTATTTTATTTAAATATTATTACTAATTATTATAGAACACATATAATTAAGGCCTTTGTGAAAATTTCAAGTACCTACCTGTTGTCATCATTGATACCGAGCAAAAAATGTTTGAAAAATCACGTTTGTTGTATGGGAGCCCCCCTTAAATATTTAATTTATTTTGTTTTTAGTATTTGTTGTTATAACGGCAACAGAAATACATAATCTGTGAAAATTTCAACTCTCTAGCTATTACCGTTCTTGAGTTACAGCCTGGAGACAGACGGACAGACAGACAGACAGATGGACAGACGGACAGACATCGAAGTCTCAGTAATAGGGTCCCGTTTTTACCCTTTGGGTATGGAACCCTAAAAAACCAAAAACATGTTTTCTTTAATTTTTCACATAAATTTTGAGGTTATGGAGAAAAAGTGTAAATAGAAAAGCTTGAGATCTTTTTCTTACCTACAACTTTGCCATTTGACTTTTTTTCATAGGAATATTAGTTTTGCCAGAAATCGAGATAAACCGTTTTTCCCCCTTAAAACCTCCCCCCACACTTTTCCCTAACTCAGATCGCCCGTAAATTATTTTTCCCTTAATTTTTATAATATTCTCCTCCTTTTGTAATGGGTTTCATCCTACTGTAATTTTTTTTCACTTTTCATTATTTTTGAAGGTATTGGCCTAATATAGCTAAACTATATCGGAGCCGAGATATAGGCATTTTAAGTTCGTATTTTCAACTAATAACGGCATTATTTATTAACTCTTAGCCATAAAAATTTCAAAATTAGTTTAATAACTCGATCGCGGATTCACGCACTATTGAAGTTTGTAATACACGATTATTTTGTATTTTTTTTATATATTTTTACTTCATTTGTATTAATGATACCTTTACTTAGTATCATTTTAATGACCATTTTGTAAAGGATATTAAGCAAATATTAAATCATTCTTACTTTAAAACGAAGTATGGATAAGTTTTTTGAAGTGAAATCTTCTTTAGCGGCGTTGAGCACTTTTGTGGGATGGGTAAAAACTGTGAAACTCGCGTCAGATTTTCGTGTTGATCGAAAAACCATACAAAACGCGTAGGACGGTTGGAGAGTAGTGTTTTGTGTCGAACTCGAACTCGAACTCGAACGAAATGTACAGTCGTGGAAATGAGTTGCTTAGCAGAAATGTACAGTCGGGGAAATGAGTTGTTTAGCAGAAATGTACAGTCGGGGAAAATTGTGCTAAGCAGAAATGTACAGTCGGGGAAATGAGTTGTTTAGCAGAAATGTACAGTCGGGGAAATGAGTTGTTTAGCAGAAATGTACAGTCGGGGAAAATTGTGCTAAGCAGAAATGTACAGTCGGGGAAATGAGTTGTTTAGCAGAAATGTACAGTTGGGGAAAATTGTGCTAAGCAGAAATGTACAGTCGGGGAAATGAGTTGTTTAGCAGAAATGTACAGTCGGGGAAATGAGTTCTTTAGCAGACGCGCTGATTAAGGCCGTGTTTCCACCTGCAAGACAACTGTCGCGAGAAGTGTCTGACAGTCTGTCTGACAGCAGCTTTTTTTTTCGATTGTCGATATTTTTAATCGATTGTAAGGGTTTCGACTACGAATAATAAAAACTAAGGAAGAGTAACTCCGTCAAAAAACATGCTCCAAAATACTTGTCAAAAAATTGTACCTTAGGTTCACTTTTCATACATTTGCAATATTTAGGTGACCTTGAGCGGTATAAAGGCTGACGTTACATGACAGTTCGAATGGAACCAAATTTAAAACTGTATTAGTATGGGAGTTACGTTTCCTTAGGTTTTATTATTCGTAGGGTTTCGATTAATTAATTAAAACGATCGTTTTTTTTTATTTTTTTTAAATCGATTTTCATAAAAAATGGGTTAAAAAAATAATGCACAACGTTAATAATCAAGTTTTCACTTCTGCCGGCACTCCCGGAGTGTAACCCGTCTTTTTTTTTATTTCAGAAGTGTTTTCGGTTTTTTTATAATGCACATTTTTACTATATATTTTTAAGCACATTTTACAGTCCGGTGCGATAAGCGTACGCAAGTGCACGTGTGTCGAGAATTTGCCGGGCACAGATAAGGTTGTTTGTGTCTATCGTTATCTACGCCGCGCTATTCAGCGCCGCGCGCCGTAGGCTTGAACTTACCTAATCTAAATAAAATAATTATGAGTGTGAATGATCCATTTTTGAATAACAATGGATAACATTGGTTTTGAGTGTCTAAATGAGGACATAGTAGTTGAGTGTGAGCAACAAGTAAACAGTGAGCAACAAGTTATGGAAGGGGAATGTATTTCAGCTAAATCTGCAGAAAAGCGACGCAGTTCCGATACCGACGAGATGTTAGATGATGAGGGGTTTACAACTGTATGCCGTAGCCGTAAGAAAGTAATTAGAAGTTTGTCAGATGAGGATAGAAATATCGAAGTTTTGGTGACTTCGAAACAGGTATTGCGGTCGAGGTGTTAGGGGCGCTATGGAAAAATAGACTTAGAAAAATTTTCGATTTTTTTTTGTGGTATAATAAACCCTATATTTTTTTAGTTTAAATGTGTAGCGACCGTCATTACTGACATTTTTTATTATTATATTTTTTTTATTTTAGAGGCACCGTTTAAAAGCTGTAGTCAAAAATACTTAGATTTTTTTTCGACAAAAAATCTCGTAATAACCCTGTATTTTTTTTCGCGCATCATGTCGAACTCACTATAGGAATAAGTTTTACCCATTAGGAAAATTTCCGTAGGTCGCACCGTTTTCGAGAAAAGCCAGGTTGAAATGTCATAATACTTTCAGATAACACCCAATTATTATTGGCGCATTCGATTGCCATTCTTAAAGCCATCATTTTTTGTCATGTAACATTTTTCCCTGCGAGCCTCGGTTTCCGAAATAATCGTACTTCACAGTGCTAGTGTAGCCAAAGGGGCGCAATACTTAGAAAATTTTCGGTGAAAAAAAAAATCACTCCAATTAACACTATCATTTTATTGGCGCAGCGTGTCGAGCTCACCACAGGGACCAATTTTACCCAAGAGGCGATTTCAGGTAGGTCGCACCGTTTTCGAGAAAAGCCAGGTTGAAATGTCATACTTGGACGAATTTTAAAAAAAAAATCGATGTTCACATAACACCCAATTATTATTGGCGCATTCGATTGCCATTCTTAAAGCCATCATTTTTTGTCATGTAACATTTTTTCCTGCGAGCCTCGGTTTTCGAAATAATCGTTCTTTAGCCAAAAATATATTACTCCTAGGCACATAATTTTTCATGAAAAATTAAAATCTTATAAGGGGCTTTCTTTTTATTTTAATTGTGTATTAAATTTATATAATAAGGTTGACTTAGATTGGACAGTACCAGTCATTGGAAAAAGCACAAAAACGCAATATTTATTAATGTTGCTTTAAAAATTTCTTGTTTTTAAAATAAAAGAATCCATGTTTTGAAAGAAAAACAGTCAGTTTTTAAAGCAACATTAATAAATATGGTGTTTTTGTGCTTTTTCCAATGACTAGTACTGTCTAATCTACTAGTCATTTACCCTACGGGGCGTCCACAAATTACGTGAGGTGTTTAGGGGAGGGAGGGGGTCGAGTCAAATCTCATCTTATCTCACGTTGGGGAGAGGGGGGGTCTCGGCAAATCTCACGTAATTTTTTTCTCAACAAAATAATACTATTTTGGTCCATTTCATCCAGATTGTACGTATCCTTAAGATTTAATCGTAAGCGTAATCGTTATACTCCATGGGTGCTGGGGTGCTTCAGCACCCACGAGAGTTAAATAGTGGGTGCCGAGCACCCACGATTATAAATATCTGAAAACATTATCTTTCTCATCTTTAAACTAAATCTAAATAATATAGGTAGGTACCGAAATAATATAAACGCGAAAAAATACGCGCGGATGTTTATTAAAAGGTGCACAAAGGTGGTTCCGGAGATATGCGTGCACAAACATAAAAACATACATACATACATACATATTATACACTTGAAATTTGGGACATTTGTTCAGAAGCTGTCATAGATTAACATATGCAAAAACTGGGCAGTTCTGGAAATATTACATACTTACATTATACATACCCGTTGAATTGATAACCTCCTTTTTTGAAGTCGGGTAAAAAAGATGGAGCACCCACGAGAATTTTAAAAACTCGGCGCCCCTGTATGAAAGTATATTTTCATTTGCATGGCGTATCACAAATAAAACCTTTAATTGCAACTTTTATTATTTTGCCGCTAACATTTAAACCAGAGTTAATTAAATTGACTACTTCGGTCACAAATTCATTCATAAATAATTCACAGCTTATAGGCTTACTGCCACAATAAACACCAATAGGGAAAACCACTGACTTGAGTTTAGGAATATTATAGATTGAAGCTAAAATAGGCCAGAACTCGGTTGCACTACTTTTGAACAAAGGTACTCCATCAATATTAATTAGCAGAAGAACTTCACTAACACTTTCAGTGACATATTCCAATAATTTCCTCAAATTTTTCTCTAAACCTATATGCGAGTACTGACCCGGATCAACGATTCGAGTGACAACATTTGATGGAGTCTTAAGTAAGGATCTAGCATCTACTGGCAAGTCAAAACAGCTATGATTACTTAAAATACTCAGCAATGCAGTAATGGCAACATGTGTTACTTGGTATTTAAGAGCCCAGTGTCTTAAATTAGTTACAAATGTATCATTTACACCGACACTTATTTCATTGTCATGATCACTATCCGATAGAGGAATTTCATCGATAATATTATGGTAAATAGAATAATTGTCATTGAAAGAACAAGGTGGTTGAATTGGAGTTGGAGGGGAGTTAGAATCACTAGGTAATGAACTTTGGTTAATATTTTCAAATTCATTTGACTCAGCTGGCTGTACTGTTTTTTGGTAAGAAAATGGTATTTCCTTTTCAGAGTGGTTATCATCTGTTGTGTCATCGGTAGCGGCATCAGTATGTGTCATTACTCATTTCCCTTTTAATTCTTTTTAACTGTCCTTGCCTGGACATTTGCAAAAAAGGTTTTCGAGACATGTTGGCCTTGCAAGTTCCTATAATAGAATAAGGACAGATCATAATTTTTATTGAACCGTCACCATACTCTTGCAATATCCACTCTAAACCACAAAACTTTGTCCTGGTGATAGTCCAGTCAATGAAGAGGTTGAAGTATAAATAATTATTCTATCAATATCAATCTGCTATAGTAAATTACATAGGTTACAGTAAACACAATATCTAAGTACAAAAATCACTTCTGGATTATTTATTTTCTGTATATTAGATAAATTTGACAATTGCGCCCCGCAAAGTTTCACTGACAGAAATTAATACAAAAAATATCCTCGTTGACTGGACTATGGTTACTGAATCTTTTACCATGCACACTTAGTTTTTTCCATATCCAGGCTATAAGAATAGTAGTGTCAATGAGAAAACTAGATAGTTACCACCAGAACCCTAATACGATTGTATGTATTGCCAGAGCAAGAGAATATCTCAAAATTGTGAATTTTAGAGGTTATATAGGTAAGTACAAAAAAATATTGTATGTACTTTTTAAATACCTACGTTAAGCATATAAACACTATTTTGTTGGTTTGATAGTAGTTACTTATAATGTGTTCTGTCCGTAAAAGTGAAAATAATATAGACAAACCTTAATTTCACATGAAATTCCGTTGGAATATCAATTATTCAGTATTCTTAACATTTACAAAAAAATATCTCAATCTGAATTTACGTTTATTACGTAATTTTTTTACGTAAATTCAGATTGACATAATTTTATGAGGCGTTGTAAATATTTACCTAATATTTTCCTTGTTATTATAATACGTTACCCAACAAAATTATTTGAAATGATAATTTTTTTACTTGGAAGTTGGAACCCGGACACCCGGTTCACGTGATGTTTTAGAACCAGGTAATAAAACCCAAAACCGGATGAAAATCTATCATTAAAAAATCGATTTTTTTAATTAATCGAAACCCTTACAATCGATAAAATTTTTAACCCATTTTTTATGAAAATCGATTTTTAAAAAATCGAGGGTCATTTTTGTACAAAAATTAAGTTTTTGTTGGCACAGATGCACAATGAATGACTATATTTTTTTTATTAAATAATCGTGTTTTGGCGATTCATCATTTATATTTTTTAATTTTAAAATTAAATGATTTAAATCATTTATTAATAATAAAATAATTATTTTAATTAATATATTTAATTTTATTTCATTATTAGGAATAATTCTTAGAACATTTTTTTTTAATACTTATATTTCGATGAATTAGATTTTTTTCGGAGGTGAGTTTGTAAATTAATTACAGCCAAAGTATTACGTTGCATAAAAATGTTTATGGCTTAAAGTTTTTTTTTTTTTTGTATTAAATATGTGTATCATAAATATGTGTATGAAGAATTAACAAAAGAATTACTTGAGTTTAGTCGCGAAAATTAAATAAAACTTATTGACAAGTCGTAACAGTTGACGGAGTGACGTAATATATTACCTTTTTACCTTGTCTGTGGCACAACATACACATCCTTTTGTGTCAAGTTGCCAAAAAAGAAGAAAAAAAAAAAACTCTATTAGCAGCGTTTCTATTCGATACTATAAATTTTTTTAAATACAGTACTCCCTATAAAAAATCAGAACAATTAGCTTTAGAGATGGTAAATAAATATTTAAATAATACAAAAGTTACCGTGATTATTCCTCTATATAATAGAATAAATTGGACTATAGAGGCTATAGAAAGTGTGCTTATTCAAACTCATAGAAATTTTGAAGTGCTAGTAATAGATGATGGGCATATTATTAAGCTATTTTTTTTTCTTATTGGTATTTGAAAGACCCTTAAAAAATAGAAACATCGCTGAAAGAATGACTCTGATAGCTTAAAAATTCACCAAGATATGACAATTCAAACATCTCATAAAATAGACCTGCCCGAAACGCTCCATAAAGTCTATGGATCGGTATTCTTTCTGTTTTTTTTCTACTTCTACTGGAGTTTCTTCCCATTTTCCGTTTGCATTTTTACTCCATTGGCTTTCTGTTACTAACTCAAAGGAGAAAAAAAAAAAGATTAAGTTATTAAAAAATCGATTTTTTAAAAGAGGAAGAGGAATTGCGTCATCAGTTTCAAGCTCCCTAGGTCTTTGTCCTGGCAGAGAGCTCGGTTCTTGAGCTGGAAAGGAATTTTGTTCTACCGTGCCTTTTGCCAAAGAGGAAAAACAGTTCACACTTGGCGTTAAAGCTGGTAGCTCTGGTGTATGACAATCTCGTGGTGGACTGGCTCAGGTACTGAGGATGTCGATGTGGCAGATAATCTGCTCTCAATCGCACTCAACCTGCCTAGTATCGTATCTGAAGCCAGTATACTAGGGCTGTCATGACGGTTATTAGAACCATCACGACGCCGACGCTTGTTAGATCTACTACGATGACGAGACCTATCACGTTCGCGGCTCCTATTCCTTTTTGTAGACCGCCCTGACATTATGCAATCAAAACGATAATTATCAGCAACAAATGTAACTTAATTAGCACAAAGATTCTAAAAACAGGCCGTAATTGAAATGTAATCTACCCAAAATCACAAAATATTAAAAGAAATAAAGAACAATCGTTATCAGAATAACTATTAAAGCAGGCTACGTGATTATCCAACTTCTGCTATTAGAAATCTATTTTTAAAATAACAAAAAAACTTAGAAGTTAAAATTAAAACACAAAAACATTATGCAAAACTGTACTTAATCAACACTTTACAATAAACTTTAAACAAAGTAAGAACAAACAACTTCAAAATCTAACTAATAGCTCTAGGTAAGCGTCCACCACGTTCGAAAGTCGCAAGAAAAGTGAAGGGCCTCGCCAGGCGTCGTCAGGGGCCAGGGCCTCCTCAACGGTCACTTGAAAACAAGTCGCTCGGCGTGACGTCATCGGATGGATTCTTCTTCTTCCTCTTCTTCTACTTCTACTTCTTCCTCTTCTTCTTCTTCTACTTCTTCCTCTTCTTCTACTTCTACTTCTTCCTCTTCTTCTACTTCTACTTCCTTCTCTTCTTCTACTTCTACTTCTTCCTCTTCTTCTACTTCTTCCTCTTCCTCTACTTCTACTTCTTCCTCTTCCTCTACTTCTTCTTCTTCTTCTTCTTCTTCTTCTTCTTCTTCTTCTTCTCCTTCTCCTTCTCCTTCTCCTTCTCCTTCTCCTTCTCCTTCTCCTTCTCCTTCTCCTCCTCCTTCTCCTTCTCCTTCTCCTTCTCCTTCTCCTTCTCCTTCTCCTTCTCCTTCTCCTTCTCCTTCTCCTTCTCCTTCTCCTTCTCCTTCTCCTTCTCCTTCTCCTTCTCCTCCTCCTCCTCCTCCTTCTCCTTCTCCTTCTCCTTCTCCTTCTCCTTCTCCTTCTCCTTCTCCTTCTCCTTCTCCTTCTCCTTCTCCTTCTCCTTCTCCTTCTCCTTCTCCTTCTCCTTCTCCTTCTCCTTCTCCTTCTTCTTCTCCTTCTTCTTCTTCTTCTTCTTCTTCTTCTTCTTCTTCTTCTTCTTCTTCTTTATACCCGTGCGAAGCCGGGGCGGGTCGCTAGTTAATAATATATTAATAAAATATTAATTATATATTATTTTTATAGTTTTATTTATAATATGGCAACAACAATAATTTTAAGCATAAGTAGTGTTCGCAAGGTCTTCATTGTCTATCTGAAACAAATAATCCATTAAAATTATGAACTTATGACAAAGTCAGACTAGTAACCTAAGCTTATATTTATTTTAATCTTAAACGGTTTTTTGATAACCTTTCCAAGGAACCCCAATATAACATGGTTTCAAACTGTCACACTCTAAATCGGAGCATAAGTCCTACAATAGCATAACGTCGGACTTTACATCTTAATATAGTTTTGTTTCAGTTTGTATATAAAAAAATATATTTAAATAAAATTAAAAGTAAAAATAACAAGGGGGCATTGAAAATACACCATATAAACACATATATTAACGAAAAACTTAGCTTCGCACATAAAGCTGGTCGCATGAGGTCGCAGTCAGTCCAAATCATATTTTATTTTAATGGCGTGATGCCATGTTTGTATTAGTCTATACTCTATTACATATTTATAATTTATTGGAAATTGACAAACACACTGAGAATTGACAAACACATTGGGTCTTTTAGTCTCATAACGATTCTAGTTTAGCAGTACTGAAGACATGTAGCACGTTACAGTGCGTTTTGAAGATCAAATTACGAGTAATTAACATTTTTCCTGACCAGTACAAAACAAATTCAAAACCAAAGATCCTGAATTTTGTGCCCAAACGCGGTATTAAAGTAGTCTATGTGACTGTTCTAAGTCTATTCATCAACCTTCAAGTCTTCACGAAAACGCAAATATATTTATAAGTAATCAGAACCAAATTTTGCTAGTTGGGTTCTTTACTTTAATTTTGAGAGGGTCGTTAAACTCACCTAAGGGAAAACGAACTCATTAGTTAAAGGGCGCCACGCAACTGTACTTTAGCCACCTGCCTCTTATTCTTTGCTACATTTTAATTATGAGACTATATAAAAAATATAACAGAGTTTTTAAAAATCGTTTTAAACGGTTTAAAAGACGTTTAGCGCAATGACGAAAAAAAGTCTGGAAAACTACACTCCATATATTTACAAATCTACTTATTGTTAGATAATATCTAACTGCTGTAATCACTACTTTTTCAGCTTTTGTACAGAAATACTAAAAAGTTTAAAGCTTTTATTTATAGCAGAAGTTTCTACTAAGTAAAGTTGTAGAAACGATCCTTTCAAGATCTAAGCAAACAGGCAGTTGGCTAGTGCGTAACTTTACTTTAGACGAGATGAGCTTTTAATAATATAAAACCTAGGTTGCACAATGCACATTAAAAGCTAGGTTGTTTTTTTAAGTTAGGTAGGTACTTTTCCACATTCATAGGTAATACATAGTCGGAATTTTTCTTCTTTATAAAATATATTTTCCGAAAACATTATTCGGCTGTTCTTTATTCGTGACTCAAAAGATGAAATTGAATGTAATTAGAAAAACTTTGAGCAAAAGCTTAAAGGTTTTCCGGAAGCTTTAAAAAATATTCATTATTGTGTATTAGTAATAGTGTATTATATATTAGTAATTATGATCGACCTCGACACGTAATGCAAATGAGCTTTAATGAAAAAGCGCTCGAAAGTTAAAGGTGAAGGTGATTGCATTGCAGAGGGGAGCGCATGCGCGGCCTCCGAGGTCCGAGCTATTGATCGGCGGCGCCCCTCGCGGCGCGCGCAGCCCCGGCCAGTACAGGGCGAGCGCCCTCCCGCGCAGCGAGCTTTCCGCGGGCGGGCGGGGTGAGGGCGGGGGGGGGGCGAAGCTCCGAGGGCCCAAGCTCCACCCGGGCCTTCACATTACGTAACTCACACGCACAGGACGGCGCACAAACAATGTGATTTTATTTTATTCCATTTTTTTCTACCATTTTTCGATTATACACTTTTTTAGGATTAGTATTGTGATATCTTAGATGTAGTTTAGTCGCGCGGCTTTTTTACTATTTAACGTGAATATGTCGACAGACCGATATTCGAGCTAGTGCAAGTGTATTGCGCAATAACAGAGGAATACGGCAGGATGGGCAGTGATTTTGCAAGAGGAACGATAGAAGAATGTGTTAACCTGATCGATCACCCGAAATAAATACAACCTATGATGTTGATAACAATAAAGAAGAAACGAAAATCGTGAAAATTCAATAGAAAATTTTCATTGTTATTTTCGTAATTCAAACGTTTTATATCTAGTCAAGATTTTTTGGAGAGAATCATGATGACTGGTACGTATTAAAATATTTTTACTTATTTCTTTCTTTTTAATTTGGATTGCTTACTTTCTATGGAGTACAGTGTTTTTCAAACTATTAACGGCTTAGTTTTTAGTGGGTATTTATTTATTTGTTTATATTGTATAGTCTCTTTAGATCGTTTTCTCAAGGGTATCATCAGTTATCGTTGCATTTTTCGCGTAGATTTTGCCTGTAAAAACTGCCTTATTGGCATTTAAATTGTTTTCTTATGAAGTAGTACCTATATAAATCTGTTCATATCAGGTATAAAGTTTTAATGATGAGTGCGAAATTCAATACCTAAGTCTCGGGCACAATATCATCTCGCCTCTACGTAGAGTCTGCGCTGCGCACTTGTTTGACCTACTTATTACATTGCACTAATGTGTATCTACCCTATTCTCTATTACTCTGAAGTTTTAGCTTATACTTCACTCGTCTGCTTTAAATGGTACATTGTAATTTTACACATAAATAAGGAAACGGTTGCAGGCTATGCTGCAAGTTATTAAAAGAAAATCAATAGACATTGGCCCTAACTCCTGAGTAACCACTCACTTTTTAGCTTTTTGTGTTTTCTTTCTGTCATACAATACTAGTTGCTTTCATAATATTTCATGAGGACAGCTCGTGACATGATCATCTTTGCAACATACAGGATAGTAAAATTTAGGATTTTTTCCATAAAGCAGATAAGGTAAATAATTTAAAAAAACACAACGCGTGATGACACTCTACCATAGTCATTTTAATCCATAATTTATTACTCAGCATTACATAAGCAGGACAAACCTCATTTTTCCTGCTCATTTTCTAAATTTAGTTTAGTTTTAACACTAATTTAAGTCTACGCTTTTGATGAATATTATGTAGTATGTACAGTCTTTATCCTATGAATTTTATTTCGTCTGTAAGTTTGATCTAGTTTAGTATCGGGGGCATTATCTGGCCCACTGTCACAGGTCAATTTATATTGAAGTTAATTCGATTTGGCTGCAGTTAATGAATGACTCCGAATTTCATAACAGCTCTTTCGCGAGCTATACAATATACATTGCTGAGTGCACAGTCGCACGCCGCGCGCTGTTCTAGCCTCGCGTCTGTTACCGCTGTGCTTTATCTAAAAAAATACAAGATTTTTTATCTAAAAAGTTACCGGCTCATATAAATTAAAAAGAATTAAGGTCTATAAAAAGTGCAAAAGTGATAATGTGCTAACTCGAAAAAAGAAACCGCGAGAAAAATATTTGTTTTGATATGGAGAAAAACGGTTCATATACGATAGTAGATATAAACATTAACGATAAAGATTCAAATACAAACGGCGGTGAAGATAAGGATGAAGTCAAGAAAAACGTCGCTGTTTTTAAAATACGTAAGTTAATTTAAATAGTAAATACATAGGTTTTTGTGTATATACATCCATTTTATATTTCATCAAAGTACAAAGTACTCAATTATAAGAGATCGTATTTACAATTTAGATCGACAACAATAGAACAATTCAAATATCAATAAAAACATTTAATTGGATTCCTGGCCTGGTCGTAGAGGAAAAATATATCTAGAACGTGAGATAGCGCCGAACGTTTCAATAGGAAGAGTTTCTCTACCTATTGGTAGAGATAACAGAGAGACTTACCATAGGTAGGTACCATGTTACCGTAGATAGTGTATAAATAGATACAATGACTGCATACGTGCTTAGCTCTTCCAGACTTTATCTGATCAATTGTTGTGATTCAATCAAGGATATATTGTGTTATGCGATTGATAGGATAAATGGTATGTTGTGATCTCAAAATACGTGCTCAGTGTTGTGCAATAAAATCAAGGATAGTTAATCAACTATCAAATACTCTACCTAATTTTAAAATTATATTAGTTGTAGTAATTATTTAATCAAACAAAAAGTGAAAAGAAGCAGAATTTAGGCGGCAAAGAAATACCCCTAAGGGAGAGGGAGCAACTCCTATGTTACGATCTCTCCCTGTTAGGAAACAACATCTGTAGGACATAATATATTAGATATCAACGAGTTTGTTAGGTACAAAACGGAATCAAGGTAACGTTTTCGTGTTACGATGTATGTTACTATTGAATCGGGGATCATGTCGGCTGTGATGACCACGTTCCACTTCCGTTCTCCTTATTGGCTGCGCACGCGCCGCAGGGCCGAGGGAACCTGTCGCGACACACTCCGCTGCTCACCTACAATCAGCCTGATGTAATCTTTATACCCTCGACATAAGGAATAGACTTGCAAAAAATTCTGCAAGCAGTCCGTAGTAAGTACCCGTACAATAGGACAGCGACGTTTACATAATAATCAATCCCACTTTCTAGATTTCTATGCAGATTGCAGGAAGAAGCTCATACGACGCTTCCGCGATCGTAAAGATACTCATATCTTGAAATAGACGCGTAATGTACCGGATAAAGGTTATGGGTTATCATGTTTTTTTGGCATATCGTTATTAGGTTGTAAATCAACAGACGAAGCGTCGTTATTGGTGAAATGTTTTATGATGTAGAAGTTACGGTTATGGTGATTAGTGGAGTTCCCAGAGCGTAAAAATCGTGCAAACCTCCGATTTTTGCAATAGTGGATGAAAATTGAGAAGAAAAAAGGGAATGTGTAGCTGGTAACATAAATATTAAAGTTTACCTATTGAAAAGTTGTGCTTCTGATTTTTAAATTATTCTCTTCCACTTCAAGTAAACTCATAAACTGTAAAATTTTGAAGAAAATTTGCATATTTCTTTCTTTTAAATATGTAGCAAAATAATAAAATATATTATTATTTTTTTGATTTGCATCGTTGCTTATATTCCAAAGAAAGAAAATAAGTTGAAAAAATATATAATTTAGATTTAAAATTAATATTTTTGTATGTAGATGAGCATACATCCAAATGTGCTTGTTGTGTGCCTCGCCAGGTAAATGGCGTTCTTATTTTTCTTTGGTTTAAAATAGGAAGTTTAAAATTATTTTTTAGGCTTAACAAAGCCTTCTATTTCTTAATGTGTATAACTTTTTAGCTCTTACTTCATTAAATTTTCTGAAAATGTAGCACAAACTTTTCACGGATATTTCGAAGAAAATCTGTATTTTATTTCTTTTGGTTAGGTTTTTACAGGATAAAATTGATTTTTTTTTCATTAATTATATTTGCTAAGACATACTTAAATGAAAAAAATACAAATTAGGTTAAGAACTGATATTTTTTGTATTCAGGTAAGCATTTTCCAAACATAGGTCGCAGCATGCGTCTTTAGTATGTACGTGAGATTTGTAGCACCCAATTTTTTTTCTGGCTTTAAGTAGGAAGTTTAAATATATTTCAAAGACTAGAAAAAGTCCTTCATTTGTCGATGCATTTAATGTTTTAGCTCCCACTTAAATAATTTCTCAACAAATATAGAAAAATATTTTCGGTCTATTTTACGCATTTTTGGAGATATTTAAACGTTTTTAAGTACTTTTCTTATATCAGTTATCATTTCTCTAAAAATTAAATACGCATAAGAAGTAAGTTTAACACACTTTTCGTTACAACCCTTAAATCCACCCAAACCCTTTTATCTTGGTTACGACGAGCGTCAATCTCTAAAAACTTTGCAAAAACCTTATAGTTGTATTTAGCTTAGCAAAGCAAACTTTCTTTTTAAAAAATTGTGTATTTGGTTTAATTTCAACGTAAACGATCGGATAAGAGTCATTAAATAACAGGAACAAGAAAAAAATTTTTATTCTGGACCGGTTTTATATGGTGAAATATTAATTTTTAATTAAGTAACTAAAAAATTAAAAGCACAAAAAAATGTTTGGTAAAATTTGCAAGTTATAGTGTTAAAAAAGAAAATGACACCTCAAAAACAAAAATCCATTCACTATTACAATTTTCGGAGGTTAAAACCTCTGGCGACTGCACTAAATGCATTATTGCAATAAAACGATCGACACTATCGCTTCACATGCTTATTATACCCCACTCACTGGTCTGTATTAGTAACGTTACTACAGACTTAGTAATAATAACCTACGATACAATATGTACCAGTAAGTATATGTATTTTAATATATTCGCTATTAAGATTTAGTTATATATTATATCCGTAGTAGTAGGTAGGTTAGAACTAAGATAAGCTATGACATAAGAATAGGTATGTTGTCGACTAAACAAACTAATTTTAAAATAGCTTGAAACTCGAAATGGATTATGGAACGTAACCTAAGTGCCACGCCTATCTCTCGAATTCTTAACAAACCGTCTCTATTCTTAGTGACCAGTACCAGCGGTATTTTTAGGGTTCCGTAGTCAACAAGGAACCCTTATAGTTTCGGTCTGTCCGTCCATCTGTCCGTCTGTCTGTCTGTCCGCAGTTTTTCTCAGAGACTATAGGACCTACAAAGCTGTAATTTGGCATGAATGCACATATTAAGGGGCCGGGTACCCTCAAAATTCTCATACATACGTAATACCAAAATCATTTTCTCATACGAAAATATTTAACAGTTATTTTTCAGATTAAAATAGTAATTATCTAGGTTCCTGCACAAAAATTTACTTCAAAATATTTAAACACTAAAAAAAAATTTTTTGTTTTTAATTTTTTTTTAGTAAATTTACTACTAAATATTTAAACACTAAAAAATAGAGTAAAACACTAAAAAATATATAAATAAATAGTAAATTTTCTACAAAATATTTAAATTTAGTTTAAACTCTAAAAATATTTTTTTGTATTTAAATATTTTGTTGTAAATTTACTATTTATTTATATATTTTTTAGTGTTTTACTCTATTTTTTAGTGTTTAAATATTTAGTAGTAAATTTACTAAAAAAAAATTAAAAACA
Organism: Polyommatus iphigenia; assembly: GCA_963422495.1. Lineage (NCBI taxonomy): Eukaryota > Metazoa > Arthropoda > Insecta > Lepidoptera > Lycaenidae > Polyommatus > Polyommatus iphigenia. The sequence continues at coordinate 9,928,572 of OY730185.1, read as the reverse complement.
AAAAAAAAATTTTTAGTGTTTAAATATTTTGAAGTAAATTTTTGTACAGGAACCTAGGTAATTACTATTTTAAACTGAAAAACAACTCAAACATGTTAAATATTTTCGTATGACAAAATGATTTTGGTATTACGTATGTATGAGAAATTCCAAGGGTACCCGGCCTCTTAATGATGCTGACAAAATGGTATATGAAATCTTTAAAAAAAAATTATGGTACCTTCCCTACACATCAAGCGGGGATGAATTTTTTTTTCGCGTCCACCCCATCGTGTGGATAGGTTTTTTAAAAATATTATGAGTATTCATAGATCATTTTCCGGTTTAAAGATCCGTTTGTGAAATATTAAGTTTTAAAGTGAAAAAAATCGTTAGAGTCCAGTGTCCCCCCCCCCTTCTACCAGCTAAACGGTAGCTTCTGGAAATGTGAAAAAAATCACAGGAGTAGGAAATATGGTGAACTTAAAAGGAAAACTATCACGGCTAATAAGACTTCATAAGTTATTGAGTAATAGTCGATGAACAAAAAAAATGTTTTCGGCGAAGTATAAAGGAACTTTTCGTTCAAATTCCTTTGAAAGCAACTGAGATGATGTTGTTAGTAGTGTAAAACACGTTATAAATGTACATTTATTGACCATATACAAATTTTAAAAAACTAGCGGTAGGTACTACGGAACCCTATATTGCGCGTGGCTCGACTTGCACTTGGTCGGTTTTTTTAAATAACATCACACATTATCAGTTATCATCAATTTTATAATACTTAATAAAAAAAATGTTTTGCACAGAACGCGAAAGGGGCGAGAGAGACTACATCGGCTTCGCGACTCTGCCGGAGCAAGTGCACCGGAAGTCGGTGAAGAGGGGGTTCGACTTTACGCTCATGGTGGTGGGGGAGTCGGGGCTGGGCAAGTCCACCCTCATCAACAGCCTCTTCCTCGGTGACCTGTACAAAAATAGAAAAATTCCAGATGTTCAGGGTAAGTCCATCATATTTATCGGCCAGCGTTCCTGTGTTTTTTTTTTTCATTCTCGATGTAGCTTAGGAACGTCTTTCACCTGGCCAACCATTATATTAAAGGTACGTTGGACAGGTGTTCGACAACTTCTGCCTTCTAATTTCCACATGTTAAATTTTTTGTTACATTTACCTCATTAGGTGTCCAGAATCTACTACATACATAATATTGCTCAAATCATATTTTTCTTTGTAATAAGATTTCAGCTTTTATAAGATTGCAGAGTAAGATAATTTATAGATATCAAAAGCAGCAGCAGCAGTACACGAAATAGTGAGATGTAGAATGGATGTAGATTGTAGAGCAACACACGTTTTAGTACGGCAATAGATTTTCACCGCAGTCAATTATTTTAGTTGTGCAAGTGTGTGCGATATTGGCAACAATATTTATGGTTTACTTATTTAATTGAATAAATGTCGGTGAAATCGGGTTTGAAAAGTTTTATCGATTGCGAAGCAATTGAACAACATGCAATTTATATGTCGTATAGGAGGTATAACCTATTTATACCTGTCTATATTAATTTCTCTTTTCACATACTCGGATTAAACATGCAGACTAGAATAATTATTATTACTTAGTTTCCAAACAAAATCTTTAAATCTTTAAGATAAGAAGGCAAACATTGACACGGCTTTTATTTAACAGTTAACACCGTAACTTCAACTAAATGAAGAGTTTCACAAATAATGTCCGAAGCTTAAAGCCTGTTTCACCACTTTCTGATAAAGTGCCGGATAGGCTTTCCACAACTTTTTTCACAGTTTCCCCATACTCTATCTGTCAAGTTAAGTGGTAGTCAGTGGTACTTACTACCACTCCTACTCTACTATCCGGTACTTATCAGGAAGTGGTGAAACAGACCTTAAATCAAATCTTCATTGAATTTAAGGAACGTAATCAATAATCATGCTCTCTCGGTACGGCCGTTAACAATTTACAGGTATACTTTCTTTCTACAGATAGAATAGAGAAGACGACGACGATAGAAAAGAAGACGATGGAGATAGAGGAGCGGGGGGTGAAGCTTCGTCTGACTATAGTCGACACCCCCGGCTTCGGCGACTCCATCAACTGCGAGGACTCGTGGCGGGTGTGCTCGGCGTACGTGGACGAGCAGTTCCGACAGTACTTCACTGATGAGAGCGGCCTCAACCGACGACACATGCAGGACAATAGAGTGCACTGTTGTTTGTACTTCGTCCCGCCTTGGGCGCACAGGTAAATCACCTAATTAGGTTTATCTAACCATAATCATTGGCGTTCATTGAGAGAGGCCTATGTCCAGCAGTGGACGAATATATGCTGATATGATGATGATGATGAACCATAATCATTAAAATTTAAAGATGTTTACTTATGTATATTTATTCTGTAATAGCAAGGTAGAGTAGGGCGCGGCACTGCGCCGTGACAAAATATTGTGACATGTAACCGCGCCACAGGCTGAAAAAGATTGAGAACCCCTGACCTAGTCCATATGAATGAAAATGTGTATGTCCGTTATCACTTCACTTTAGCCTAAATCGTTGAACAATTTGTATCTTTATACTAGGCTAGGATAGTTTTTATCGTAGCAAAATTAACGCGGGTGTCTGCGATATTAGTCACTTGCTGGTCCAACGAAGTCGCGGGCAATCTCTATCAGCTATAAAACAAGTAGAGCGTACAAATTTTAGATCTACCGCCAATTTGCATTTCCAGGAAAACCCTTCTATCTTGAAACTATTAATTTCAGTAACTTCTTTAATTGACTAATCCATACTATACATACTAATATTATAATTTATAAATGTGAAAGTGTATCTGTCTGTCTCCTTTAGGAATACTTTGAGTCCCGGAAAAGGCCATAGGATACTTTTTATAGCGGAAAATGTACGGTTCCAGTGCGATAAACGAACTTTGATGCAACGGAGTTGCGGGCATCATTTATAAACAAACGTTTCAACAATAACGGAATTTAGGACGTAGAGTCGACTGGCTACTGGGCTAGCACATCCGTGATTCCTATTATTATGACAATGAGATGCGTGAAAATGGATATGATTACAAACAATTGAGAACAATAGCAGATTGTGAAAATCAGAGAATACGCGTTCTATACCTAGCACTGAGCATGATAGAGTTTCATCAGTCATTATTTACATTTATACGTATACATAAGTCACAATATATAATAATAATAATAATAATAATATCTATGGACGCTTCACACCACGTCAGTCTGGCCCCGTGGTAAGTACCTGAAGGACTTGTGTTACAGGTACCAGACAACGGAAATATATTTAATACTTTTATACTATACATATATTTAAGATTTTTATTATATGATACACATATTTAATATACATCCATGACCCAGGAACTTTATAAACTTTTTGTTCCGTCGGCGGGACTCGAACCCGTGACCTCCGGCTTGAGCAACCAACGCGCTCACCACTGCGCTACGGAGGTCGTCATAGGTAGGACAATACATAAGCTATAATTTGTTGATGACACTCTATCTATTGAAATTATGTGTACATAATATAGACATAATTTAAAATGAGTATCCATATTCCCATACAAGCATACTGTGAAGAATAATATTAATTTATCAAAGTGCTAAAAAGCTCAATCGATCCTCTGAAGATAATTGTAATTAGTAATCATTGAACATTCCATTAAAAATTATCCTCTGCCAAACATATATGTATATGTTTTTTAGAGATTATTGATTATTGTTTTTTAGATACTATTGTAAGGTACTCTGTAGAGCACTTGCTAAGGTGATTTCTACCGTTTGAAGCTCTATTAAAGTTTCTCCTGGATCGTTTACTGGCGTCCTTATTATCTGTAATTAGTAGTTTGATACGCGATATATTTGCGTTTGTATGCTAATAATTTCTGTAATCAATAACACCGCTCTTATTGGCACGAAACAATCAATGTTTATGCGCTAGAGATCGCGTCTATGATTTCGTTACTAGTTAAGACATTATTGAGTGATTTATCATCGACAATAAGGTGTAATGCTTTAAAAAAGATAGAGTCGATACGTAGACATTAACATAATGACTGTTATAACTTACAACATTATGTCTACTTAAGGTGAACGCAGATTTGGCCGCACCGCAGTCGCCGCATTCGCAATTCTTCATATTATTATGAAGTTGCGAAGACTGCGGCGCGGGTAGGTAGGTATGCGAGCTTGCCTATAACTTCATATAAAGAATTGCGAATGCGGCGACTGCGGTGCGTGCGGTGCGGCCAAATCTGCGTTCACCTTTATGGGTCAATTCATGTAGAAACGAGATGTAAGGAGACGCGACTCGACGTAACAATAATTATTTTAATATGCCTCACTTCAAGCTTTCAATCTACGAAAATCTTCATCAGTGTCAGATGGTGTCAGTTGTCATTAGTTTCGTAAAAAATAAACATAACAATTATCCAAATTAAGAACCTAGTTTATAAACCAGATGAAATTTAACGTAGACTCAACTAAGATACAAATTCATTTGTGACGATAATAGTAGAGCAGAGAGCTACCGTTTAATGAATAGTGATCGTTGGTCCAGTATTTTTATAGCACATTAATGTGTCTATCAGCTCTCATAGTCTCTAGATTTAGAACGCCATTGTTGATGCTGATTCGAATCGTTTTATTGCATTTACCACGATACCGTTACGTATTGACACCATTATTGACACGACAAAAAGTGTCGTGTACCTGTAGGCGTAGATTGTGATATTATGTACAGTTACTTTCGATTTTATTGTGGTGGAATAAAAGTTCGTCAATATTCATGTATTGATGTGAGACGTGGGAGGGCCATACTTCAGCAGGAATGGGCTGGCTCGACCTGACTTCGTCCAGAAAACTGGCATTATATTTTATCCAGAGAAAGAGTTCTTCGGAAACCCAAGGAGGTTAGGGTGTTTTAAAGAATAGAGCCGCAACTTAACAACAGCTGTTGTATAAGTTGTAACTTATAAGTATCAACTAACCTAGATAGTAGATTTATATAAGTTGTCGGATAATCAACACCAACAGTCACTAGTAAAAAAACCTACATTTATAACTCAGGCAGTCAAATATTGTTAAGCTAAAGCAGGTTTTGCAATATAATAATTTGTTTCAGTTTACGACAAGTCGACTTGGAAATGATGAGGAGGCTGCATCGTAAAGTGAACATAGTTGTAGTTATAGCCAAGGCGGATTCCCTCACGGCGGCCGAAGTGAGGCGGCTCAAAACACGCATACTTAACGATCTCGAGGAACATCAAATTCAGGTTTTTATGAGCATAAATTACAAATGGGTCCGTTTAAAGCAATTTCTTTATATCATCAAAAGGGAGCATCAGAAGTAGGTATAGGTATAACGAAGTGCCAACATTAATAATTACGACTTTATTTTACTGAAACTCTTGCTGCTTAAAAAATGAGACTAATTTTAGTCTTTGCTTATGGTTAATTACTATATTTGAAGAGAAAGCAGAAGCGGAGGGAACTTTACTCATGGAGAGTGATGGATATTGATAATGCATCTTTTAATCAGGATAAATAATTCTCAGGTTTACCAGTTCCCTGAGTGTGATAGCGACGAAGATGAAGAGTTCAAGCAACAGGACAGGGAGTTGAAGGCAGCGGCGCCCTTCGCGGTGGTCGCAGCTGATACGGTTCTGGAGGTCGGTGGGAAGAGAGTCCGCGGCAGGCAGTATCCTTGGGGAATAGTTGACGGTAGGTTTTCTACTTAGTAACATATATCCTATAACATGCCCTTATATTTAATCACACTTACATATTAAGACTCCTATTTTCTTGTTTTCTATTCCTTCTATCTTCTCCTTTATGTGCTGCTATAGATATGTGAGTACTGACGGCGAATTTAATTAATTTGTGGCGCGACCCTACACAGCTTTGCATATCCTTCAGGCACCTCTGAGATTAGAGGACCCGCGTTTGCTTGTTTGCCCTTCATGCTATATTTTGAAATAAGCTCATATTGATCTCTACTTTAAGCGTCATAGCTTCAACTCAAGATGGTAACGGCTTGACCCTTGACCTTGATTCCTTCTGACACTGTTGTGCTCTTAACCCCTGACTCAGGCACCTCTCAGATTCTAGCATTAATTTACTCGTTTGCCCTGTACATAATGAAAAGTTCATATTATGGGTTTCCACTTTATGTGCTCGTCTCCTCTTTTTACCCATTTTTTTAATCCCATCTTTCCCCCCAGTGGAGAACCCCCGCCACTCGGACTTCACGAAGCTGCGCACGATGCTGATCTCGACGCACATGCAGGACCTGAAGGACGTGACGCAGGACGTCCACTACGAGAACTTCCGCGCGCAGTGCATCTCACAGATATCGCAGCACGCCATGCGGGAGAGAGGGTGCGTGTTTTATTATTTAGATTCTGCAGCATCCTAGGGACACTGGCATTACTAACAAACCCAGAACCACTGCGGAGCGCATGTCTATTCTCGCGATACTTATATAGACTGCTGTCTCCACTACTGGGTGTTTGTGAGACAATGAATATTGTAAGAGGTGTTTTTTTTTCGGTTTGGCTGAGAAAATGCGTCTTACGCCCCTTTTACCAATTGCAACCCTAATGATAAGTATAATAATTATAACCCACGAATTGCGGTATTTTAAACTCGTGTATCTAGTGAAGCAAATACCTTTCCTCAATACTCATTTGTGTCCTTAATCTTTCGTACTTAATTAAGTGACTCATTTAAAAATTGGTAAAACTTAAGAGCACTGAGCGTTAGAACTTACAATGCGGTAGGTGAAAACAGACATAAATATACTCACGGTAGGAGACCTAGCGCTATCTCACAGAAGATGCCACCATCCAAATGGGATGGGGGTAGTCGGAGTCAACCAAACTTTTACTGCCAAAAAATATTTAAGTTAACCTATGTCTCACTTTATTTTCAGAAAACTGAAAAGGGATTCCATGGGCAACAACCCAGACAGCATAGTTATTACCGACACCGACAGACTGTTGTTGCAGAAGGATGAAGAGGTAAGAAAAATTAGGATGTTCATAATCAAGAAATATAGCCACTAAATAAGTCTTAGATGCCATCTCTATTTTTCCCTAAGGTGAAGTCAAAAGGAAGTTTTAGTTTGGCAATGTATGTTTGTTTGTTCCATTGTAGCGTCAAGATCTAATTTTAGTGAATGAGTACCTAAGATATGTCATGCAAGCCAGTGCAAGTAACATAGGCTGTACCTATATTTTGTGTAGTATGGCTTAATGTTATGATTGATGTGCAAATTGTATAAAACAAATACTATTTTCAGATTCGACGAATGCAAGACATGCTGACGCAGATGCAGGAGAAACTGAAAGCTTCCGACAAAAAACACGACAGTATTATTGATGTGTAAATAATATTATGTGTAGGCGATATTATGTATATTTGTATCACACTCACACAAAGACAGAAAAGGATTGAGACAAATTTTGTCTATGGACTAAATACAGAAACCAATGTATAGTTCGACAAGGCTGTTTATGAACGTGGCGAGAAAAGGAACTAACGCTTCTTTCATTAAAAAAAACGTCATTTTTGACAGTTCTCCTTTACCAGCAGCGCCCATTGACATCATTGACATAATCATTTAATGTCGGCTGTACACTCTCGCCGAGAGCTCTCGGGCGAGAGTCTCGTGCGAGAGCCCCTTGCCCGAGTGCGATCATGTACATTCTCGCTTAGTTCAATCGCAGTTAAGAACTCAGAGAAGATGGACGAAAACGACCATTCACCATTCACCATGCATCGAAAGATATCATTGTAATCCAAAGATCTATAATAATATTTAATTTTATTTCTCACAGTTAATGACTTATAATGGCGTTTATTATTGTTATTTTTCAACAGATAACAGTGAACACACTGTCTAGCGGCGCGTCTAGTAGGTATTGAAAAACGCGAGAGTGTACAGTAGTGCGCTCGCTTTCCTCGCGAGACCCTTTGTCTCGGGCGCAAATTACCGACAACGGACCGAGAGGGTCCGAGACAGGCGAGACGAGGCGAGCGTACCCATTTACACTCTCGCACTCGGGCCGCCTCGCTGTGTCTCGGCGAGAGTGTACAGCCGACATTAAGCCTTGTCGAACTGTAGGTATGTAGACTTTGGTTGTCTCAATCCCTTGCTGAGAGTAAAGGAGTTGTGTATAACCAGTGATCAAAGTTCACTATATCTCAACATATTCTAAATTTTCTTTTCTACCTAATTCTAACTTAGTTTATATTTATACTGTTATGGTTAACCATCCAGTTAGAAAAACGCAGCTTTAACTATATTTCTGAGGTTTTATTGTTATAATATCAATATTTTTATGTATTTTTATGAGTAAGTGCGAATATTTAGGTCTATCTGTCTCACTACTGCTATCTTTATTGATTAGTATTTATTTAGGGATATTTTCATATTCATTCCATCTAGGTACGCCTTTTCAGTCAATATTTTTAATAATCACTAATTATTATACTAAATTAGTAACTGTAACAAAAGTAGTCGGAAAATTTTCTGAACTAGAAAAACAAAAGTGTCCTAGACGTTGATGCTTATAAAATGTAGAGTTCGACTGTAAATCTATGTTTAAGTTCAATGTTAAAAGCAAGGATGTTTTGGCTCGTCGATAACATTGTCATGGGAAAGTGGATTAAAAGCCACCACTTGAAATGACGACAGATATTATGGTTTGGATGGGGGGTATTTTTACAACATGGTGACGTTAGTTCCTCAAAAACATCCTTGTAAGTCTACGATTTACGAACAAGCGTAAAGAGCATTCACAGGTCAGCACCGCAGTATAATCAATACATTATTATTCTACAACGATTAATTAAGGAACCTGCGGTGCTGGCCATTAGGGCCGGGGGCCGTACCACGAAACCGAGAATGCCGCGTCCCACTCTAACAAACGTGAAATGAAGTTGTTAGAGCAGGACGCGGCATAGTCGTCCGATTGTTTGAGTCTCAAAGCAATATCGTAGTAGGCCTATTATTTCTGAGGTTATTTACAGCAGTTTATGTACTCATACAACAGCGCTTTTATTGGCTAATATTTTTACATAAGCCAATGAGAAGCACTAGTGAATATATACATTAACCTCCTGTCAAAAAAACCTCCGAAATCGGATGGGACATGCCTACCTTAATATAGGTTACTAGAAAAGTGGTTTACTTTTAGATGAATCTACTTATCTATATTTGCTTGTAAAAATTTTCGTGTGTTGTTCAGAATATATATAACTTGTATGACGAGTAAATAACGTAGCTAGATTCATTTACGTAAATAGAACACTAACTGCAGAGTCAATGTAATACCTGAGATAGAATTTGGAATAATGGCTTGTAGCCCACAGTAACTTATACCATCCCTTTACTAATAAAATATTCACAGAGCGAAGAGTTTTTCTGGAATATTAGAAACGTCATAATATGAAAAACGAAAACAGCGGAGCCTAAAACGCGTTAATAATATATTTTATTAGTAAGGGAGTTAATGAAAATAGATATTAGATTAAGTAATTGAGTTTATTCCTCAAAGCACGATAGTAAAAAATTATGGATGGAGTATTGAAGTGTGTTTTTTTTTGTATGATAACTTAAAACTACGTAGAGTAACGTAATATAACATTTGTTAAAATAGATAAAATAGGTTAAACTAAATTATTATTAGAACACATTTTTGTTACTAGATATTTATCACGTACGTAAGCACAAGAGGATTTAGGTAGCCGCCATAGGATGTTGAATGGTTAAATACCAGTAAATGGGGAACTAGGATAGAGTACCTAAGTAGGTAGCTACCTAATACCTAATTGTTTTTCAATATTTAATTTTCTTGAATATGAAATAGTATACTAATATAAATAATACTCAATTAATGAATAGGTACTCATAACAAAAGTCCGGTCGTTGGATAGAAAGAAACACGGCTATCTACCTATAGAGTATAGCTATCTACATGTCTCCTTCAAACGCGCACGGGAATATTAGTGTATATTAATCTCAATGGGAATATTACTATCTCGTCTACACGCATTTAATGTGATTAAGTGACCCGGATTGCAGTTTCGTGTGGGTGTAAAAAAGACAAACAGCTCTAAGTAGGCCGAATTTCTCACTATCCTGCAGCGACAGGAATGTATACCTACCTTTTTATTTATATTCTAGTATAATAATTGTAAAATCAATTATTTTTAACTAAAACAATGAACAAAGTGAATACCAAAGTTTATAAAATGTGTTTTGTATTACTTTAAAATAAATTGATACTTTACAATATGAATCGTTTTATATTTTACGAGTATAACCATTTTTATGTATTTGATAAACAATTTAAGGTCCCGTGTATTATTTTCCTCTATGATTTAACCCATATAGCCATTTTTGGGATCTCGACGAAACGGTTTCGACACCTTGTGCTAAGACTTATTTGTTCTCGACACTTAATCGCGTCGCCGTTTCATAAAGAGAAGTCGCTGCAACTAAAATTGGGGACAAGTCGACACAGTCACATTCGGTTTCTAATTTACGTCGCCGTGTCGTAATATTGTTACCATATTTTAACTAGATTCCACAAATCATTCGTTCATTTATCCGTTCATTCGTTGCATCATATTGACAAAGGTGAAAGACGTAAAAAAATTAAAAATAAGATACCGCCATCATATCACCAAGGTAAGTAAACAAATATTTTGTTTTTCATTATTATGGTTTTCTACGCCCAAATCTTGATGGGAAATTAAATTCATCGTATATTTAGTGGGATAGTTCGAAATTTACCAACGCGCCACCTTAATTATCTTATTTTACCATTCCTACGAAAATACATTGTTGGTTTATATTATTAATTTTATTTTGTATTCTCAAAATCTTATATCTAATGCAATAATAAACTTGAATATTGAATAGCAAACTAATTATTAGCAGCAATAAGCCGTACAATCGATAAATCACAAAAAAAAAATTATGTTAAGTGAAAAATTTTCTCGGCACAACTAGTTACAAAGTTACGATAACTTTCGACACTGTGTGGGAATGTTACCTAAAGTAGTCACAAAGTTACTGTATTTTTAAAATGGTGTCTCCCTGGTTATCCGTTCACAGTTTCTCAAACTTTGCCTGACAAAATGCTATATTGAATTCTTTTGACGAAAGAAAGCTCTTCCGAGTTAATATATCTCGTACCAAGTACCTTATTGAAACGAAATAAATATTACATAAATTAATATTAATTATTCTTTTTCAGATCATGATGCACCAGACACAAAAAAATTGAATATCAGTTCTGATATTAGTTACTTACATAACGTACTGTGCAGCAAAAGTACAAACGGTGATTAACTACGAAGATTCTGACAAGTAATCTTGATTCATGTCAAGTAGATAATGCTAGTAAAATTAAATTATAATGCAAGTGTAATTAATGATGATTTTGTGACTTTAAAATCATGAAATAAAAATTGCTTTTTCTTTAATTTTTATTTTATTATTACCCCTAACGTTATATCAATACAGGAATAAATTCCATTTGGGAGATGCATAGCATACGTCGTAGCACAAACTACAATCAAACAGACTAAGGAATCTAGCCAGAAATAACTAAGTAATCGGCCAAGTGCCAGTTGGACTCACGAGTCACGCACATAGGGTTCCGTACCGTTATAGAGCAAAAATAGGCCAATATTTTAGAGTGTTTAATTAAAACCTTCATTTCAAAAAGTTTTTTGATTTTAATTTATTTTATTTTAATTAAACTATAAACTGGCAGTTATCACAACACACAGTTTTAGAATGACTGGGATTTGGTGACTTACATTTATCAAAGTTAGTGTATAATTATTACGTAACTTTACTACACATGTTACAACCCAGTTACTACATATTATGTGGAAAACATGTGTACACATTTTTGACGTGATAACGTCTTATAATTCGATATGGGGTGCGCGCCCGAAAAACATGACAGTTCATGCGGCGTTGCCTAGCTGACAGCTGCTCTGAGGCGTTCCATTTATCCTCTCAGCAACCGTACTCAACCCACCTGGGCCGCGCTCTTTGTTTCGATTATATTACGTATTTCGATGACTTAGAGAATACTTTTGTATGAAGAAGTTTGGTTAGTTTTGATACATTGACCACACTCTGAATGAAAAATAAATAAACAATCTGTGAGCTATTAGTATTATTTCGGCTATTTAAAATTGTGCTCTATTTCCTACGTGTCAAGGTATGACTTGTGCTTTGTTCGAAGATTTTACTGGATTTCGTCTTTGTTCGAATGTATGTAGCGTTTTGTATTGCGAATAGTTTATTTTACTCATTATAAATATTTTTAGACAATCATTTGAAAGAAATACATCGAAATAACTTTAGGTTAGTGTTACAGTCGAAAAAGTTTGTTTCTATTTATAGAGATTCGGAAGCGAGGGTTAAGGGGTTAAGGATAGTTGAACGTGACAACGTCATACGTTGTCACGTTCAACTATCGTCAGTAAGCCGACTTTACAGACAACCGATTTTTTTCTGTAACAAGCGGACACGGTTACAACACGTAGAAGCAAACCCCCACACAGTCGCAAGGTGTCGTATTAGCTACGAAACTGTTACGACTTGTTACAGATTCACAAATCTGCGACCGAAAATGGCTATATGGGAAGGCCTACTGAGTACTGCGCCACCGTCTTAAAACATATTAAGGTACACGAATATCTTATCAAACTGAGCAGCTCAAATCGTTAGTTGCAAACTGGTTTAATGCTCTAAGGTTGCAAATATGTATATACTTTTCAAAAAAAATGTAACCGCAATGTAGAGAGACCAACAGCGCGCAGCGTAGAACCGACGCTGCTGATCGGCCAGCCGGCTAGTTATCGTCGTAACAAACTTAGCGAGTCATACCCATTGGTCATACCCACCCGAGTATTAACAACAGTACCCACCTTTCCAAGGCCTCCTTCTGTCCACCATTGACCAAGGACTAAGGAGATGCCATTGACTTTCGGCGATGCGATGATTTGGCCAACTTACGGGTCGTTAAAAAAACAACTGTCAAGTGTCGTCATTTGTCAAATGTCAGTGTCACTAATGTCAACGGTCAACACTCAACTGTCTCAGGTTACGAATCTGACGTAAACAGATGGGTTTCTTTTTCTAATGAATCTGATCAATCCGGCGATAAATTTGGTTAAAAATCGGTTTTGCTAAGTAATTTCATTTATTTATGAAATATTTTATACATTATTTAAATAACAATAAAGCTTTAGGTATATTATGCGTTAGAGTTTAAATTTAAAGCAAATAAAAACATGGCAGACAGAGATCTATCCCTCGGTCCACGAGAAGGAGTAACGTATCCCATTAAAGTACAATACTGTGGTAATTGTTCCATGCCAATAGAATATTGCGAGTATTATCCAGAATATGATAAGTGCAAACAATGGTTGGAGAAGAATTTGCCGACAGAGTTCGAAAAAGTGAAGATCGGTAAGGTTGCCAACATACCTACAATGATGCTAAGTTTTAGTGTTTTCCTGTCTTTCAACTACTATTTCTGTTTCAGATGAGGATGATAATGGTGGTGGTGAAGAAGAGAAGAAACGACAAAAGCGAGGGGGAAAGGGAATGCTTAAATCTAAGAAAAAAGAAGATGTTCCCAAGTTAGTCCAAGTTTCACGTGCTCCCAGGGGAAAGAAGAAATCTGTTACTGTTGTGTCTGGACTTAGTACTTTTGGTATGCTCTTCATTATCTGAATTGGCACCACTTGCCCCAAACCTAGTTAAACTTAACCATGTGTTAACATTTCATACCTTCTCTTTCATAAATACTGGAAACAAGAGAAATAACACCATATTATAGGTTTAATAATTTTAACCTAGACTGTGGAAGAGTTGCAAACTATCATCAAGTAGAAATAAACATTAAATGATTTTGTTAATTCTTTCAGATATTGATTTGAAAGTGGCAGCAAAGTTTTTTGGCACAAAATTTGCATGTGGTTCTTCTGTGACTGGTGATGATGAAATTGTTATTCAGGGAGATGTAAAGGATGATCTTTTTGATGTGATACCTGAAAAATGGCCTGAGGTAAACATTTTCTTTTTTTTTACATTTCTCGCTTCTCAAACAACACAGCTTGTATTGCAGAACAACTTAGTCCAAAAATAAAAATTATGTCTATTTAGTGGCAATAAACATTGTGTTGGAGAATAAAGCCCATTTTGACCCACACTTTAAAAACAATTTCAATTTATATTTTTTTAATTTCAGATTGATGAAGATAGTATTGAAGATCTTGGAGATCAAAAGAGATAGTTTAAATATTATGTTGGAGAAAATATATGCTTTAAAGTTTTCAATATGTGATTGACATACAGTCATATGTTAAACATGTTCATGAAATAACTTTAATTTTTCAGCTTTTAAAAATATAAAAATTTTCACAAACAATTAGGTATTGCATTTTTATTTTCACAAAAAATGTTATGCTTGTAAAAAAGCTTAAGCTACTAGCTAGTACAATCTGCTTCAAAATCATGCATAAGAATCATAAGATGCAGATATTAATTATAACATTACTAATTTCAGGACTTCAGTGCAGGACTATGAACTTGTATCTCATTCTTACTGGACTTTCACGAATATTTCAAGACTAAAATTAGTCAAATAGATTCAGCTGTTCTCGAGTTTTAACTAGACTTTAAAAATAAAATTTAAGATTTGTATTTACTGTAGATATTACTTAAAACAACAACATGTAACTACCAGCTGTGCTACATCGCTAGCTTAGATATAATACACCTACTAGAAGAAAGCATTAGCAGTGTTCTATTATATTCTGCTTGCAAAAAAAAGACGGGTTGGACTTCGAGAGTGCCGGCAGAAGTGAAAACTTTATTATTAACGTTGGCATTTTTTTAACCCATTTTTTATGAAAATCGATTATTAAAAAATCGATTTTTTTAATTAATCGAAACCCTTACAATCGATTAAACTTTTAACCCATTTTTTATGAAAATCAATTTTAAAAAAATCGATTTTTTAAATTAATCGAAACCCTTAAAATCAATTCGAGTTCGACACAAAACACTGCTCTCCAACCGTCTTACGGTTTTTCCAAGGTTTTTCGATCAGCACGAGAATCTGACGCGAGTTTCACAGTTTTTACCCATCCCACAAAAGTGCTCAACGCCGCTAAAGAAGTTTTCACTTGCCCCGTGTATTATTTTCCTCTATGTTTTCACTTCAAAAAATATTCTTTGATATTTCGCCAAAAAAGCACAGCCCAAACCATAAAGATAATATACCGATAGGTATATTACCTTTATGGCAGGTATTACACGCATCAATATTATCACGATTCCGTGATAATATTGATGGTGTAATAGGCCGAATCGCAATATCGCAGTACTATTTGTGAATCCCGTGATACTAGAATCGTGATAATAATATTGACCGTGTAATTTAGGCCTATGGCTCAAACAGAACTTGCCATCACTTCAATAAGATGCCCATAGATGGCGCTAGATTAATCTATCCCTACAAGTTTGGCATAGGTCTTTGGCTTGACGTGGAAAAATAAACCTTATTGCAATGCATTACAAACTATTGATTTTCTAAAATAAGCAGCGAGAATCAGCTCGACTTGACAAGTCTATCTCTTTCTAACAATATATAAAGGTGGCACTTAACATGTCTATTGGTATTTTGCTATCGGCTATTGCATATTTTGGCAAAATTATTGATGTATGTACACAAACAAGCAAATAAAGGAAAATGCGGCCTTCCACACATGAACGTCAAATACCAAACTTTTACTTGATTTTGTTTACTTACTTTGTATTGACTCTTTTGATGTGCATCAAAAACTGACAAAGGTACGGCTACCCGCTACGTGTATATTTTGGTATTGGTCATACTTGTCAAATAGGCAAATAAGGCCAATACTTTGTCAAACATACCGTCTACACGTGGTGATTGTTTGGCGAATACATCAAATACGCAAAATACAATGACAAAAGAATATGGAGTGTAGATAGAGGAGAACTATCTCTGTATGTAAAAAGTGTCCGCGGAAATGCGTTAAATTAGGGTGAAACTAATTCACCCTAAGGTGGCGCTACAGTAGCAACAAGGTAGATTTTAAATCATTTAGCAACTTTTATTTCAGCTATTTTAGGTTATATTTTTCAAAATATATTGGTATTAACCCAGTAATTCTAGTAATAATTTATATTCCAGTAATATTTATATTTTGTCACCAACGGCTACATTCATTCCTACACTCTATAATTCATTCCATACCCTTTGCTGCAGCTAGCGCCACTCTCGGAGCATTTTTCAACTGTTATTTACTGCGTGCAGCTGGACACTTTTTGAAATATCCCTCATATAAGATAGTTCTCCTCTATCTACACTCCATACAAAAGAAACAAGTTTCTTTAATCATTGGCAAAATAGTAAATACTAAATACAAAATATAGCTTATAGCCATGTGAAGTGCCACCATAAGAATGAATACTTCGTTGATTCCTGTTCTGTATCGCCTTCATTTGTAATTTATAAAACATAAAAGGGTTACAATATTATGTTCAAGATTCTAAAATTTTATTTAAATTTCAGAAAATAAAAACATTTTAGTTTTGTGCTTGGTTTTGTGTTTTGTGCAATATTTTTTTTAATATTGCCAGTCTACAAAAAGAATAGTGAAGTCATTGTTAAATTTTATCGCGGCAACCCAGTCTTCTTTGCAAAATTAAACACAACACAAAATAAAATCACTTTTCTGTATTTTGCGTTCATCGAATGTTGTCTTTGTCACGGAATAATGATGAATTAGTGTGGAACATAGTATCAGTGTAAAGCAGTTTGCTTTAATGAACAATAGGGAAGTGATTAAGACCTATAAACATTATGTAGACCTTAGTCAAGTTGCCTAGACAAGTTAACAAAAATTGGAGTATCGATCTTTTGTCTTCGGATGCTTGTAGTGTGATTTTATAAATACTCAAAATGTCAGTGGTTAAAGGTAAAGCATTAGTGAAAATGGACGTAATTCACGTTGGTGAATACGAGTTCACCAAGCAAGACATTATAGGCCATGGGGCTTTTGCCATGGTTTACAAAGGAAGGAAGAGAAAGGTAAGCAAATTAAGCTTGTTGTTATTTAATGTGTATTTGGTGAACATCGTCGTTTTATTTTTGTTTAGTATTTGTAAACATTACCTCGTGTACATTTTAATTTTTGAAACAATAATGAAATGAAAATCATTTTGATTACTATTGTTTATTTAGGCTAGGGAAAAACTTTTTTTATTTCAAAATTTGATTAGTACTTAGATATTAAAAAAAAAAAATTGCTTATTAATAGTCAAATTAATGAAATAATTGTACTTATTAAAAATTTTAAGAAAATAAAATTATAACCTCATCATCAGCTGATTGTCAAGTGCCCGGAACTTATTTGTTTTGATGTTGAACAACACAGAAGACTATTTAATATTTATTATTATTAATTAATTGCGAATTTATTAATTAGCAATATTTTTTAATTTTGATTGGATTTTTTATAAATTTTGACATTTTCTGTAATTCACCATTTGCACTTAGCCATCGTAAGCGGACCCCTAGACGGTACATTTTATTGTGCCATATCACAAATTAGACACAATTTATAATATTTTATTGAACAACAAGATTGCAAGGTGGGCACGTTCAATTTTAACCCTAGACAGTCAATAATATTGCTCAATAAAATTGATTGCCTAGGGGCCCGCTTAGACAAAGTCAGAGCTCCAAATTAATTCTTTGGAATCATTGAATCACTTCGTCATTTGGTAGTCATTTTTTTGTAGGACATTATCAATATTATTTAGTGGAAGAGTAGAAACCAGGTCTGAAAATTTTCTTGATAGAATTTATTGTACATTTAATAAAAGTGTGACTTTTAACAAAACTCTTTCAAAAAATAATAATAATGAAAGAGGCAATTTAAGCTATAACAAAATGTTTTTACAAATACCATATTACCTAATTCTTGTACTTCAAACTTAATTTTACTTTGGATAAAATGAAGATGAATTGTTTAAGATATTTTTATTTCCAAAGTTTGGATCTATAACAAAGTGTATCACGTCAGTGTGATGTTTTTGAGAATACCACTTAACTGTCCATCATGATTCAGGTCTAAATGTAATTTTGACATTGGCAAAATTTTTAATTAGTTAAATCAACCTACAGATTTTCGCCTTTTATATATTATCACTAACTGACCCGGCCAACATTGTTTTGCCATATAAATTATTTCTAGTATCAATATAAAAACTAGATAAAAACCTATTCTCAGGCCTAATGAATGTACATACAAAATTTAATTTTTGAGCCATTTTGGAGGAGTTCTCGACAAACACTGTGACACAAGAATTTTATATGTATATATTAGATGACATACAGTATTTCACTCAAAATTTATAGTGTAATAAACATAAAGGAATTGGTAAAAGGCTTTGTTAACCTTTATAATATTTAACTGAGACATAGTGGGACAAGGATACCGTGTTGTTAAAGTTCATTTATCACATTATAAAGCTGTAAACTTTCAGTATGGAATTAAACTAATATCTCATTATCATTATTGTCATGTTTAATAAATCAAACTTTATAGGACTTTGCAGCCTTGAGCAAAAGTAAAGAAAAAAAAGAACTTCAAAAAATACAATATATTTTTAGTTTTTTTATATTTAACCCATCAGTCGTGGCAAAACGAGACACAATAGCTTTTTCATTGTTACCGCGGCCGGATGTGGCCGCTTGGGGCTTCATGAATTAAGCCCCAATTTCACTAACGTCTGCAGTTAGTGTTAACAGCTTGTTAAAATGTCATGTCTTCTCTTTTATTCATAAGAAAAACGAAAGATGTAACATGATACTAATTCAAGTGTTAACTTTAACATTTTGTTGGTGGGACTAGGGCTTAGCGTCTTTAAATATGTATTTAACCAAAAATTGTTGTGTATCAGAAACAAACCGTTCACCAGTCAACTTTTAAACATGTCAGCTTAGATATCAAAATGGGCATTATCCAAAAAAAATCACATGTACTTTTTATATTTTTTTTCGTTAAAATAGGGTATTTTAAGAATATAAATTAAATAATTTTGAAATTCATTGGATAGTTTTTTCTCAATAAATTTTTAAAGTTTCGCTCTGACGTCATCATCGGCGGCCAATTGACTTCTGCAGTATGTTTTTTTTCCTTTCAATCTTATTTATAATGGCTGGTTCGTCAAATGCAAGTAACTAATGGGTATTTTATTCGTTTATATACAGAAAAACGATCACTGACCTTATTCCTCGAAATGTTTTTGTAATGAGCAAAATTAAAAAAAAATGGACAATCCCCATTGTGTTGAGCATTATGACGATACTGACAGACATATATATATATATATATATATATATATATATATATATATATATATATATATATATATATTTGCAAATAGCTAAAATTCATAAAATATTTTATAACCCTCTGTTTTTATTGGGGGTTAAAATAAAATTTTGTAATAAGTAGTTTAGAGCTTTATACAGGAAAGCCTGTTATATACAGATGGCTTTTAGTAGTGCTGTCTAGAAAAACTACTATGAGATGAATCATGAAGAAGCTACTAGTCATCCTTAAGATAAGCTTATCTCTTCTTTATGTACAATCATTGCTTAGCTCTCGCCTCTCTGTATAATTATAGGTACATAAAAAAATAACCTCAGATTTGTTATTTTAAGCTCAAGAAACCCATTAAACCAACTCATACCATATTCAATAACTCGACTAGTAAAGTAGTTATTTAGTTCTATTATAATAGGCTACTATTTGTCACGCTTCTAATCACGATCCTTTGTGCGAAATCGGCGCTGACGGTAGTTACAGGCCGTTCGGAGTTGTAACACCTCCGACAGGACCTTAATACGAACGACATAATGGTCACTGTTATCTGAACTACGCGGTAAAATGTCTCTTAACGACAATACCATCGGACACATTATACGATACGCACTGTGCTCGCCAAGGGCAACACGTGCGGCACCCTACACAAAATTGATATAAATTATGTACAATACTACATGTTGCCGGCGACTCCGTTGCAGTTGCGCAGAAATTCGTTTTAAGACCGGGCTGACAAAAATATCAAAACACGCTAGCCCCGCCTACATACCCCGCTATCCTCCAATCGTGATATAATGATTCCATGAATCGTGCCCGCATGAATTGTACTTTGAGCCGCAGCTAGTAGTGAACAATATCGCGTAACAAGGGTTCCCGCATTATAGCACGAAAGTAATAGTCGTAAGTCCCAAAACAGTTTTTTGATGATTACTTAAAAACTAAATACAATACTAATATTTCCTTTAGCTATGATTTTACAAAGTGTATGATTGTAGTAGTGCAAGTTATTTAATGATAGTAACTGAATAAGTGTAACAGATATTTGTTGAAAAGCCCAGAAATATTCATAATTTCGAAAAATAAAACTATCGAGTCAAAATAAGTGAATCGTGTTTTCCGTTAGGCTAGTATCAGATAAATATACAATCTATACTTATTATAAAACAAAGTCGCTTTTTTTTCCCTCATGTCCCTTTGTTCCCTTTAATCTTCAAAACTACGCAACGGATTTTGATAATTCTTTCAGTGTTAGATAGCCCATTTATCGAGGATGGCTATAGGCTATATTTTATCACGTTAAGACTAATAGGAGCGTAGAAATAGAGGAAAATGTGAAAAAAACGGGGAAAATTATTTGAAAGGGCTAACTGGAACGCGCTAATCTCAGGAACAACTGGTCCGATTTGAAAAATTCTTTCAGTGTTAGATAGCCCATTTATTGAAGAACGGTTATATTTTATCACGCTAAGACGTGGAAAAAACGGGGGAAATTATTTGAAAGGGCTTATCTCGCAAACTACTGAGCAATTTTTATGTTATTTGGCACAGATAAGAAGTAGACCACGTGAAGGATCATAGTCGCTAGTGATTAAATAAATCTCAATTTCATTTAAGTCAATCGTCTTCCGGGATCGTAATACTTATTAGAAAACACAGCAAAATTTGACAGCTCGCTCTATACAATTCATGCGGGCAGCGGCACGATTAATGGAATCATTATATCACGATTGGAGGATAGCGGTGTGTGTAGGCGCCAGGCGGGGCTAGCGTGTTTTGATATTTTTGCGAACCGCACATTTTGCCGCAATAAAAAGTATGTAACGGTGCGTCCACATTTGTATCATTTGCGCGATCAGATCTCCGATGAGATCTCCGTCGCGATCATCGCGCCGTATCAATCGGGTGTCATAGTGTGGACGCCTATTAGATGATTCTGGCGATCATGCGAGTATTTGATACGGTATGTATTAGATACGCGGTTAAGGTGACGCAGCGTTAAAGTAAGAAACCGTGTTGGATATGTTTTAGATTGCTTGTTTTCTATGAGAGGCCGGCCCGGCCTCTCAGAAAACAAGCAATGGAACAGCAAAAAATGGAAAGGGCGTGAGCGACAAAATGGTTTTTGTCGCTTAATTTAAAAACCATAAATACATTTCATATAAGCTATGCACAAATTAAAGTGCATGCTTGAACCAATTTATGTACAAATTTTGGAACCTTAAATCACTCTCCTCCGTTAGAAAAATAGGAATCCCTTTTTTTACAGAGGTCTTTTCGATTGATTATTCTGTGCTATAAAAGTTGTCCAATCGTGTTATGCTATGGGCAATTCAAAGACAAAGACATGATGAATACTGACAATGAACTTCAATTTCTTAGCTTTAGTCATTGCTGAGAAAAATCGGCATCGCTACAGCCAAATTATCAAGGCGTCGTCTTAATAGCGATCGGGGCGTATCATGATACGCGTATCATTTTGACACGCTTCGATGTTACGCGACGGAGATCTGATCGCGCAAATGATGCAAATGTGGACGCACCGTTATGTACTCCTCCCGGGCCTTAAAGTATAAAGTTACTTGTTCGATCCAGTTAAATATTCCCTCAAGCCCCGTAAGGCCCATAATATGGGCCGCGACAACAAAAGATTTCCTGGAATTGGTGATCGAGGGAATATACAGATTTAGAATTGGATTTAGATTTTAGACCTATCAAAGGCCTAGCATTGTTGCATAAAATATTAGAATCGAGTTCAGGTCCAAAGTTCTCGTGAAAATCTTGCGTAAAACGCTAAAAATAGCTCGGGTGAAAAAAGAAATGGAAACTTCACACTATTGACTATCGTGAGGTGACTCCATTTAGAATTTTTGTATCGCTGATGCCTAATATGAAGACGTTTGTGATGAAGGCCGTATTTTTTTTCAAGTCTGATATGATGACTTATGATGTTTAAATATTATGTTTCATACATAACATATTTATTACTATTGTATGTAGTTACTCTTATAGTTAACGTTACTAATTAACTATCCACGCGCTAATAGCTATGAGTCGGTTTCATACAAAGATTCATAAAAATATATGAGCTATGACGTTACTAGATAGAACAACTCCGTTGCGAAAAACATCGTTACCGCGTAGGAACCGTAAATTCAGGAATAAAAACTAAAAGTATCCTATATCCTTTTCCGGGATTCAAAGTATCTCCTTGCCAAACAGCAAAATCGGCTAAGAGGTTTGGGTGTGAAGAGGTAGCAAACAGACACACTTTCGCATTTAAAATAGTATGGATATACCAAACGACGGTGTACCTGACTCGATTCATATGTACAAGGTTATAAACAAATACGACGGATGCAAATTTGAATATCTTATCATCTGAATAGACACGATGCAGATCAAGGCGCGTGTTGAAATGAGGTCAAGCTGTAATCGCAGTATGAGTACGGAATGTAGGACGGGCTAATGTTAGCCACACCACCGCCAGTCCGCCACTCCGCCATACACCGGCTACATTTGGACAAATACTCATTAAGGTGACGCAGAGTTAAAGTAAGAAACCGTGTTGGATATGTTTTAGATTGCTTGTTTTCTATGAGAGGCCGGCCCGGCCTCTCATAGAAAACAAGCAATGGAACAGCAAAAAATGGAAAGGGCGTAAGCGACAAAATGGCTTTTGTCGCATAATTTAAAAACCATAAATACATTTCATATAAGCTATGCACAAATTAAAGTGCATGCTTGAACCAATTTATGTACAAATTTTGGAACCTTAAATCACTCTCCTCTGTTGGAAAAATAGGAATCCCTTTTTTTACAGAGGTCTTTTCGATTGATTATTCTGTGCTATAAAAGTTGTCCAATCGTGTTATGCTATGGGCAATTCAAAGACAAAGACACGATGAATACTGACAATGAACTTCAATTTCTTAGCTTTAGTCATTGCTGAGAAAAATCGGCATCGCTACAGCCAAATTATCAAGGCGTCGCCTTAACGAGCGCGCAGACAAAAAACGATCACCAAAATTGCGGTGCGGATGGCAAAATGTTTGAACCGCGATTTTAACCGCGCGCGTAACCTTACCATTATAAATGCTAAAGTGTATCTGTCTCTGTTACCTCTTCACGCTTTAAACATTGAACCGATTTCGATGTTTTGTATAGAGATACCTTGAGTCCCGGGAAAAGAAGGACATAGGACATACTTTTAATCTCGGAAAACTGTACGGTTCCCGCGCGATAAACGAATTTCTGCGCAACAAAGTTGCGAAGTTGCGGCAATCTTGTTATATCTCATAGACAACAATATAAAAACTATTACCAAAATAGACGCGAGAACAGGGAAAATGCTCGTATAAACTACGATCCTAAATATATGTTATATTGGTATTGCTTGAAGATATAAGTTGAAGATCTATGGCTCTATAATCTATATTAATAAAGTCTTGCTGAGAAACAAGAGTTGATTACCTAACACAATATATAAGCAAGTCTCGCTTTTTAAGCCAAGTCAGTTATTACAAGAGAGCCAAAGAGAAAGAGATCTTTTAGTGCTTTTGGCCACAACAAAGCTTTTCACCTGAAAGTTCTGACGAGAGCTTATTTGTGTCCGTTGCGCGAGTCGCGTTCCATCAATATGTCATGTAATGAGGTACGAATTAATAGCCACTGTGGCAAACTACTCAATCGTTGGCAGTCATCTCATTATTGGCACCACATCAGCCATTTTTAAAGTGTGTTCCTTGGAGCCCTGGGGCTCCCCAAAGGCCTTGTATCCGCGAGCGATACATGAATTGTTTTTAGAGTTGTTATCAGATATCTGTATGGAGAAAATTCATTCCATGACAAATTATTTATTTTTGGATGGTCCGTCAAAAATGTGGCTTCTTAAAACGATTTCGCCACCAACAAAGTTTGGGAACCGCTGCCTTAGATAATTGCTTGAAAGAAGAATGCCAATAGTAGTTTTTTCTGTATGAACTGCTAATTGAATGTTTTACCTTAGTTTATGTTATGTGCAATATATGCATTAAACACTTGTGCACGCTTGTCCGCCCACCGCTATGACGGCATAGCTACGTCTTCAGGTATTAATACCCTGCAGTCTGTACAATGTAGGCTTAAACCTTTGTCGTCAACGACTGTGACGTTATGCACGATTTGTCTCTATAAAAAAACTAATAGGATTTTATCTACTGACTAGACAAAGCTTGTTTTAACTTTAAGGCCTTTGAATGTAGCGAACAGCGGGCAAGCTTGTTGGCTTGTATGAACCAAGGCAACGGTTTATATTAGAGAATAGAATCAAAGCATACACCTAAACGATTTGAGTAATTATTGGCCATGACTGTTGCCATTAAAAAACAAAGCACAATGCTTAAATTCTAAAATCGTCGAATAAGTTTAAAGCTGCAATCTGACCCTATGTCTTCTTCTTAGCTGTTTCTTATCTTAAGTTACGTGGACTTACGTGGGGTCGGACCTCCTCTAACATTTGAGTCGAGAAATTCTATCTTAGGTTGTCGATTTATGCAATTTATTTACAGCTTAAGAGCGCCTTCACATTACGTCGCAAGCAGTGCGGCAGCAGCGCTGCAGCCGCGCGACTTCATACAAAAGAGAGTCGCACGGCTGCCGCGCGGCTCGTTGCCTAAGCTTTGATTCAGTGGTCCACCATGTGGCTCGTGGTCTGCTCTGCCGCTTCTAGCAAACTGGCTACGTCAATATTACAAATTGTCAAAGTCGGTAGTCCAGTGGCAAACGTTATCTGATGACGAAACTATTTGAGACCGCACTGACGGCTGACCCTAGGGTACCTATTCACCTACCCACTTTCTATATTGCATTTTATTACGTAATAGTAAATTATGAGTATCTGCAGGCATAAATATTGGAGTTAATTCGAAGCGTGCGCTGTGCAGATTATAATCTGCAGCAAGCATTTCACACGAAGCAATTTACGCAATTTTCCGATTGAGCTGTAAATATAATTTGCGCCCTAAATAAATTATAATATGGTTGCAATATGATTTTAATGCTTTATTTGCACCGTACCAAAAAGCATGACTGTTTAAAAATAAGTCAAACTCGCAGTTATTATAAATGTATGTATTTACTAGGTGTTGACTGTTGACCGAAACGTCTTTACGCTCTTTTCTCGCCCAGTAGCTGTATATTTTGCTGCTATATCAAACTATCCTTTCCCGGGACCCAAAGTATCTCCATATATCAACTTTCATCAAAATCGTTTCAAATCATGAAGAGGTAACAGACACAACAGAGAGACACACTTTTTGGATAAGGATACTACAGTTAGTATAAGTTACATATTAAACATGACAACAACCTAGCTACAGTTTTGCACTCTGCTCGATGGTGCATTATGATTGCTTAATGATAGCATTATACCGTCATCTAATGATACCACATAAGGTGTTACATGATTCATAACTTCCCCGAGCAAATCCACTTTCTAGGTGGAAAAGCTGTGTTTAATCCACCCTATGTCCGGTTGAACTAGAAATTGGCTGCTTCCCAGCTCTGAGATAAGTGTTATTCTACAATCTACAATATTATACACGGTCTACACTATACGAGTAATAATAAACATGTAAGTTGTAACCAGCCTAGCGCCTGCTATGGTTACTCCTTGAATAAGTATTATTCCTCTTTTCGTATAATCAAAGGGAAGGCATGATTTCTGACGAAACACGTTGGTAATAGGACTAAAGATCTTCTAAGCTAAGTGCTCTCACACAAAGCTGCGAATTCGCAATGCATCGCAAAAATCTGCGATAGAACTCACACTAAAAATGACATTACCCTAGCCCTAAGTCCTCTAAAACTCTTCTAATCATCATACGTTGTTCCCAGAATCCGTCCCAGTCGGTGGCAGTGAAGGTGGTGACGAAGAAGGGCATACAGAAGGCGTCGGAGATCCTTGTGAAGGAGATCAAGATCCTGCGCGAGTTGACGGCGTTACACCACACCAACCTCGTCGCCATGCACGACTGCATGGACAGTCCCGCTTACGTCTACGTTGTCATGGAGGTAGGTGCATCTTTGTTGTATGATCTATGTTATTTGGCTCTGTTATTGAGTTAATCTATACTAAAGGGGATATTCACAGGCTCTATTGTCGTGTTATTCTATGTTATATGGAGGGACTAGGCCCTAGTCCCGTATAGTCACTATAGGGAGACAGAGTATTTTGTCATACGATGTACCATGATAATTGGTACGAATAGGACTTCGTTGCTTTTATGATTCGAGGTAAATGCAAGGCTGTGAAGATCGTAAACTGAAATAAATAAATTATAATATCTAGTCTCTAGTCTCTACATAATTTACAGTATAGGCCTGGAGATACTGACACAAAATTCTTGGTCATTTGTACTAGTATGGCGGTTTTACAGGGGTATAATTACGTAAAGGCAAAAAGGAAAATGATGGTCATAGCGCTCGCACTGGCAGCCCCAACGCGTGGGCGTTAATCGAACGTGTCGGATAAATAACGAGTGTCGAACGATTTGTTCCACAACAATGCTTGTATTTTCAGATAGTCGAAAAAAAATAAGTAGGCGAAAGCGTAATGCTATACTTGTCGGGTGCGGCTTACAGCCCGCCATACCGACGCGAATACGTTAATTTTAATAAAAAAATTGAACCATTTGTACCAGGCTAATTTTTGCATAGCTAATCATCGTCGAGTAGCCATTCACAAAAATCACCTTGCCATACTTTTCCGACAGGTCCCAATGGCCGCCATACCACTGCAAAGGTGTAAATTTTTTTTTCGCCAAACGATTTGTACCACCCTGAAACTTTTTTTAACAGTTCCCTGTATGATCATAAATAAGAGCCTGATAATGCCATACCTGTGGGAGGCAGCGAATATGAACAATATTATTTCAAAATCCTAAGATTTTATTCGTAATTTCAAACGGTTTTTCAAGTATGGCGCCACTTTTTCCCTCTACTACAAGTGTAGCAAATATAATAATGGTCACATTGTATCGTATAATTTCCAAAAATCCAAATGCCATACTGGTACAAATCGTCCAATTTTTATCACTTTTTTGCTCAAGTCCGATAGTCATCCCGCCCCATGGTTACAATCTGTAACAAATTTTTTTTGGTACAATTTCCTAAAAGTATTTCAAGTATGGCAGCACTTTTTCCCCCTACTAGAAGTATGGGAAAAATAATAACGGTCATATTTTGTCAAATACTTTCCAAAAATTTAAATGCCATACTGGTACAAATCGTTTGGCGAAAAAAAAAATTACACCTTTGCAGTGGTATGGCGGCCATTGGGACCTGTCGGAAAAGTATGGCAAGGTGATTTTCGTGAATACTCGACGATGATTAGCTATGCAAAAATTAGCCTGGTACAAATGGTTCAATTTTTTTATTAAAATTAACGTATTCGCGTCGGTATGGCGGGCTGTAAGCCGCACCCAACAAGTATGGCATTACGCTTTCGCCTACTTATTTTTTTTGGACTATCTGAAAATACAAGCATTTTTGTGGAAGAAATCGTTCGACACTCGTTATTTATCCGACACGTTAGATTACCGCCCACGCGTTTGGGCTGCCAGTGCGATCGCTATGACCATCATTTTCCTTTTTGCCTTTACGTAATTATACCCCTGTAAAACCGCCATACTGGTACAAATGACCAAGAATTTTGTGTCAGTATCTCCAGGCCTAGTAGTACTATAAACAAGGAGTTCCTTAAAGTAATGTCTGAACGCTTAGAAATCGTAAATCTTTTAGCGTGTGAATAGTGAACGCTGTAGACTTTATTCCGTAAAAATGTTTAGCTAATTACAGCGAAATATGGTAGGATTTATGGGTATTTCCATGTGACAGGTTTGTTATAAAACTTATATTTTCCACAATGAATTCTTTATTAATTACGCTTGCGTGTAATAAAGTTTCATTATGCAGCAGGTACGTGTAATTTTTTCTTCCTTGTAATTAAAAAATGAATGACAAATTGACAATAATAATATTGTGGGTGTAATAGTTACATCAGTGAATAGAAAAAAAACTCGTAACTCATAATAATTTTACATAATAACTCAAATAAAATGTCTACAACAATAATCGATAAGTAGTTTATCAATTTTCGGCTATAAATAGAGGTTATCACATTTTGGGATGTTTAATTTTCCTTCTTTCTTGCTTATATACAATAAACTTTAGTTATTTTATTGCAAAATCTTCCGAAATTGCAATAAAGTATGCTTAAGATATTGCAAGCCGCTCACTTGTTAGATTCACCTTGCCAATACAATGTTTGTTTCCCATGAAGGGACGAGAAATAGCGACACTTAACGTCACGACAACCATTCCCTACCTCTCGAAATTTACGGCTATTTCTGTTTACAGCTCGAAATAATATTAACTAAAAATCCAGCTGAATGTCGCAGAAAAATGGCATTAAACGGGGAATTAGAAATACATAATTTGTGGAAAATTTTAACTGTTTGGTTAGCGAGATTTTTGAGATAAAGACGGACAGACAGCGAGGTCTTAGAAACAGGCACTCTCTTTTACCCTTGAGTACTGAACGCTTTAAGGAACACTCCTAAAAAATTGACTTAACCTTTAGTCCTGCCAGTTCCTGTAAAGCTGATTAAAAAGCAGTTAGATTCCCACAACGATTACAAAGGTCGACCCGCAGGTCAAACCTTAACCCTTCCCAGCCCTCAGGATTAGCACACAATGAGTCCAGGTCGTGTTCCGCTTTGTTCCCGGCAACAATGACCAGGAAGCAGGAGCTGGTTGCCGTCCGTAACCCACCGGCCTTGGCCTTAATCCATGATAATTGATAACGACTATCGGTCTCCGCCGCGTCTGTGCGCGTTTAATTGTTATGTGCCTCACATGTATATAATATAATATCTATGGACGCTTCACACCACGTCAGTCTGGCCCCGTGCTAAGTACCTGAAGGACTTGTGTTACAGGTACCAGACAACGGAAATATATTTAATACGTTTATACTACAAGTACATATTATATTTAAGATTTTTATTATATTATACACATATTTAATACACATCCAGACCTGGGAACATTGAAAACTTTTTGTTCCGACGGCGGGATTCGAACCCGCGACCTCAAGCCGGGGTTGAGCTGCCACACACTCAACCAATTGAGCCACAGAGGTCGTCAAAATGTAAATTTTACTAACAGCGGAATAATCTTACTCCGTTTCAACTATCAATATATTAGTGCAATGTTTTCACGC
The DNA here is from genome assembly GCA_963422495.1 of Polyommatus iphigenia. Taxonomy (NCBI): domain Eukaryota; kingdom Metazoa; phylum Arthropoda; class Insecta; order Lepidoptera; family Lycaenidae; genus Polyommatus; species Polyommatus iphigenia. Next base: position 9,898,820 of record OY730185.1, on the reverse strand, counting down.
TAGAATGCAGCACCAGCATATTATATACAGTAAACTATAAGTGTTTTTGTGCAACATGTCGGATTTTGGTCGGATTTATTGAAGTGAAAACTTCTTTAGCGGCGTTGAGCACTTTTGTGGGATGGGTAAAAACTGTGAAACTCGCGTCAGATTTTCGTGCTGATCGAAAAACCTTGGAAAAACCGTAAGACGGTTGAAGAGTAGTGTTGTAACATCGAAATTGATTAATCGGACAATCGATTGTAAGGGTTTCGATTAATTAAAAAAATCGATTTTCATAAAAAAATGGGTTAAAAATTTAATCGATTGTAAGGGTTTCGATTAAACTGTAATTAAAAAAATCGATTTTTAAAAAATCGATTTTCATAAAAAATGGGTTAAAAAAATGTAAGGGTTTCGATTAATTAAAAAAATCGATTTTTTAAAAATCGATTTTCATAAAAAATGGGTTAAAAATTTAATCGATTGTAAGGGTTTCGATTTTTTAATAATCGATTTTCCTAAATAATGGGTTGAAAAAAATGCACAACGTTAATAATCAAGTTTCCCCTTCTGCCGGCACTCCCGGAGTGCAACCCGTCTTTTTTATTTACTGAATATATGCTAGTAGCGCCCTCCGCTCTGAACTTTGCGTAATATTCCCTATTCATTTTGATCTATATTATGGAAACAAGTTTTTTTCCAGAGCACTGATAAAAAGCTAGATATTATGACTAATGTAATACAAATTTAAATGTCACGTACTAACCGCACAATAGAGAAATACAATGGCAGATTAATTTGGTCGGGTTTTAACAACACTACACGACATTTACATCGAAATGAATTGAACCGCAGAATACTTCATGTTGAAAGCCTCTTAATTTAAGTGGCGGTCGCTTATTAAAATACCGTCAGTTTTGGTCGAAAGACTGTCGAAAATGCCAGATGTGATTGATGTCTTCTTCATAACCGTTCATATCCACTTTGGTGAAATGATGTAGAGCTGATCTAGTTTTTGGGCTTTTGTCATTAATATTTACTAAAAAATTATGTGTGGAATATTACATCAAATTATAAATACATTGGAATGGATAGTTTTATGTTTTATCTATAAATAACGTAAGATTCGCTATAAAAATAGATACCTAGTCTAGTCTCTACATAACAAAAGCCTTGCAATATTTTTGTGAATGACACTTATCATGTAAAATTCGTCTGCAAAATGTCGGTTACTGTGCCTTAAAGATTAGATTAGATAAATATTTTTAAACATTAGACATTATATTTTTACCTACGCCTTAGGTCTAGCCGGTACCCAATAGGCAGCTTATATTCATAGTCGAGTACATAACTTCTGCAGAAAATCTGCATCACCTGTATAATAAAAACTAATCATTTACCTAGATTTTGGCTTTAGTTACTCAGCGTGAATCACACGAATGTAAATGATTATATTTAGAGCAGACATTTTATGGTTTTGCTCAAACTAATAACAATTAAATCGATCTCAATATTGCTTTATAATTACCTTAATTAAGAAGGATAATTATTAATTATTATTACATGCTCGTAACTGAAGGATGTACTTTAACTATAAACAGTAGCAGGGCAAATTACGATAGTCTCTCTAACAAAACCTTTATGCCATTTGACATAAGGATTAATATTAAAGGCAAAATAAATATGACCACTATCATTATTGACTCGGAGGCAAAATGATCGTGAATCGGAGTGTATAATATTATGTATCACGCGAGGCGTACCTGGCCGGGACATTAGGTGTCACGTGTGTCCGCCGCGGTTCGCGAGTCGCGAGTCGCGACCATCAAGGTCAGAACTCAGACCCAAAGCTCCGTCAGCCCCGTATTAGATCATTGCGAACTTTTTGTTGTGGTTTTCGGACTGTCTGTTATGTAGTTAGTCTTTGGGAAGTAGGCTAGATATTATAGATTATTTGGGGCTTTACAGAGTCATCTGTTGTGGTTTTCTTTTTATCAGACTTTCTGTTATAAAGATAATCTTTTGAATCTATAGGTTACCATTAGATTCTAGAACTCCTCTAAGGTGTCTGTTTCGAAAACTTTGTAAACATAGAAGTAGAGCACGTCTACACTTTAAGACATGTGCCTTTCTTACCTCCACGCGTTTTTGTAAGAAAACTCTATATTATAATTGTGTGAAAAGCTATGAAATAGAATAAAACTCTACCGCATCAGTTGGAAAACCTTTTATGTTTTAACCCCATATCTAACTACAGATAAAAAAGAAAGTAACCTAAAAACGCCAGGCCGCAACAAAGAGATTATAGAGAACCGAGCGGTGAACGCTGAGTGCTGAGTGCTGCCTCGTTTCAAACGATTGTGAATTGTAATTTTTTAATCTATTTAACTATTTATGCAAATTGCATATCGTTGCTAAAGATGGACGTGCGTCTGTCATTCTTGCACGCAACATTAAACGGATGGGTACACCGAATGATAGCTTCGATTTCAGCGGTGTAGGTACTAGGTAGTACCAATGAAAAGAGCCGAGCACATGGTAGAGTTACGTAAGCACGCGGGCCGCGCGTGGTGTCCAGCAGGCCTCGACACACGTATCTAAATTCGTTGACATCGATAAGCCAAACGAATATTGCGCATGTGAATTTCGCAGGTCACAGATTAAACACAGACCGACTTTATCTCATTCATGCTCCACTCTTGATTCTGGCCCTACTAACCTCTATATTATCGTTAGTCACTGCTCTACGATGCTACGCCGATAATGTATTAATGTTATGTAAATTTCATTAATGATAAAGCTCCGTTCGACTAATTAAAATAATTAAGCCCTTATCGCTGGCGGTCATGCTCATGTGACTGATTTCTTGAAAACTTAAGTTAACTCGACTCTTTCTGGGAACCATAAAGATTGGGTGTGCACAAACAAAACTATCTAATGTCAGTAAGATAACCTAGAATCTAAAGTAAAAGTAGGTAGTGAAAAGCAAAGAGCAAACAAACTAATTAGCCCTAACCTACTGGTTTTCAAAAATCACTATTTGAAAGAGATATCCCCAATATGCGAAAGGTAAAACGAGTCCAATTTTATGTACTTGCTCAATAAATTAATATGGCCAAGGACCAATAAATTGATAATGTAAACTGAATGGGTTTCGCAACAGCATTCTGAATTCAACCAAAAAATTCCATTTATGATCTCTGCTGGGGAGTTTGGCCTGATGAATATTATGATTGATTTTTCGGGAGCCGGAGCGTATCGCTGCGATGGCGTTATTGATAAACACTAATGAACACCATCAACCGTGATTATTAATGATCTAATTAAAACTTTATATTTATAATGGTTTATTTTTATAAAGGGTCAACCATGGTTATTGTTTGTATATTTAGAGCGCGCGCGGCGACCACGTTTTCACGAGATTGGCGTTGCACGTGTGCGCTAGATATAGGGTTGCCACTTGTTAGATCAAAATAGATAATGTAAAATACGTAAAACAATGTGTTTACAGTTTGATCGCACTTCATCTTTAAATAATTCTTACAATAAAGGCAAGCCTTGTCAAGACAGTCAACGGTGTGATTTTTTAAAAGTTCTGGACATGATAATATGATGTGTCAGGACTTGGGCTTGGGCAGAGTCTGGGCCTTTTGGGAACCCTAAGTCGAGTGCGCACACGCAGACCGACAGGCGCGACGTGCTCATAGTCTCTACATAACAGTCCACGCTTCTATCTCGATAATGCGCGAAAGTGCCGGGCGAAAGCAAATAACGCGTCGCGATTTGTAACTACGCCATCGTTTGTTTTATATAACAACAGCTGATTGCTGCGCATGCGTTTCAGATTTACTGTTACGGAAGCGGCGTCACTAGAGTACACCTCAATAACAAAAACAAAAGCGCTGAAGCGAAAAACTCTAAAATCCACTTAATTACCACCCACTAGAACACTCAAGGTAGAGTTGATAAATGATAACGTCTATAAAACACCTACGTAGAATTTAAAAGGATTATGTTTTTGTAAAATTCACGCTTTAAAGTATAACCTACTCGCATATTAACATTTATCGGTCATCTCGGATTTGTAGAGCGGTGATACCCAAAACTGAGTTTTAGTTTTTTTGCCGCGTCCTCGAACCGAACCTGACATTTAGAATATGCAAATGATCAAACATATTAACCGAATGAAACACAACCGTGTTCACTTGTAACTTGCACAGTTTAACTCATAACTGCTCCAGTTATAATAATGTATAATAAGAACTTGTAATCGTGATTAAGAAGTATTCCGCACAATATTATATTGCGTGTTTATAAAACTCTACCACCTTGAAATATTATAGAGTGCATCCTTCCATGATAGTTGCTAAAGAATTATTGAATGACGATGGCAATACGAAGATAGTAAGTAGATGGGAGATACATAATATCATGTACTTAAGTCTTCAACGTATTTTATGGCAATACGAAGATAGTAAGTAGATGGGAGATACATAATATCATGTACTTAAGTCTTCAACGTATTTTATGGCAATACGAAGATAGTAAGTAGATGGGAGATACATAATATCATGTACTTAAGTCTTCAACGTATTTTATGGCAATACGAAGATAGTAAGTAGATGGGAGATACATAATATCATGTACTTAAGTCTTCAACGTATTTTATGGCAATACGAAGATAGTAAGTAGATGGGAGATACATAATATCATGTACTTAAGTCTTCAACGTATTTTATGGCAATACGAAGATAGTAAGTAGATGGGAGATACATAATATCATGTACTTAAGTCTTCAACGTATTTTATGGCAATACGAAGATAGTAAGTAGATGGGAGATACATAATATCATGTACTTAAGTCTTCAACGTATTTTTACAATGCGGAAGCTATATCAAGAACGCTATTTAGAGCTTTGCAAGTTAGTCTTGTGTCTTCATTGCGGAATGCCCGTTGTCTTCATGCTAGAGAACTAGTTAATGTGTCACAGAACCTTATATGTTGCATTTTATTATATGTATAGATAAACCTGTGTATAAAATGTTTTAAATTGCACTTGCATGCAAAAGTCGACACGATTGTAGAGAATTCGAAATGTATACGAGACTTGTAAAATGTTACAGTAACATAGTTGTCATATTATTTTGATATAGATTTGCGTTTTATATATTCAAATGATATAATTAAAGAGCTATTTTGTAATACATTCCTATGTAGAAGAGGGATGACCTTTTCGCCCACTCCGCAACGAACCGTCGCACGCAGACTAGGATGGCTATTTGTGTACAAGAATACATAAATACAAACAAAATATGTCTATTATACACTGTATTATTCATCACATTATTTTCATTGCCTAATACCACGTGAGCCATATTTCAGCTAAAAACCTCGAGATACGTCTGTAACCTGTAGACCCTCGTACTGTCGAAAACCTTAATTTATTGCTTTATAAAAATTTTACTCTACACGGTCAAAATGATAGTAAATATATGTATTATATTCTCGATTTCAAACCACGACATACTTCAAACAGTTCAAGGCCTAGATTTTCTACTTGTATAAGTTACATTAATAAGGGAGATCGCACACGTCACACTTTTTGTGTGATCGAGTCTGCGGACTGCGGCTTACATACAATCTGCATGGCGCGCGCCATCAGACTGTACGGAAGCCGCAGACTCGATCACACAAAAAGTGTGACGTGTGCGATCTCCCTAAAGGGTAGAAAAGGTGGTGGTTAAACCTTTACAAGACGTATGATATTTGCAAGATTGATAACCAACTTAACTACACCAATATTGCGATAGAATAACTAATAGTTGTTGGTTAATGCAAATAGTTTCCTTAAATTACTGGGTACAGCTAGTTTGAAGGAAGTTTTTTCATTATTCGTTGTGATTTGAATTCGTAATTGGCGTGCCTTAAGGGCGTTCCTTCCGGAGATTCCGTAATTTACCGTATTTAAAGCCTTATAAACTCATAATCTGAAAGCTACAACGTTATAATAAAAATACAGCAATAATCTTCAGTATATCAACATTCCTTTCGCCGTTTTAAATTTTCTATTTTTGTTTATTATACTCATGATATCAGCTTCCAAAGTAATACCAATTTATTAAAATTCAAGCATACATTCAGCATCTCCTTAGGATTTACAAATTACTTTTATTTGAAACTCACGCCAATAGATCGACAATATCATAAACTACATTTTCCCCGTTTAATTTTTTTTTAGGACAATTTTGAACTAAGTTAAGTAAAAATAATAGGGGTTTGGCGCGATCTCGGCAACGCGGCAAATGTATGGCCAAGGTCGTTTGCTCGGGGGACGGCCTTAACCAGACTAGGCGTTGTGCAAATTGGCTGACCGCTACTTACGTATTCGGTACTGACGGTCAGACAGTATTGCGTCGTATTGCCATTCGCCTGACGTCGACGCAAAAAAAAACATAATGTGCTGTCATTTTTGACAAGACATAAACTAATCGCAGATGTAATGTACTTTTTTCTTCACAAACACGGGCATGGTGATACTTTTGCCAAGAAAAATAATAAAGTTGACAGCAGACAGCTACTCCCTACCTAGGATTTAAGACCTACCTAATACCTATGCTACAAGAGTCAGGAGTCAGGACTCACGTGTTATAGCCTCATCACTCAAGAATTAAGATGATCTTGATTCTTGACTGACAAGGAGTTAATTACTTTATCATTTTAAACTCAGTCGCAATACGCTAACACGTGTCGAACAAAGCCCCAGGGGTTTTGTGTCACAGTACTTAAGTAATAGATAGGAGCTAGGTATGCTAAGTGCTAATTACGCTAATTAAACGAAAAACAAACTACACTCGTTAAAACTCCGTGTACGACTCTACATAATGCGTCATGCGCTGTGCGGAGACAGGAAGTCTGAAAAGCTCGCTCAAGGGAACTTTTTCTCGTATACAATTATTTTGTGGGTAAAGGAGAGAAGGGAAGACCTATGTAAACATTGCACCTTAAAGAACTTCACGAATGATATGATATGCATTGTTCTGTTCTAAAAAATATAAGGAGACAGTACCGTGACTCTATATTTTAATGCAACATAAAATGCAGCTTCCTTCCTTGTTTGATCCAGTGCAATTTCTGTCAAAATAAATAATAAAATATTATGGTTTCTCACATGCATCTATGTAACATTATCTACGTTTGTTTGACATTTCATGAAAATACAATTTTGTTGCTTGATAGGAATCCAGGAAAATATAGAGTCGGGACTCGGGGTGTGGCATTAAAGAATGTCAAGTTTCTATTGATGTATTTATAATGGAAAATTAAAGTCAAGAAATAATGATAGAAAATGGATTTCGTTGAATCCATAAAGATCAGAGTTGACAGATCACGTAGTGCAATCAAGTGTTAGTGTTAGCTAAAGTTAGATGCGAATGTTATCAAACACGAGTCCGCTACGTTACACCCAACACGTGGAGGTGCCGGCCTTGTATGAACGTCATTTGTGCATGCATCATACACTCCGTTCGCAGTTGATATGCCTCTGATATAATCTTTATTCCAACGTAATAAAGATCATAATTAAAGTTAAATAAGTGTGAATTATACCAGTGTTAGGCATTTTATTAGCTGACTAGATGGGCTTAGAGGGGTCAGCATGACGCCCTGTAGTCATAGCCATCGAAAATGATTAATACTTAGACAATTCGATATTCGATAAGGTGACGGTTATAACGTAGCTGTCAACAGGAACTCATGCGCATGATTTTAGGAAAGTTGCTACCGTTACTAAAACGACAATAGATCTCGCCTCTACCGGTAAAAGAGAAGTTTGTTACGACACAAAATATGTCAACCTCTCTGATGTAACATAATACAGATTATCAGGAAAGACGCTACTGTTTCTAAAATGACAAACACAGCAGTTTGTATAATGTTGTACTGACAACTCAAGGGATCTTTTCTTGGAAAGGACAGACGTTCTGAGCCTTTAGCACAGAATACATAATTAGTACCTTCCTTTAGGCAGGTTGCCCTTATAACGACAATGTTTAGTTAGTTTAAAAGGTTAGTAATTTAAAAACACAATTCCATTATATTATCATGTAAATAATAATTACTGAATGTTCTTTGAGTATTAAAAATAAAAATAACGAACGAATTATATTTATATTGCGAGTTGAAAGAACTTGCGCAATATTTAACCCATCAGTCGTGGCAAAACGAGACACAATAGCTTTTTCATTGTTATCGCGGCCGGATGTGGCCGCTTGGGGCTTCATGAATTAATTAATATTCGCAAACTTAATTATAAAGCTCTAACATTATTATCAATAATCGAATATAACGAATATTGCAGTCGACGCAATAACCTATCCTATGCCTATTAGGCCTGGAGATACTGACACAAAATTCTTGGTCATTTGTACCAGTATGGCGGTTTTACAGGGGTATAATTACGTAAAGGCAAAAAGGAAAATGATGGTCATAGCGCTCGCACTGGCAGCCCAAACGCGTGGGCGTTAATCGAACGTGTCGGATAAATAACGAGTGTCGAACGATTTGTTCCACAAAAATGCTTGCATTTTCAGATAGTCGAAAAAAAAATAAGTAGGCGAAAGCGTAATGCCATACTTGTCGGGTGCGGCTTACAGCCCGCCATACCGACGCGAATACGTTAATTTTAATAAAAAAATTGAACCATTTGTACCAGGCTAATTTTTGCATAGCTAATCATCGTCGAGTAGCCATTCACGAAAATCACCTTGCCCATACTTTTCCGACAGGTCCCAATGGCCGCCATACCACTGCAAAGGTGTAATTTTTTTTTCGCCAAACGATTTGTATCAGTATGGCATTTAGATTTTTGGAAAGTATTTGACAAAATATGACCGTTATTATTTTTCCCACGGGGGAGGTCAGCTCAAAGTGGCCACCTTAACTTTCAATTTAAAAAAAAAAAAGGCGAAATATTATATATTTAAAAATAAAAAATGCGCTACCAGATAGTGCATTTATTATATTTCTGCTATGTATGATTCATATTAAAATTGCATTCTATATTCGAATGTGTGTAACTTAATTATTGTGATAGAATAACGCCAACCTGTCTGCGCTAATAGCCGTGCACGATTGCGTCAGGTTGATTTCTCTGTTCGCCACACATCTCGCCTGAAAGTGACACGAACATTGCGAGCTTTCTAAAAAAAAACATATTTTGCATTCAATATAATTTATGGTTCCATACCGATGGTGGCGCTGATAAGTTTTTATTACTTTTTGTATGTTTTAAACATGAACGTAGAAAAAAAGGCGGACGGAGTCTTGTTATATACAAAACTGTGTCTTCACTTTTCTTCAGAGTCGGCCACGCTCATATTCTGACTCCTGTCAAATGGTATGGACTAGCACAAGAATGTGTGCGTGCGGACCTTGTACATACAGCCAGCTGGCCGACTCTGAACGACACAGTTTTGTGTATGGTGGGACTCCGTCCGCCTTTTTTTATACGTCCATGGTTTTAAATATGGAATTAGAAGTTACTCGTGAGTACCTACTTGTGTAAAACGATGTATTTGTTTGTTGGCATTTAGTACCATTGCGTAAACGAGTTGATTCTTCATTATCTGTTTGGCAAAGTTTATTTAGTTGTTTTGGATGCCGTGACACAAATATGTTTATTCGTTGATTCTAGTCCAAAGTGAATATTCGATACCGAATCTGCTTTATCGCTTCAAATAGTAAACAAATCGTCATTATCGGGCGGATATTGCTCCTGTCATAACGTTAGAGTTTTGCGATTGTTGACATTATTTCAAACGGGGACAATTACCTTGAAGTAAATTATTGTAGAATGTAGATAGTGTTTTGATAAATGCGTACTAAGTTATAGCGTAAATATAAACTCATGGCACCTGCGCGATCCATCGCGGGCAATAACACACGTCCAAACGTTCATTGCCCATCCACTCAGCAGTGTACGATGTAAGCCGTCAGTCGTCACGTACCTCGAACCCTTTGTTCTTGATCTTTCCGTGGATTAGTGTTACTCGGAAAATGTCAATGGGGTCTTTGTTCTTATTTTAGTTACAAATATAAGTTTGCTGCGACTCTACTAATAAGACCCCTCTCTACGTCTATTCATGATTACCAACATGATTGCGAAGGTGTCCCTAGCGTGCACTGCCGACTAATTGTACAGTAATATACTTCCTAAAGTTTATCACTATTTCTATCGTAACGATTAACCTCTACCGGCTTGTTTTTTAATCGGCATGAAATTGCGTTTGATGAAATTTGACCGAGCATAGGTTCGTGACCGATTATGTACAGTCGTTGGCTTTGTGTTACTCCGTCAGTCGCAGCGTGAATGACTCAGGGCGGTAGAGACCAGAGGCTTAACCCGAGTCTTCACGAGCGCCTTTTAATGCTGTCACGTTGCTGTCACTATAAATACTACAATGTTTTGACTAGAGACAGCACAAGCGTAGACAGTAAACAAACAGATTTGTTCTACGTTTGACAACGTTTCTGTCAATAGTCTGATGTGACGCGTGCAAAATGTGAGATTTTGGTCGGATTGTTGACTCTACATGTGCTAGTGGCGCTCTCTGCCCTGAACTTTGAGTAATATTCCCTATTATATTATTCTGCGATTATACGACATAGCTGAAAATCGGAGTCATTTTCTAAAATGACTGTTGTGTTCGATTTTTAACCGTATTCTATAAATGTAGAGTTCTTTTTTCGTCGTTTTCCATCGCGAATCCGGATGATGTAGTCCGAGCCTAGTGCGGTCAGAGTGAGCACTGAAGCTCGCATCCGGCTGACACCGTAGCTTTGGTAGTGTCGAGTGTAGACCACCGTTGTTGCGCTCCAAGTTGTTTTACCCCTGACGCGGTCTTTATGCCGATGACGTAAGGTCCAGTATCGTATATTCGAGATGAGATGACTGAACGGCGTGTACCGGTACGCTTTGTTTTGCCTCTCACGTTCGTCTCGCTCGTCCCCTTTGTGATAGTTTCGCAATCGTGTGAACGCGTCTGCGAATGCGATTCGAGTTGTAAAGGCCGAACAATGTTTCATTGATACATGAGAAATATTATAATGAAGCCTTCCAGCGTGATTGTCCGCGAAACATAAGAGTTAATCGCGTGATTTTTCAAAATTTTCCATAGAAAAGACGTAAATGATTAGTTCAGTAGGTAACTCGAACGAGGAAATCCGTCACCTTATCATCTTATCTTAAAGCCATTTTCTATATTCTATATATTTTTTGTTTATTTACTAAAAAGAAGAAAGAATGCAAGAGATCTCTTAAAAGAGATAAATACGCCATTGCATGAAGAATAAAATAGTTAAAACTTGCACCTGTAAATAATATTATTCATCCTCTTATCAAACTAACGTAAAAACAGTTGTGAATTAGAACATAAAATACGTAGGTCGCAGTCAAAACAACTTCTTGGGAATACCTACGGTATCGACTCGTATATAGTTTTGCAAAACAAAGATAAACAACGCAATAAGTTACCGTATCACAGTTTTAGTAAACAGTAAACAGCCGGCGCCCGTTACGAACCTGCGAACGGTGCCATGTCAATAACCCCTATGTGTGATGCACGGACAGTCAACCTATACGATATTTCGATAAATGCAGTACATATAGAAAAGTGCACTATCAGAGAAGTTGATTCATGGGCATATAGCTGACCTACGTATTTTTGTAGCGTTGTGTCAAACCCAGCCGACAGATGACAACCACTGAATTAACGTGGTCCGATTGACGTAGGTACCTCAACTGCCTACGAATGTGGTACATGTGTACAGGTGGTGATGGTACATTATGGGGACATGTTTGTGCTCTACTTAAGGCCCTATAGACCCAATTTTACATGACTTTGAATCAATAATAAACAAACAAATAGTGACTTTTAAAAGCCCAAAAAAATACACATTGTTGTTTACTTAATGTACTTTGACAATTTGTGGTTCGAAACATAATATTGAAAACTTCACTCGATCAAAAATAACTCCGAAGAGGAGGCTAAATTCGAATATTTTGTGATATTTTTCTTATTTTTCATGAAGCTTGTGATAGTTTTACTTTCAAAAATCATATCTACGAAAAGCTCATAACTTAAAGACGAATAATTTGTGGTTATATTTTGCATTTTGGTTTAATTATCAAAGAAAAAAGGTTTTTTTCTCCTATTTCGCCCTATCAAGTACGCGGCGAGCGTCGTAACCGCCACTGTACAAGGCGCGCTGATATGAATGTTATTTTAATGTCCTTTACGTCGATATTCGTACTGACAGACATCGACCTGCTAATTTTCGGGTCTATAGGGCCGTAAGAGTACCACTTGTATAAAGAATCGATTTGTTTTAGAGGCTCTAGTCTCTACACTGCACTCTACAGCTAAATGAATTGCCCATACGGTCCATATTAAGTGATCTGGAAAATTGGAAACGTCACAAGACAGAGACACTGGACCTTGATATGAATAGTAACAAAAATTAAAAATATGTACCTTTTAAAAGTATTGTAGTTAACTAGAGTGTAGGTAGAGCATTAAATTAAATCTATTTAAAAAGGATGCCTTAAATATCATACACACATAAATCATAATACAGTAGGGCCTCGTTAATCCGGAGAGGCAAAAACACGACTATTTTCGAATTATCGAGGCGTCCGGATTATAGTATGCAATATTTAATGTTAATAAAACACATGGTTAACCTTAGTTTCTTTACTCAATTTTTAAAATTTTATTTCATACAGACAAAATGTACATAATATTCATAATTACAACCATGTAAGAAATCAGTAAGTTAAAATAAAATATTAAAGTTAATTCCTTTCGAAAATGTCTGTAATACTCTTCTGTTTATGATTTTCGCACTTCATTTCGAAAGCTCGGTCTCTAAGTTGATGGAGAAACATAATTTTGTCGCTATCTAATTCGTTATCTTCAGCCCATTTTAAAGCAATGTTTAATCCTTCAAGCCCCATAAGAGCACCTGTGACCGCGACAACAATAGAATAACAATAGATTTCTAAGAATCCGCGATCGAAGGATTAAAGCTCCGGCCGGCCGGATTACAGCGATCACCGAACAAGTGGGAGTCCGGATTACCGAGGCCCTACTGTAATATAAATCATGCTCTTCAACAGACTCTTGTCGGTGGTAACGACAAGCCCGTTGAAAATACTTGTGTTCCGTTAATCCTGTGTCTTGATATATATGTCGCAGTCATCTGGTTTAATCTGCGATTCGATTGAATGACTAGCGTGTTCATTGAATGACTCCATTCAATTGAATGACTCGGCCGAACGTCGATTGAACACCCGTCATCCAACGTCCAACTAGTTCGCGGATTGTAACATAGCCCTTTGAAAAGAGCGAACATAAAATCAGTCAGGCTATTAAATAACTTAGTTCATTTTTTTCCACTGCGGCGCTAGTAGTCGCCAATACCAATATGGCCTCAAACAACTTGCGCAAAGAACACTGTGTTGATATTTTTTCCGATTGAGTTTTCTTAAAGTGCTTTATTGATTATAAAAAAGTGTGACAAATGGATTTCACGATTATTACTCCGCCGCTGGCTACTCTTAAAGAAAAAAATTATGCGAAACTAGCCGAATACGAACAACAAAATCAAGGTTAGTACATATATTGTTATTGTTTATATTTTATGATATTTAGGGGTTTGTGTTTTAGTGTTCTTGATTGCGTGAACACAATGATAATAAGTTATCATGGTGTTACTGTTTCAGGATCACAAAGTATCCTCAGGATGAGGCCAAACGAGCGTAATTTATTCTTTGATTCTTTGAAATCCTTGAATTAATTCATATAAACAGGCAGTATTGCAATTTGCACATCTTAAAACTTAAAATACAATAGGTAGGTACCTATAAAATCATAATATATTACGGCCGTGTCCTCAATCGTTATATTTTAATATCACTAATTATCGTTATTCAAAATAAGGTTGCAAACTCTTGGTCACCCCAAACAAGCATTACAAAGTCGGCTATATCGCCTATATACCATTCAACGTCTTCACTATAATGACGTTTAGTCAAGACGTTAAACGTTTCAGTCAACGTCTTCACTAGTTGTCCTTCAGTCATTCAATTGAATGGAGTCATTCAATGAATACGCTAGTCATTCAATCGAATCGCAGATTAAACCAGATGACTGCGACATATATATTTCCCGGAAAAAATTGCCTATGACCTTTCTGTCCACCCATTATCTGTACCAAAGTAGATCTCACACTCAAATCGACCCTGTAATTTCGGAGCAATACTCGATAATTTCTCTATAATTTAACCAAATATAATATTGTACTGTGTCCGTATAATGTCTTGCTCGGTGTAAGGCTAACACTGATGTACCGTGGTGACTGGTCAGCAGTTGGTGTACCTCGGAAAAGGTCATCGTACTTATTTCTAGTGCTAAGTGCCAAAAAAGGGGCCATCTCACTTCTCAGGACGATTGACGAAGGGGTGGAAGCTCAGAGTAAGCCCTATACACACTGATTCATTTGTGATGTTCCTCCAAATATTTTTATTTTCATAGATGTACCTTGAACACAAAAAGTTTGCGGAATATTGGTGGTACACCCGTTACACCAAGCAATACATAGTACGGACACTTCTGAAAGGTTCTTATTAAGAGTCCGATACGAAATTTTGCCGATTTTGCTGAAATTGCAAAGGTTCGCTACAGAAATGTTAGGTTTTTTTCCCCTTATTAGACTTAAAAATATATATATTAATTATTAGATTTAAAATATATTTAAGCGCGGAAAGCCGACTCGAACTTGCGGCGAGTAATATAATGTGAGATTTAGGTTGTTTTGAATCGTGGTTTTTTGGCACAATTTGTTTTTTTTTTTTTCTCGAATTGGATAGAATTTTATCTTTAGATTATTTCTGTCGTTTTCTTTTTATGAATTACAGCTCCAAGTTGCCGAAATTAACAGCAATTCTTTGCCCATTTTCTCTAAAATTTTGCCGAGTTACATATTTTTTACTCAACTATTTCATATTAAAGTGGTAAAAAGTAATTCCAACATTTTATAGACGACTTTCTCAACAGTACATTGTATTTTTTTCATACCGTTAAGACGTCAATACAATCCATAAACAGGTTATATTCTAAACCTTTTACAGCAAAAATCACAAAACTGTCGCGGGTTTGAGTTGGATTATTTAAAAATACTTAAAAAAATAAAAAATCTAGCTCCAACATTAGATTATAATTGAAATGATCTTACATGTTGTGCATTAAAACTTATAGAAATACTGTATTTTAACTGTTAAATCACGTCTGTAAAATCAGCAAAATCGGCAAATTTCGTATACGGACTCTTAAGGTCCAAACATAAAGCCTTTTTAAATTTTTAATTAACATTTAAATTGCCCTCAGTAAAATGTAACATAATATTATGAACTAGATGACGCCCGCAACTCCGTTGCGCCAAAACTCGTTTATCGCGCGGGAACCGTACATTTTCCCGGGACAAAAAGTATCCGATGTACCCTTTCCCGGAACTCAAAGTATCTCCATGCCAAATTTCAGCAAAATCGGTTCAGCGGCTTGGGCATGAAGAAGTAACAGACAGACAGACAGACACACTTTCGCATTTATAATATTAGTATGGATATGGATATTATGAAAAGAATTTAAAGAACACTTTCACTTGCCTTATGTGGATCACCTGCTAATTGCTACTATAGCAGATGGCTGTCAATTATTATGTATTACGGATACGTACGACAAATTATAATAATATTTTAAATGCCAAATTGAACACGATTAAAAAAATTTAAAAGTTGTAACGTCTTTAACATTTTAGAAGCCATCTTTTTCAAAATATAAAAAGAATAATTGCCACATAGAAAGTCAAATAGTATAAAAATAATAGGTAAAGAACAAAAATATGATATATTGCAAATAAAGGCTATGTACCTCTAACTATGAGCAAGGGTTATGAACTACGTTTTACAATAATTCATAAAATAAATTAAAGAAAAACCCTTAAAAAGTATAAAAATGATTTTATTTTGCGCACATCTGCAGATTATTTCACAATGTCTTCAAAACGGTACGTACAGTACGTTTTTGTATAGTAAAAGTATTTTGTTTTTAAAGCATACCCAGAATCAAGACCAAAAATTACATCCCTAATACACTTCCTGATAAATTAGCCCGTATGTCCGTTTTAAAAACTTTTGTTCAATTTACAGTTATTATAATATGTTTGTAACTATCATACAAAATATACATCTAATGCCCACTCTATCCAACAATTAGTTTATCTAATTGCCTCTATTTATAAATATTGACTTACTTAAAGTTATCTAATTTTATAAATAAATTTTACTTCGTAGGATTACTCCAATGTAACAAAGTTTAAAAAACTACCAATATATACATAATATTCATTCAGATCAAGCCCAAATCAAACAATCCAAGAATCAATCCACTTAAACACTAAAATAATATTTTACACCGGCGATTTACTCTGTAGAGGAACTTCCTCCGGCGCTGTTCCATTGCCATTGCTCCGTAATGATCCGTTGCGTTCATTCGGTCTCGGATTTGATCTAAATCGTTTTGTTATTGAACTCCAATTCTTCTTAATTGTTATACCAGCGACAACCACGACCATGCCGGCGACTATAATTCCTATAACGCTCTTGTCGACTCCACCAGTTTTGCTATCTTCCGTTTTGGCCCCGACTTTGACGTCCTCGTGATCGTGCTCCTTAGGTACCTCTACGACAGCATTCATAGCCGATATGTTTTGTGGTTCATTTTCTACTCTAGCTCGGAGAGAGAAGTCGGACGCGGCTTGAATGTTATCGCTTGCAACGGTGGTTGTAGTCGTTACGACTGGGGCTTGTGGCTCCTCTGTGGTGGCAGGTTCCTCTATTTTATTCTCCTTGTCGATGGCTGGATCGCTATTTTCTATTAGTGCTGTGCTCAGTGAAATTATCCCTGGTATAACGGCGTCCATGAGACCGTCGTCTATTTTTCCTGGTGAATCGGGGCATTCGTAAATTTGCTTGTTACAATTTTCTGAACAAACAGTTTCCAAAGAATCTTTCAATAGGCCGCACAAATCACCCATCAACTCGGGCGATGCGTTTGGTAGTATTATTTTACGAAGACTTTGAAAGTTTGAAAACGTAGATGAAGTCATAACCTGGAAAGAAAGAAAATATTTCCAGTGAGATAAAGCCTACGAATAATAAAACCAGGAAACGTAACTCCCATACTAATACAGTTTTAAATTTGGTTCCATTCGAACTGTCATGTAACGTCAGCCTTTGTACCGCTCAAGGTCACCTAAATATTGCAAATGTATGAAAAGTGAACCTAAGGTACACTTTTTTGACAAGTATTTTGGAGCATGTTTTTTGACGGAGTTACTCTTCCTTAGTTTTTTATTATTCGTAGGATAAAGCAGATATTTTTAAGATTAATCATTAGATAGGCATAAAATTTGTTATATCATTCACAGTTGGCATGTATGTAGTAGATTAATGATTAGTATTAAATCTAAATATATAAAACTCAAATGTGACTAACATGGTGATCTATCAACGCACAGCTCGATTTCAGCTCGATCCATCCAGTGGTTTGGCCACTGGATGGATCGAGCTGAAATTTGGCATGCAGGCAGATCTTATGACGTTGGCATACGCTAAGAAAGGATTTTGATCAATTCTACCCCCAAGGGGTTAAAATAGGGGATGAAAGTTTGTATACATTATACAGTAATACTTCATAACGCGAGCGTAGCCGCGGGCAATAGCTCGTTAGATATAAACATATTATAATTACAATATAATTTACACAGAGCCAGTACTGGCCGCCAATAAGACTGGCAGCCAGTATTGGCTTGGTATATGCCGCGTGTGAACAGTTTTTCAAGCCAGGCCAAACTGTTCACACGCGGCAT
This sequence comes from Polyommatus iphigenia, assembly GCA_963422495.1. NCBI lineage: Eukaryota > Metazoa > Arthropoda > Insecta > Lepidoptera > Lycaenidae > Polyommatus > Polyommatus iphigenia. The sequence continues at coordinate 9,880,852 of OY730185.1, read as the reverse complement.
ATGCCAAGCCAATACTGGCTGCCAGTCTTATTGGCAGCCAGTCTTATTGGCAGCCAGTACTGGCTCTGTGTAAATTATACTTACCGTTCGAATGTCATTTCCTCCTAAGTCTAGCTCCTCCAATTTATTGAGAGACAAACTGTTCTTTAAATCCTTAGGATACTCAATAAGACGATTGTTGCCAAGCTTCAGTGTTGTCAGCTCTGGAAGCTCACTGACCGACTGAAACATTTTCAAAAAGAAAATATTAATTTTTGTACTTCATGTAATTTTGTTATAATATAGTTAATCCAAGAATGTGAATCCGTATTTCAGTCATCTAAGCATTATAAATTTATATAAAGAAAATTTTAACTTAAAAAACGAATCTACAAAAAAAATAGTTGGGATATATTAATGTTACCTACATTTTGAAACTTCATGTGACATGGTTTAGCAATAATTATTTTGCGAAAATACATAGCAATAAAAAGCACTTACACCCAAAGCCAAGTCCATTATTGAATTATTTTCAGCATTTAATACTTTTAAATTCTTCAAGGAAGAAATGTCCTTCGGTATCTCGGTTAATTTATTATTGTGTAGTTTCAACGTGGTCGTCTGCGAGTCGATGGGCGAGGGGAACTCTGTCAGGTCATATCCAGAACAATCCACTACATAGTTGTTGGTATCACCCTCAATACTACAAACGCACGGCTTCGGACACGGCAGTTCAGAGGCATTGTCTGCAGTCGTTGTGGTTTCAGTGTCTTCGGTAGCCTCAGGTTCTATATTTTCTAGTTCAGGCGGAGGAACTACTTCGGACGTAATATCTATTTTAGGTTCTTCAATGCCACTGCCGCTTCCCTCGATGAGACCCTCGGATTCTAATTGGTCCGGAGGGAACAGGTTATTGGTTTCTATGGGTATTTGTGTCTCATCTTCATTTTGGGCGTTCACCGCCGCCAGCCTGAAAAAGTAGCGATGAGTTTTTGTTACACGTGACTGCATCAAAATCGAGTTGATATCTTGTTTATCGTAACGAGGTGACGTAAAATTGCTAAGTACTTGGTAAGATAACACGATTGATAACTTCAAGGGTGCATGTTGTAAGGTAAGAGCAATCTAAAATGTAGAACGAACTAAATCATGTTTTTCAGAATACTATGCATCGATATGTTGAATAAATTATTTGGATTACCAGTTTTGGTATACGATGCAACATTGCTTCTAATTTAGCGTTAGAAGTGAGAAGACAATGGTAAAAGGAATTATTTATCTATAGAATGTTCTGTATTACATATTATGATAAGACTTACTTGAGCTGCTGCAGCCAACAGTAAGCACTAGCATTAATGTTTGAGGTACAATGGTTGTTCAGAATAATAATTTGGAATATATTATTATGGACATGAAGAATAACGAGCATTTCAATCTTAATGTGATAAGTAATTTGGACCGGTTCGACTTGTAAAAATTGATTAAATTATTAACTTACGCGCATACCGCAAACGCCGCAAAGCATAAGATCTTCATTTTCACAATCTCCTAATGATATAGGACAGAGGCAGATGGGATAGACTACACCCAACGCCAGCACCACCGACTCCTATATCGAGTAACTCACTGACACTTATAAATATTATCACTCAATGATAAGATTACCCGCAACGTAGCGTAGCTTATCTCGAATCAAACTCGATAACATTCATATGAAAACAGCGAAAATATAGGCGAAATACGGGCAATCTTCATTCTTCTCCTCAATATCAGGCAACTTTTTCACAAACATAACCTTCGGTAAGTAGACTCACAACACACGCGTAACGCACACACACCGACACGAACACTACGTTTCAAACTCAAAAAATATATTTGAAGAAAAAATCAGCAGCGAATTCTTGATAACAGCCTTAAGCATTTCCCTGAACGTATTATTCACAATTATTTATCTTCCTATTGATGAATCGAGTCATTTTTCACTAAACGCGCCGTTAATCATACACATAAATACACGAAAAATAAAATAACTCGATAAAACGTTGAACGTGAACATTACATGATGTCAAAATGACACTGATTTTTGGTCGGCTCCTAACCAATTAGATACTTATGTTTGTTTTATGCTTTATTGTTTTCAAACAATTGACGTCGGGTTATGATTTTGTGAAGGTCTAGGTCTGTTATCGTCAATTATGTTCAAATTTCAACTCAAGATAATTTGTTGTTATGACTACTCACTGCACGAAATCACTCTCTTCTCTTTAAAAATCTATAGCCCGGTTAATGTAACGTACATTTTTATGTTATGGTCGATCAATAAATTACTTTTCTTACCAACTTTTACATTAATTTTTCTGCTCTATTTGAGCCTGACACCTCTTAATCAATCTAATTACTGAGTAGTTGAGCACCAAAAATAATTCTAAAACAATAACTTGTTTTAGCAGAAACCAGCTGGTGTCGTTCCGATATTAGGTATGTAACATTAGGGTTTATTAACATTTTAGGCTTTCGCTAGCGACCAAATTACGCGTGATTTTTCGTTTAACGTTTTTCAAGGAACGTCTACGGCTACACGTGTGCTGTGTATACATACACATTGGCTAATATTTAAATAAACTTCATGTAACCTGTTAATATCCCCACACCGAGCAACTATTTCCGATAAATTCGGGCGTTAATATGCCCCTATTTATAATTCGTGCCAGTATGTAATTACTTTTGTGGTATGCCCGTGCTAAAGGTCCATTTTTTCCCGCAGTACTGCAATGGCGGCGACTTGGCGGACTACCTGCAGGCTAACCGGCTCCTCAGCGAGGGTACCATCAGGACGTTCCTCCGGCAGCTGGCGGAGGCGATGCGGGCGATCCACGCCAAGGGCATCGTCCATCGAGATCTCAAACCACAGAACATACTGCTCACGCATAACGTCATGCCGCCCCGCACGCCGCACCCCACTGAAATTACACTCAAGATAGGTAAGATGCTCTATCCTGTATTTGGTAACTTTCAAGTTATTGAGTAGTAAATTGGTATTTAACTTGAAAAGTTGCCAAATACAATAGTCGCCAATGCGCGATGTACTGGTGGAATTTTACAGAGTATATTTTAAAGCAGTATTAAAGTTAAATGTACCTCTGTTATGTCGGTCATGTAAGTGGTCTCAAAATTCTCAAAATATGCAAAGTTTATAAGAAGCTAAAGTTTTTCCTAAGCCGGAAATTTCGCCGACTGAACATTTAACAGCTGTTCTAAGTTCCCCACCGTTGCGTGCAGTCCGCTTTTGTTTTAGATGCAAAAGGGAAGTGTTTTATGTAGATAGTTACGCAGGTGTGCTCTACATCTCCTGTGTACTCCGGATAAATAAGTTATGGTTTGCGCCTCGACTGCAGGACGGCCATTTTGTCATTATTAATTTATTAATGAACACTATAATAGATGAAGGCTTTGTAATTTGTGGAACGCTTTTGTCGGTTTTATGGTGGCCTTTAAGTAGCTCACACCTTTGCGTGTAATTACTAAACAGCTGTTGTCACAAGTTGACATCAGGTGAGTGTCATTTGCTAGCATATTCCACAGAAGGTCTTTTTCATCGTAATGAAGTAATGAGTAATCGATAGGGAACTCTATTTTCCCGTATCTGAATGTATTTAGAGATAAACGATGACCTAAAGAATATAGCATCAGATTCAGATACTAATTTCTTTAGGTTTATAAATTAGTCATCCCACTTCTGACGATCAGAAGTGGGATGACGTTTCTAACTTTTAACGTTATTTATGTCAAAATGTCAATGTTTATAATCTCAAAGTTGTTATCATTTGGTATAAGAATTAGAATGTTTCATTGCTATTGACTGAGCCTTAATACTACTAAAAAATCGAAAAGGCAGTATAAATAAAATAAAGAAGATTTTTTTTTTAATTCGTACAGCCAAGAAGATTCAACATTAGTAGATTTAAGCCAAAATAAGTTTTGAAGGTAAAAACTATACAACGCAGATTTTTGTTGCCGATTTGAAACAACAGCGTAGTTAATTAGGTAAGTAGTCTATGAGAACTCGTTTAATTTTTTTCGCTTTCCACAATGACCCTTCAGAATTTTCACTTGGTCGCTCATGCCAAAAAATGATTTACTCACCTAAAATTTGGCGCTACAATGATTTTTTACAATAATTTATTTAATAATTATGGAGTACTAAGGAGGTACTCGGCAATATTTTTAATGGTTACGACTTATGTTAATATATTTTATAATTAGCATTCGTATTTCCATGGTTTGAGTTCAGAGAAAAACCGCTTGCGAACCCTTTGGAAATTAAAAATATGCAATGTGTATAATATACCTAATAATAAATTATAACGTTATTAGACTCATAGGATCATAAGTCATTATTCATAAAGATTTAGATTGGAAAATAACCGCACATTCCTGCGGTGTACATAATATAATAGAACCTATGTTTTTCTTGCAGCGGACTTTGGCTTCGCGAGATTTTTGGAGGAGGGCAACATGGCTGTCACTCTGTGCGGTTCACCGATGTACATGGTAATTATTCATGTTATATACATACGTTAATATATCATTATACCTATGAATATGTAATACGTCACTTTTAGAAACGGTTTCCTGTGTTTGTGCTGGTTTTACACTTCAGTGATGATTAACGTGACCATACGTCCCGCTTTGGGCGGGACAGTCCCGCTTTCAGGCAGTCTGTCCCGCTGTCCCCCGCAAGGCCGAAATTGTCACGCTTTTGCAAACAGACCAAACGATAATAATTATTGAAAATTAGGTGTATATTTTTATGTTTGATATGCCTGAAAGTAACGCATTACATACAACAAACGAGATTATTCTGCCATAATATTTTGCTCGATATCAATAACAAGACGTTCAGCGCGGCTTCGCCCGCGTAAATTAGGAATTTCACAGACAAATTAGCCCACAAAAGGAACCTATAATATTTTCCTCCGTTTCTTCGCTTCTATTAGTCTTGGCGTGATAAAATACATTTTAATCCTTCAAGCCCCATAATGTAACAATAGATTTCCAAGAATCCGCGATCGAAGGATTAAACCTTCCTCGATAATTATTGTCGAATCGATCCAGTAGTTAGCGCGTGTTTGGGGGGGGGGGGGGATTCTGTATTTGTCCCGCTCTAACAAAAAAAAATGGTCACGCTAGTGATGATACATGTAAATTACATAAACAGTTCAGCACTAAACGTAATAACGCTTCTTATAAGATTGAGATAATTTTTATTTTGCGTAAAGAAAAGCTGTTACATCCAGTAGTGCGTAACTTTACAGCACATAAAATGTGTATTATGATTTAATAGGCAACCATGCATTGATAAAATTAAAATAAATAGTATCTTATCTGCAAGTTCAATAAGCACGTTAACAGAATAGGTGTTAGGTGTGCCTTGATAATTTGGCTGTAGCGATGCCGATTTTTCTCAGCAATGACTAAAGCTAAGAAATTTAAGTTCATTGTCAGTATTCATCGTGTCTTTGTCTTTGAATTGCCCATAGCATAACACGATTGGACAACTTTTATAGCACAGAATAATCAATCGAAAATACCTCTGTAAAAAAAGGGATTCCTATTTTTCCAACAGAGGAGAGTGATTTAAGGTTCCAAAATTTGTACATAAATTGGTTCAAGCATGCACTTTAATTTGTGCATAGCTTATATGAAATGTATTTATGGTTTTTAAATTATGCGACAAAAACCATTTTGTCGCTTACGCCCTTTCCATTTTTTGCTGTTCCATTGCTTGTTTTCTATGAGAGGCCGGGCCGGCCTCTCATAGAAAACAAGCAATCTAAAACATATCCAACACGGTTTCTTACTTTAACTCTGCGTCACCTTAGCGACTTGCAGATTCTGCGAGGAAAAGGACGAGATATGATAGACCTATACACCTTCTCCTTGACTGTCCTGCTCTACTACAGAGCAGAAACAGGCACCTTGGTCGCCACGAATACTCATCCACAGAGGAAATTCGTGGCACCAACCCCAACCACATCGTTCAATTTATGAGCAGCATTGGGTTGGGCACGGTACTCTAATGCGAAGGAGTCACAATAGATCCTCAAGGGTCGCAGTGACATCAGGGCTACATGACCTGCAAAAAAAAATCTTATCTAACCTAGGCTAAAACAGAAAGGTTTCTTCTTCTGATTAATTTCGTTGTGGGTCCCAAGACAGATTTAGCTTGTCCCTCGGGCATCCCTGAGATCATATCAAAGGGCTTTAGAGGTTGGTACCACTGTTGATCCTGGCGACACAGGAGTTGTTACAGTGGTGGGAATGTGTAGTGGGCCAATTGCCCGTTTGAACCTAAAACAGATTTTGTTTGAACAGTTTGAACCTAGAGCAGGCCGTATTAGGAAGAACTAATTTATCAAAACGAATAACGTATGGCCATGATAATTTATTCAATTTATAAAGTAAGAAATCTTATATAAAAGTAACACCGAGCGTTAACTACGATAATAATAGCCGAATCAAGGTGAGATTTGTTTTAAAAACGATATACTCGTACGTAAGAAGTGTTAGTAGGTGCAAGCCAACAAGTGTTTCCATGACCAGTACTCTGATTCTACTATTTTGAGAAACATTAATGCAGCTTTGTTCCTTATTCGTTTTATGGCCGGTTTCTAAGATTTTTTGACTGAAATTCTATTTCCTAGCTCTTTTTATTGACAAACGTTTAAATATTATATCAATTAACAAGGCTGCTGAAGAGACAAACTCCTGTCAGAAAAATTTCTGAGAAACTGAGCATCAGTCCATTTCCTATCAAACTACAAAATGGTCTTTTGAAATTTCGTCAAACGACTGACTTGAAGTTTTGACCAGTCAGAAGTTAGAACTGAGAGCGCACTAAACATTTTATGAAAATAAAGTTTTGTAAATTAATACTAAAGGAAACTAGATCGAACAAGATTAAAACTGCATTAGTGTTGATTGACATAGTAGAATCGTGGTACAATAATTTCGACCGTGTGAATTAGTCCTAGGAAGTCGGGCGATTTATAGTTATGCGCTATAAAACTAATGAGTGGCCGTTTAGACTGGAGACTTAATTGCAATGAAACTCGGGCAGATGCATAAAAAGGTGAAGAACCCTTGATACTCTACGAATGTAGAGCAAGCAGCAAGTGCAGTTGAGCTTAAATAACAATACTGAAAGTTACTTACTTTTTTTGTTAGCCTATACTGTCCCATAAATTGGACAGCGGCCTGACCCTAACTTTTCGACCTTGCTTTTTTGAAATAAAAAACTATACCTCGTTTCAATAAATTCTGATCTAAATGGAAACTATCGTAGGGCTGCTAGCTTGCAACAAAATATAAACTAAATATCACATTAATTTGGTATTGTTTCAATTTTTTGTTTATACACTAAAATAAGAATTAATGAAACTGGGCTAAAACTGTGTGAAAATTTACGAATTGCAACCCGCGTTTGAAATAAATATTTCTATTATCGAATAGCATTCAAATGTATTCTGAATTCTGTCCAAATTGTTATGCAAAACGAAATGTTGCATTATACCGATACATACGAACATAATCGTTCTTAACCCATCGCGTATAACTAACGTTTCACAGGCCCCTGTGGCATTAGAGCTTGACTCTTAACCCGGTCGTGGGTTCGACTCCCGCGTTGGGACAAAATGTGTTGTTTCGATGTTTGGTTAAGACGGTTGGTCACCTGCTTGTCTGACTAGATGATTCATCTGTCGGACGGGCATGTAACTGGTTCTACGCCTGATCTCTCTCCACTCTTTAGTCGTGTCGGTCATCCGTTTTACTAGGCTATGAGAGTCAAAAATATAGTTTGCACTCTCTTGTGAACTGCGCACACACATAGGCACTATAAAAATAATCTTGCGCAGGTTATGGGAGGCATCATTATAATTTATACCACACAATTAACTCTACTGCCACAAGAAATAGAGATGATAAAGTATTACGTTTCACAGGCCCCCGAAGTAATAATGTCGCTGAAGTACGACGCGAAGGCGGATTTATGGAGTTTGGGCACGATCGTCTACCAGTGCCTGACGGGCAAGGCGCCCTTCCAAGCCACCACCCCTCATGAGTTGAAGGCCTTTTATGAAAACTCCGTCGATTTACAACCAAAGTAAGTAAAGAAGCTTAGCAATGACGTCATGTTTAGTGCCGTTTTGATGGTAATTTGAAAGTAATGTTAACAAGATAAATTTGTTAATGCTAACAAGTAAAACAGTTAACACTTGATTTTGGTGGTGAAAAGTGTCCTACAGGAACTAGGTAAGTTACTTTTTGGGGTAAAATATGTCACCCCAGAGCTCACTATCATGGTAAATTCGATTTAAAACCTGATAATATTTTTTGCGTGAAGTCACAAACTTTTATCTTTACAAACTTTCGCTTTTATAAGTGTGATGAGCCATTTTCCTTTCAAACGAAAGGATTCAAATCATAAATCTGTATGGCGTCAATAAATTATAATATTTCGCCACACTACGACCTACTCTTGTGAATCCGAACCATTGGCCTAAACTCAACCTCTCGCTGTCTCTGTGTTTTATAATTCAATTAGATGACGCCCGCAACTCCGTTGCGCCAAAATTAGTTTATCGCGCGGGAACCGTACATTTTTCCGGGATGAAAAATTTCCTGTCTTTTTCCGGGACTCAAAGCCAAATTTCAGCAAAATCGGTTCAGCGTGAAGTGAAGTTTGGACGTGAAGAGGTGACAGACAGACAGACACACTTTCGCATTTATAATATTAGTATGGATTGGCGCCACGTGATCTCAGCTATGTAAACGTCACACACACGATTGCACCGCGGATATTATAGCTTTTATAAGCTCTAAATCTATTCAAGAGTGACACTAAAGAGGGGTTTAGAAGCCGTACAGCGAGGCGTTGACTTTCACCGGAAAATACGGATACATACACGAAATGTTTACATGTATTATAATTAAATAATGTTTATTTAAGTGCACTAAACCCTTAATATGATATCGCACCCAGCGTTTGAACTCGAGCCTGGGTCTTTGCCCGGCCAAAATTAACACACAATATGAAATGTAAGATCTCCCGGTATAAATACTTCAAGGGCTCAGGTTCACGTATACGGTATAATATACTAGGTAACTTGAATACCTACCAGGCGAGCACTTACGCATAAGTACTTAATTAAATACTACGAAATGTATTTTATAATAGGCGTGCCTTAGCTGCCTCGGTGTCGAGCTTTGAAATTTTTATAATTGGCTTCATGTTTTAATTTGCCCGGACGAGCAATCCGAGAAGCCAAAAATACACCGCTCCACACAAAAACTGTACGTTTTCGGGCATTTTTTATCGCGGCGATAAATATAATCTACGCAGTGAGTGCCCATATTCAAGGTCCGACCGAATTAAAACTGGCTTCCTCGTTGAGCGCCTATTATAAATTATGGTAGCATGTGCTAAATACGTCGCTCGGTCGACCCCGCTCCTATGTAGATTGTAGAGTGGAGTATACCTAACGTGACCATACGTCCCGCTTTGGGCGGGACAGTCCCGCTTTCAGGCAGTCTGTCCCGCTGTCCCCCGCGAGGTCGAAATTGTCCCGCTTTTGCAAACAGACCAAACGACAATAATTTAAAAGTATTTTTATGTTTGAAATGCCTGTGCAACGCATGGAAGTAACGCATACATACAACAAACGTGATTATTCTGCCATATTTTGCTTGATATCAATAACTAGACGTTCCGCGCGGCTTCGCCCGCGTAAGTAAGGAATTTCATAGACAAATTAGCCCACAAAAATAGCCTATAATCCTTCAAGTGGTCTACTTCTTATCTGTGCCAAATAACATAAAAATTGATCCAGTACTTCGTGAGATAAACCCTTTTTAATATTTTTTCCCGTATTTTCCTCCGGTTCTTCGCTTCTATTAGTCTTGACGTGATAAAATATAACTTTAACCTAGATAAATGAGCTATCTAACACTGAAAGAATTTTACAAATCGATCCAGTAGTTAGCGCGTGGGGGGAGAGGGGGGGGGGGGGGTTTATTTGTCCCGCCCTGCCAAAAGAAATAAATGGTCACGTTAAGTATAACCCTATGTAGATTGTAGAGTATATTTTGCAGAACCCGGATTAGTTCTTGTCAATCGTTGCGATCTGCATTTCGTCTAAGAGCGGATGTTTGTTATCGATGTGGCGCCCTTGATGGGAGCGCCTAGTAGTGTTTACACAACAATACCTAAGTGTGAAATGGCTTATTTTATAGCTCGACGAATGTACGTTGCTTCTCGGCTGCTACTGTTAATAATCAATATGTGAATTTATTCAGCTTCTAAATCTTTAAATTTTTTGGATAAATGATACTCTATTTTCCGTTGCTTTTAATATAATGCGAATGCGTATTGCTTTTCCATTACCTCGGTCGCGAATTACGCAAATGAATGCAAAGAGTTTCATAAAACGTATTATGATCGTCTAATTGGTTGTCGTATGTGATGTGAGTTCGCCAAATCTCCGAGACAAGGCCAAGTAATATTAATGTCAGTGACACGGCCGCACCTTATGTAACTACACCGACATTCATTATATTATATGATACGAATGTAAGCTTACTTTGATGTCTGTGAATCGCATAGAGTTGAACCGATTTGATATCGGGACGGGATCGGATACTCTAAAAACTCGTACTGAAGTTTTGAGTATTTACGAAGGCAGATGTCGAGATGGCATATTGAATGAGAAAATAGATGAATCTCACGAAATTATTTTCATGTAAAACGTTGCCAAGACCAATGCAACCATAACACTGTCATAAGACTATCAGATCTTAGGTAGAGCCAAGCTGCTTATTACTCTACAGTCTACGTAATAACTCTAAAATCGTTTTTGCGTAGAGCTTGTCTAACTTAAAATGACGCGCCCCTCCCTCGTATTCACAGTACAAAAATGTTTCATTTATATCAACTTTGAAGTGGTGGGGCGCGTCATTTCAAATTAGACAAGCTCTACCTGGCACCTTCGTTTACGGTTTAGACTTTAGACTTTAAAGACACCGATAAACTTGCATAAAGCAAACTAATGAACAGCAAATATTTTATCCAACTTACATATTTATTTTATAGGTAGAGAACACCCCTTTTTTGCCAATGCGAGTTTGTGGGTTCTAACTGACGTATTTTATAGGTAGAGAACACCCCTTTTTTGCCAATGCGAGTTTGTGGGTTCTAACTGACGTATTTTATAGGTAGAGAACACCCCTTTTTTGCCAATGCGAGTTTGTGGGTTCTAACTGACGTATTTTATAGGTAGAGAACACCCCTTTTTTGCCAATGCGAGTTTGTGGGTTCTAACTGACGTATTTTATAGGTAGAGAACACCCCTTTTTTGCCAATGCGAGTTTGTGGGTTCTAACTGACGTATTTTATAGGTAGAGAACACCCCTTTTTTGCCAATGCGAGTTAGTGGGTTCTAACTGACGTCTCAGGAATTACAAGCGACATAGAGAACGGTTACACGATCAGTCAGGCATCAGTTCAGTCTATCAGTCTGGGTCAGAATGACGGGAGAGTGATCGTTTAACCGGTTCATTGACGGACTGATCATTTCTTTGTTGTGTACTTTTCAGCCGTTATTCTGGCGTTAGTCTCAGATTGATGGACTGAACTGATGCCAGACTGACCGTGTAACTGTTGTCAGAGTATACTTTTGATTTTTTTCTCGTAACTCAGAAACACTTTTTTTTCGCAATCAAGATAGGAGATATTATGTTCCTCTTACTCTGCCCCCTCACCAATGATTTCTTCATGATATTTGCAGGCCTTGAATTGTTTCCTCATAAAACATGACACTGAACCTCTTTTTTGCTTGATATGAGATATTACGTTCTTCTTACTCTGACATCTCACCAATAATGTCCTTTTAATATTTGCAGGATGCCGGCCGGCACGAGCCCCGAGCTATGCAACCTGCTGATCGGGCTGCTGCGCCGCAACGCGCGAGAGCGCATGCCCTTCGAGGTGTTCTTCAACCACCCCTTCCTACAGCGACCGAGATCCACCTCCATCACCAGTAAGTATAACACTACACCTAGAAGGCCCGTAACGATGATTGACCTAACAAATTTTATCATTACCCTGATGATTTCAAAATTGTAGGTTTTGAAATTGGTTGTCATGACAGCGGATTTAATTAAAAATCCATGTCTACCAAAAGCATGGAATTAATTTTAATTAATAGTTATTATGAATCAGATCTACCATTTCTTCTATGGCTGGTAAATAGAAAGTCAAACGCAATAATACAAATGTGATGACTGATGACACTTGACAGTCTCGATTGATCGCGAATCGAATTAAGTGACGGGAGCAAATACTATTGTTCATGGAACAAAGTATCCATGAATAATTTAAATTGCTCGAATAGCACTCACACTTATTACTTAGTAATACTTGTTGTCAACAATATCCACTAGTTTTCATATAATCTATACTTCTATACTAATATTATAAAGAGGTAAACTTTGTTTGTTTGTTTAATTGTAATGAATAGGCTCAAAAACTACTGGACCGATTTTAAAAATTCTTTCACCGTTCGAAAGCTACATTATTTACGAGTAACATAGGCTACTTTTTATTTTGGAAAATATAGGGTTCCGTAAGATATTTGGGTTTTTCTGACACAAGGTGAAAAAAATCAACCAGAAAAGTTACTTATTTTGCGTACGCTGCCTAAACTATAAAAGATAGAACCATACAATGTTCTAAGTAAATGTAGATCTTATAAATATCTACAAAAATGTCCGCTGACACACTATACCTATCTATGGCAAGTGAGGCACAACAACCATTTTTTTATTTAAAAATCTTGATTTTTTTTTTGACTACATTTAAACGCATTTGTTTTACTCATGCTGATAATCCTTATCAAAATAAATTATTTCATCACTAAGTACAGTTTGTGTAGATAATATTTGGTGTTTGAATGATTAAAATTGGACGTTTAGTTTAGAAGTTATGGCGAAATTAAAAATTGCGTTACGCCCGTTTCGAAGTGGGCGCTACCAAGGCGGGGGTGCGCAGTAGCGAAGATTATGACCGGCCCTGCAGCTGGTGAATTAGCTCATATACCCTTTGCATATACCAAGAATACCAATGATCCCTACAGCTGATTTACCTATACCCTGCAAAAGGCTCCAATTCCCTGTGGGACATAGCTTTTGCGGCGGTACCGACCAATGCGGGCCACGGGTAGTAATAATGAATACAAGTCAAAACTGCTGAATCGATTTTAATCATTTTTTCTGTAGCTATATATTTTATACCCGTGCGAAGCCGGGGCGGGTCGCTAGTATTTAATAATATTAAATATGTACTTAATATTTTCCTACTGTATAACTAACGTAGAATGATGCAAACATTATATTCGTGACATTTCTTGACCCCTCACAAGTCAGTGTTAACAAATTGTAATTTTTTGCGTCGTTACGAAATACAACGAGGGATTTACCTACATTAAAATTGACCTAAGGCTCTGAACTCAAATGCTTTTATTATCAAAGTAAACGTGATAATTGTAAAGTAAAATGTTGCTTATTAACATTAATGACTCACTTTATCAGAAAACTAAATGTTACACGCGACTGCGTGTATGCGAGAAAAATTCTGCGCAAAGGAATTCTGCGGGAACCATACATCTTCGATAAATGTCCTTCCCTGTGATCAACTCTATGATATGAATTCCATTAAAAACTTACTTGTCTTTCGACAAGTAACTAAATCTTTCCTATGTCTACTCTATTTTTCAAATTGCATCAAAATCGAATCAATACTTTTAAAAACACACAAACAAAAAATTAAATCTTTCCTATTTATAATGTTACAGTCAAATAAAACAGTTTTTAACTAACGTTCTGGAAACTGACTTGATGAGTCACGGGCACTAGGGGCGAGCCTCGCATTGTCTGTTACTAATTCTTACATACAATGTATACTTAATTGCGCAAATAAAATAAATGGAACTCGATTGGTTGACCTTAATATCTATTATGTGGGTAAATAAAAATATGGACCAACTTAGATAAATAGGTTTTTTGCAGACTTCTGCCAATGTCTCATATCTGCTTAGCAGAATTATAGAACATTAAACGACCTAAGTCTTAACTCTAAGTCCTAAGGGACTTATTAACAGACGAAGAATTAGACAGGTCACAGGACTATTTCAACTTTCAAGTGGCTTTTTCAACGTGTAAGACAAAGGTAAAGAAAGCTGCCAAGCTGAAATGGGACTGGGCGGGCCATACAAGCCGCCGGACCGCTGGGCATAGATCACCACAAAATGGGTACCAGACGATGGACAACGCCGCCGTGGCCGGCCTCAAAAAAGATGACCTAGACAAATACGAGCCAGGTTGGCCTACGGCTGCGTTGGATCGAGAGGATTGGATGACTTTGGGGGAGGCCTTTGCCCAGCAGTGGGACAGAATAGGCTCTCAAAAAAAAGACAAAGATAGCAACATGGATTAGTCTTGTCTTATTCTTCCTTTTTTAATAAGGGAGTAAGAGATAGAAGATTCCAGTAAGTGAGTGATACGTCGTAGAGTGTAGACAATGTATCACAACTGTTCCTACTAACTGCACATTACTTATTCATACGACTAATTAGGTAATCCACGCTACTGACATGTTTGTATGTTAAGGGCATGCCTCTTGTTAGTAATTATTGAAATTGCGTTTCTTTATTATTAATCATTTTATTTATTTTTTTATTGGAAAATCGCTAAGGCAAACTTTAATCCATATTGTAAGTAAAACCCACTTGCATAGATCTAGATTCTAGGTTAAGGTAAAGTTCAAATATTATGTCGTATCTGTCGTTATTTACGAAAAAGGCAATAATATGATAGTTAACTCATACTTATGGATAACCATAAGTAGCCCTATGTAGATGAAGGTTTTATATTATCTCGTTGTATAATAATTCCTCCGTGCCCTTACTAAGTTATAATTGAATAAACTACTAAAAGGCTGCAATGCTTTATAAATTATATTTATTGACTCCTACATATTGCTATTACAACATAACAAGTGTATTACAACCATTTTCTGCAACTAACAAATACTGACACATTTCTCTTGTCAACAGTATTATTTTTAAATCTAAATAGGTTACATATTCGACCGAACAATAATATTATTGTAGGGCACACACTACACCTAAGCTAAACATGTTCTACAAAAGTTTCCTTGTTCCTTGAAAACGACGCTGTGAATAATTAATTTCTGGTGATATCATTATTGTACAAAAAACACTTCTATGATATTGCTTCATTAAAAACTTGCCCGGTCGTTTGAACAAGACATTCGATAAAAAGCGACAAAAAATTGGCCACTCACGCTCCTCGGTCAAAAATATAGGTACGAAGAAAAGCCATTAACCCCAATAAACAAGGTTACATGTTTTTTGCTCCGCGATGATTTACTGAAAAGGATACATCGTGTTATGGGGTCAATGCACCCAGTGACGGATTAAGACTACTTGATGCCCTAAGCAATCCATGCCTGTGTGCCCCCCCCCCCCCCCCTTCTGGTGCCCCCTCAGACGTGATGCCCTAGGCAATTGCTTAATTTGATTAAGGGTTAATCCGTCACTGAACGCACCGTCAAATTTCGGCTATGTTTAGTGTGAAAGTTGTGTAAACTAAATAGATTACGTCTTTTAATAATAAGATATGAAGGCGTAATTTTTACAAAGTTTTGTCCTTGTCGGTCAACTATACTTTTCTTGCAAAGAACAAAACATTGCATGTTTAAACTATTTAAACGTACAGACAGAAATGTGCGTCTTTTTATTAGTGGGGAACTAACGTTTTTGAGTCAAACTTGTGTTATTATAATAATTATTGTCTTTTCATTAGTAAATTAATTTAAAGAACCAACACTCCATTTTAGTGAAGGTTGAGCAATTTTAAAATTGTATGAAGAAAAGTTTTGTGAAGCGTTTGTTTCATATCTATTCGGGTTAATGTAGAAAAGTAGGTTATGCCACTTGCTAAACAGCGACCTCATTTGTACCATCAGTTACCTACAGGCTACAACCTACGTCCACAATTGAAGATAGTTTACAAGCGTTGACCTCTGACTTACACTAGACTGCCTTTTTTATAATTGGGGCAAAACTTCCCAATTGTTGGTACTATTGGTAGTCATCATCATTCAAATAATAAGAATGCCAATAATAGGATTTCTTTAATATGTATATTGTAGATACTCCTTATGGAGCGTTCAGACGTGTTCTGCTGAAGCGTTTAAGAAAACACGCGAGCTGAATCCGCGAGCGCAGAAAACGCGCACGTCTGAACGCACCCTTGCCCCTTAATTTGGAAAAAAGTGTGTTTCACTTTGGTTTCACTAAATCTTTCAACTTTTAATTCGTCTTGTGCAGAAACGCTTACGTTACAGTGATATGTCTACTTTAGTAGCAATACGCTCTCGGTTTAGAATCTAAAACAGAATCATTCTATCCGTTGCTGAAATCTGTGGAGTATGTTAAAAGAGGTAAACTTTATTTTTGGCTTTTGGTCTATAATGTGAGATAAATAAGTACTGACAATACATGTTAAGTACTCCTAAATATGCTTGTTTAAATATGCAAATAAATACTTTACGAGAATAAGACAATTCGAAATGGTGTTTCGAGACCAAATTGTAATTTGTCATACTCTACATTTGGGTCGGCCAGCGGCCATCATTTTGTGCATAAGCAATCTGTCCTGGTAATGAGTCATTTGATAAACAAATTGTTAACACTTTTAAAGTCCTAAAGATATTTCATCATCCTCTTATTTTGTAAATTTAAAAAACTTTTCAATGGAAAATATCATTACTTTATATTTTTTTGTGAATTTGCGCAATCGTGGTAAATATTGGACAAAATGTTGGATTCTGTGATTAAAAAATGTTGTTTAATGTAATCACAAAAATCTAATGACGATCAGATCACATACAAGGCTTTGGTGTTTTGGTAGCAATATAGCACCAACAAATAGCATGCTATGATTAGTTTTGTGGTCTACAAGCAATGCAAAAAAATATGCCAAAAATGTGCTTATGTTATCATCCACTTTATCATTATAGTAAGTAAATTAGCAAAACAATGTGTTAACTCCTTGCTTACAAAATAAACTAGTAATATTTACAAGTAACCTCAAATGTTAATAAAGTTACTCTGAGTAAGCAAAAAACCTACAAATCAAAAATGCAAATAAAGCAAAAGTACAGGGCCGTTTCACAATCTTTGCAACATGAAAAATTTTGTGGCTGCTTACTGTATAATGGGTGGCAAAGACAATATATAACTCAAACTTTTCATAATATTGTGAAACAGGCCGCTCGTTATACAGATTGTATTAGATTTTTTTATTATTTAAATGTGTTCGATTTTTAAAAGCTGAATTGTTCAACAGAAACGAATTCGAACAACGCAATACCGACGTCGAGCGTGGCGCGCGCGCCCGCCGCACCCGTGCCCGTGCAGTCCGCGCCGCCGCAGACCAGAGACACGAAGAAGACACAACCCTCCTCATCCAGTGAGTCCACAGACTATATTTACTGCCTTGTAGAACCACCGTAGATTTTTTTAACGGAAAGTAAAAAAAAAAAAACTACGGTAGTTTAAAAACAAGGCGATAGGTATGTAGTGAGGTTTAAAACATAGTGATTTATATTTTTGTCAAACCCTCAAGGGTTTCATAATGGCATAGCATCACCTGCCATGTAACACCCGTCACTTGCTAGAGTTAGCTTTAAGTCACGTTAATATACATTAACGTGACCTAACCTTAGCAACTCCAGGTGTCGACATACCGCTTACGCATTAGGTTAGCTTAGTTAAATCAGGTTAAATGTAGGTTTACCTACAATAATATAACTTGTTCAAGGTTCATCTTTTCTCATCTGGAAGTGATAGGAATAATGACGGATTTTTTTTCTTATTTTAAGTGTGTTCAGGGACACACAAATTTATTTGAGGCAGAATAACTTTAATTCTCTCTCGACACAGGCCAAATTCTTGATATGGGTTTGACCTAGACCCCTTTTAAGATGAACAAGGCATCATCAATCTTGTCAGACAATCTGCGCTCTTATCAGAGTTCACATCAACATTTTTGTTGTATCATTGCGGGGTCATCGTCGACCTACCTCTGAAGTCAATGCACTCTTTGTTAGCCGTCACACCATTATGAACACAGTCGTGCAAGTAAAATTTATCAACCTAAAGTAAAAAAAATAATATTATAAAGAACTAAAATCCGGTCGCTGTATAAAGATTTTAAACGAGCCCAGTACATTACTATCTCAGCCTTTATGCCACCTGTGGAAACAAATGAAACACAAAGAGCTTTGGGCCTCGTTCAACATTTCTTTATAGAGCGACCGGACCGGAGGAATCTCTCGGAAACCGTACATTTTCCACAGCAACACTATCCTACCTAAGTCATTTCCCGACTCTCAAATATGAAATTTCATATAATATCGGTTCAGTCGAGCGTGAATAGACAGATGCACTCTCGTATTTATTAGTGAAGATATATAAACATTGAAGACAGAAGTCATGTTTCATTTCTTTCTACGCATTATATTTACATTATTTGCAATGTTAAGTGTTACTGCAAAATAATGAACCATATCGGTATCGAGGAAACGTGTATCCTAGAAGATAAAACAAAGTCGTAAGCACTAATTATGTAAATTATTGCCAACTGCCAGATAACCTCGCGTCCCGCTTCCAATATGTAACTTATATAACAGATAACGGTGTTAATTTATATAAAAAAACCAGTGGCTTTCCGGAAGTGGTGACAGAAGTCAAAATAACGAGCGAGCATGTGATCGGCATATCGTAACGCGTAGGTGTCGGAAACACTTTTTCAACTTCAATTGGTTTGTGACAAAAAAAAGACTTAGGGCCTGTTTCACCACTTTCTGTTTCGTCTTAGAGGACGCGAAGTGCCGAATAAGCTATTCACAACTTTTTTGACGGATTCTCCATACTTGATCTGTCAAGTTAATTGGTGGATAGCCTATTCGTCACTTATCAGTAAGTGGTGAAACAGGCCCTAACTAAAGAAATTTTCATTTTTACAGTCAGCCATCGCGGCCCGCGGGTACTCTAGGTAAAGAGCGCTTGGCGTTAGAATACTTTTGTTGTTATTCATAAATAAAGTAACCTTTATTTATGAATAATTGTAACTTGAAAGGGGCACGAAGTTCATCTAATAGTCTACCATATCCGTTCAACATTTGTGCAACAATCTTATGCAGTAGAAATTAAAAAAAAACTGTTACCTATCTCTACATTTTGTCACGAATCGTTCTCAATTTATATGGGTTATCTATAGGTTTATTTCTGTGGTATTTCGGTGGTTATTTTTAGCGCTCTATTTTAGGGCTTGTTGGCACGGGAACCATGTCCTACTATTTCATCATTCTCTATGACCTTCGGTATTTGATTTTACTTATGATAATTATTTCGTTAGTTAAAAAACTAATATGATTTACCTACTGCTTAAATATTTCGCAGTTTTGAATATTTTATTTAGTTAAGAAGCGTGACGTCCATTTTAGTAATATTTAAATTTTTATTATAAGCGTCCTTTCGCGTCCTCTAAGATATCCTCTGCACGAAAATATTTTAAATTTTTCCTTAACGAAGTGTTATAAATAATTTAGGTTTATTTTAATAAGTCACTTCTTATTACTGCTATAAAATGTATCTATATTATATAATTAATATGTGATAAATCGGTTTTACAGCTATAAATATTGCAGATATGATTATGATTTATGAATGTTCTCGATTAATTGTATCATAAATTGTAAATTATTACAATTCAAATTTAATTGTCGTTGCGTTGCCGATTTGATTTCTATTTTTTTATTTATTTTAAATAACAATATTATAACATCATGAATGAAATGAAAATACCGAGTGCCTATATTAGCAATTTTTTACAAGCATTGTTTCACCAAATCTCGCCAGTCCTACTACCAAAAGTTCAATATTCTTTTTCTGTCCAAACCATAGTGCGTAATTAGAAAACAATTTTTTAATTTAAAAAGGAATTATAATATGTTGTCAAGACTACAAGAGCGTTTATACTTTATACCGTAAACGTTAGGTTGTTAATCATGCCCAATATATTTTTTTCTTTATTTACCTTTAGGTAGGACGTCTTACCCCAATATTATTCTTATCATGTGTGTATTATTCACAGCGGAATCTGCGGATCTGCTGTGGGCTGGCGCAGAAGACTTTGTGGTTGTGGAGGCGGAAAGCACAGGGTCGGACGGCTCGCATACTTCCGGTTCCGGCTACGAGGCGGCGCCGCGCCCGCGCTCGCTCGCGCTAGTCGCCCCTCCCCCCGCGCCGCCCGAACACGCTCCGCCCGCACGGGTACGTACCTGGGGCCGTACCACGAAACCGTTTTGAGTCTCAAACAATCGTACGAGAATGCTGCGTCCTACTCTAACAAACGAGAAATGACGTTGTTAGAGTAGGACGCCGCATACTCGTACGATTGTTTGAGTCTCAAAACGGTTTCGTAGTTGGCCTCCAGACACAATATGAATATAGTATGTGTGTATGGCTTGTACAGTAGAGATATAGTTTTGTGTAGCTTGTGGATTGCTAGTTACTTCGTTTCAATTCATTTTGATCCAAATTGAAACATGTTTTTTTGTTTTTATTATACACTAGGTGGTTGGTTATAAAGATTTTTGTGGCACATTCATGTGAATTGAAACGAAGTGACCGTGATTATACATAGATAATAATATTTTAACTAATGAAGCATTTCAAATTAATTAATTCAAATTACTACATTAAATCAAGTATGTATTTGATTCCAACTAAAGTGTATGAAAGTAATTGCTTTTACCTAACAGATTTTATATTTTTGTAGAAAGCTTAAAATTAATTTTCACTTTTTACATTCAATACTTACCTACATTTTCTTTAGCACTAATCACATAATATTTTAAATAACCAGTATTTATTACAAATCTCATGTAGCGTATCATAGTTTAGTGATCGTTGTGAAATAATCGAAACATTGTCACTCTAACAGAACCCCATAAGCGTGGCGTCGAACGTGCCTCGCTCGCAACCGATAGACGTCCTCCGATCCAACCACAATCGAAACACGAACAATATCGGCTCACTATCGCCACCCACGGTGAGTTGCCTAGTTTTATTCACCGACACCGAAGTTTTGTTAACATCTTATTTATTTACATTGATTCAGCGGGCTACAATTAGCGCTAGGCGACACTATGCTGCAGCGAAAAGACGTGATACGTCACGTTCCATAGCCCTGACGTTTTGTGACGCGTAGCTTCGCTTATAAATATATAATATTGTTACGGACACACAGTGCCATCTAGCGGCAAACCAGCGAAACTGATCAGGGGAACACAGACAACCTAAATCCCCTACTCAATACTAGATAGCGTTAGGTGTATGTTTACCTGCGCGCACTTTCTAGAAAAGTCCAACCCTTGTTTACGTGAATCGGGCAAGGACCTTTCTGGAATTCCTTTCGCCATATAAATAGCCGCAGGTAGACGGCCCGGCAGTTCAGTTCGATACGAGCGATCTTCAAGGCGACTTCGAAGTGAAAACAAGTGAGTGAACCTACGTCTCGGCTACGACCTAGGACAGTGATAGTGCTCAGTGATTTGGATCTAGTGCTTAGTGTTTGGACTTAGTGATTTGTGTGAGCTAGTGTTAGTGAATAAAGTCTTCAAGAGAGTCACCAGGTCTTTCTCTCCAAATCCTTGAACCCTAGCACGTAACAATATAATAAACAGATTTTTTATTTTTTATTTTATTCCGAAGAATGTTATGTGGCCGCGATGTGTCGTGAGTCGTGACTCGTGTCGCTCGGCTGCAACTTAGTGTCGCTTTGTGCGTACTTATCTTGATATGCAAAAAAAAGTACATACAGCTGGAAACTAAACATGCCTAAATTGTAATGCTGATTTGCCACCCGAAACGAAATATTTTTATCACTGTATCAATAATGCTTGGAATTGGAAGGTAGAAAAATATTTGTCCTTTCAACTTTCTAAATGTCGATTCGCTGTTTTCAGGTGCCGTTCACAATGGGGACTCCCCCGTCGACGCGTCGACGCAGCGCCTCCGGGAGTTCCCCGCCGCCGTCGCTGTGGCAGGTCTCGCCCACCAATGCCAGCCCACTGCGTAGATCAGGTACCACCTTATTTTAATACTAGCTGTTGCCCGCGACATCGTCCGCGTGGACTTTCTTTATAGCGCGCGGTGTCAACAAAATTGTTGTCAAAAGCTTTTTAAAATAAATCAAAATACCCGAAAAACAGCTGGGCATTGTGCACATAATAATTATTTCATTATTTTAAATTAAACTTTATTTATGACAAATTTTAAAGCTTATATTTTAGCCCCCCCATTACACAACTTTACCCATAAACTATAATTTATGATTGATAGGTTTAAGGTTACGTCACTGCATGGTCCATAGATAAAGTACTGAGTAGTTAGTTATATGAAAGCGTATTTAACAATCGAAAGAATCATAACGCATAATCTGAGATGGTACCACCTCTTATAGAAACACATAAGAGCAAGCGATAGCCCGATGTAAACGCGATGTTAGCGACATCTGTTATAAATTTTTGGAACTTACTTAATTTGACAGTAGATTAGTTTTCTGATAAGTTTTCTATACAATACGTAATTTTTTAGTCATTTATGAGCTATCGGTCAAATTCTTTTTTGGCTCATTTATTTAAGTACTAATTTACTTTAATTTTTAGACTTTTTAAACTTTATATAGCTGTTGCCCGCGACCACTTCCGCGTGGACTTTAGTTTATAGCGTACGGTGGTTCCCGTTTCCGTGGGAATGCCGTGATAAAATGTCCAAAATAAAATATTCTAATTTTAAAATTAACTTAATAAATGTCCAAATAGCGCCATCTGTTGTCATATAATAAAACTAAAATAATAGAGCTATCGAACTAAAATAATGCCCTATTGACTGCCGATATTTTTATTTGGTGGGAATTGGGATAGCTAGATGCACTGTGATCATGTTTACAATACTTATTACTATTTTTATGTAATTTTGTTTTTTATTAAATGTATTATATTATAATATTATATTAAACGTCTTACATTTAGCATAAAATTGCATATTAAAATTCTCATACTTATCCGTATTAAACATTGTTTAATACGGATGTCGGATAGATATGAGCATGTTTTAATATTACGAATGAATAATCATAATAATATTTATGGACACTTCACACCACGTCAGTCTGGCTCCGTGCTAAGTGCCTACAGGACAGTTAAAAACAGCTTACACCTGTGCCAGACAACAGGAATAATATAGGTACCTACCTACATTTTAATACTTTTATAATATTATACATAAAATATATTTAAGATTTTTGAAATATTATTATGATACATATTATATAATATTTAATACACATCCAAGACCCAGGAACATTAAAAACTTTTTGTTCCGTCGGCGGGACTCGAACCCAGGACCCCCGGAATGAGCGCTGACCACGCGCTTAACCAACTGAGCTACGGAGCCAACGGCAATAAAAACGACATCTGCTGTCACGTATAAGAACTACAATGCGAATTAATTTTCATCGATATTTTCATGGAAATAAGATATTTTCCCTCATCAAAATGTAGCCTATGTCCTTTCTCAGGCTCTAGAATATCTGTGTACAAAATTTCATTGCAATCGGTTCAGTAGTTTTGGCGTAAAAGGGAGACAGACAGAGATACTTTCGCATTTATAATATTAGTATGGATTTAATGTGTATCTACGCATACGGGTACCGCGACAACAAGACGTATCAAAAAGTGCCCAAACATGTAAAAAGTATTTTAATTAGACTTTTGAAAAAAGTTTTGATAAGCTGTATCTCTATGTCTATAACTCTATACGCCCTAACTCACGAAGACGCCATAGCGACGTCCCCGCTAATACGTATCCAAATATTTTGTTTTAAAATGTTTGGTAACCAAACGAGCAAACTGCTCCTTTCCAAACACTTCAATTAAATTACGAAAAGTCAGCGATTACATTTCCAATGATCAATGAAATAAAGGCAATATGAATCTATCATTTGTCAGCTTCCAGCATCAATCACCATCAATTGATTTATGAAACCATAGCGTTGTCACAGAATATATTATATTAGTTGTACCAACAGAATTCCCACTGGCGAAACCTGTATAAAGAATAAACAACTCATGTCACGATACTATAAAGTTCAAATTCCGACCGCGCAGTGCTAGGTGCCTACAATTATATTTGCCTACATCTCCGCTCTCTTTCTATCGCATAACTCGTACCTTTTCTGAAGAAATCAGGGTTGTCTGTTTTTAAAAATCTATACTTATTATAAAACAAAGTCGCTTTTTTCCCTCATGTCCCTTTGTTCCCTTTAATCTTTAAAACTACGCAACGGATTTTGATGATTCTTTCAGTGTTAGATAGCCCATTTATCGAGGAAGGTTATAGGCTATATTTTATCACGCTAAGATTAATAGAAGCGAAGAAATAGAGGAAAATGTGGAAAAAATGGGGAAAATTATTTGAAAGGGCTAACTTGAACGCGCTAATCTCAGGAACTACTGGTTCGATTTGAAAAATTATTTTAGTGTTAGATAGCCCATTTATTGAGGAAGGCTATAGGCTATATTTTATTACGCTAATACTAATAGGAGAATTTGGAAAAAACGGGGGAAATTATTTGAAAGGGAATTTATCTCGCGAACTACTGGAGCAATTTTTATGTTATTTGGCACAGATAAGAAGTAGACCACATGAAGGATCGTAATAGGCTATCGATTTTAATCATTTTTTCAGTGGCTATATATTTTATACCCGTGCGACGCCGGGGCGGGTCGCTTGTAATATTATAATCTTTATATTTAATTAACTACTTTTTATTTAACTCGAAATAATCTAAGATATTTTGTCTTAGTACTATGTAGATTTAATTATCATAAATTCGCGTGTAACTAGTTACGCGTACTTAGATTCGATAGGTACCGTATCTTAATTATTGAAACCGGTCTTATATTACCTACTTAAAGTGTTTGTATAACTTAGTTATTTTTTTAAACAATTGAGGTTTCGAATAGTACGCATCACGAAATATAATAGCAAAGACGCGACACCAACCTACGATGCTTACTATTAGTAATAATTACCTTTATTAATTATACGTCTACGAAGGTAATCCAACTAATATATTCTACTTCAACTAGTATTTAAAACTATTTAAATCATAAGTAATCGTAATTTGACTCTATAATAAATTGTACAAAATTTAAATCTATAATAAATAATAATAAAACAATTTAAAAAAGTTCTTAACTCTCATCGTCCTTAGGGAGCTTAAAGAAAGTTAAATTTGGTTCACATTCCGTGTTAAGACAGTTAAACACTGCGCAATATTTCTTTGCCCTTTTTTTTATTGTCCATTGTGATCAGATTAATTTATCAATTCTGTGACAGCGAATGAATAAGTACGCAGGTAGGCATGCAACGATCAACTAACTAAAAACTCGTGCGCGCGCGTCACCGCTTGCCTGTGAGCCCCTACTGAAGTGCCCCCCTAGAGGGGTGCTTACAGTTCGATGCCTACAGGCGCGAGTGGGACAGGCCTGGCGTTGTTGATGTGTAACAACTAACAATATAGAATTAATATTGGAACGAATTAATATTGGAACGAAGTTCCTTATCGCGCGTCGCGAAAGGGGGCTAGACGGAAAAAGTTGTAACGACATGACACTTTTTGACCGATCCTTTTTGCCACAGACATAGATCAAGATAGATCCCGCATGCGGCATGTGTATGTATGTACTTCGCGGGACACGCGGTATGTCTGTGCTTTTCGTTACAGTGCCGTAAGCCGTGCGGCGTGCGCGTGTTTCTCTGTCTCTCTCTCTCTCTCTATCTCTCTCTCTCTCTCTTATAGAAAGCAAGCCAGTCATGATTATTTTTTTATAACTTTGTTCCATCCGGGTGTCCCTTGACACCTGTCAAGTTTTTATTAGTGACCGTTTTGTTTTAACTTGCAGGGTCTTCGCCGCCCGTGTCTCTGGCGCTGAAGGCGAGCGGCGAGGCGGCGTCGCCGAAGCGCGGCGCGCTGCCCGACGCGCTGCTCCGCCCGCTCAAGCTGCACGACCCCCCCGTCTACATACCCAACCTGCAGGAGGAGACCATACTAGCCGTATGTATTACAGTTACACTACTATTTTTGAAAAAGTCCAAAGATTAAAAAATCTTTACAATATAATATATTAATTGTTCGTCCCTTTTAAATATTGTAACGTAAATATAGAAAATGATAGATGTGATTAGTATAACCAGTATTTTAATTGAGAAAAATTGTTCAATTTGTATTGTGCGATACGCCCCAAATAGAAATCATGCACGCCACCTTCGATGCTTGGAAACTTCTGCCCTATTATTCAAGGTCCCTCCCATATCAGCTTTTTTGACGTCACTAAAATATAACTCTAAAACGAACACATAAACACCCTAAAGCAGCCTTTTAGTCATGAGGGACCATTTTACCAAATGTTTGTCTAGCCGGTTACCACCCGGTTGGTTTACCTAAACTAATGTTTTTTGATAAAGAAAACAAGGACAACTTTATAGTTAGCACTCATTCTTTTATTTGGCAAAAATCCAAAAGTTACAGATTTTAATTAAATGTGATTTTTGTGACTGCATAGTCCATACTCTAATACTAACTTCTGAATTCTCACATAATATTATTAGGATGGCTTCGCGGACCACTTGGAATGCCTCCAGGGACCACCAGTGGTCCGTGGACCACCGGTTAAGAACCACTGAACTGAAGTATTATCACTTAGGTTTGTTACACCCTGTATAGTTCTTGACTACAGCACTACATTATAATTCCAGGAGGAGCACAGCAAAGTATTCTCTCAGCTGAACTTTGTGTTGATGCTGGCGGAGCTGTTGTCCGACCTGGCCGTGTCGTGCGGCGCGCCCATCGCAGCTCTCATGGACGCTTCCGACGGTACGTTGTTTGCTTACTGTTAGAGCGAAGCCAGTACCCACATTGATACGTCGTGGTGTCGCTCATGTTTCAAATGTATGTTTTATGCCACATTGGCGATTTGCAGTGACTTAATAACGAAACCATACACGAAAGAGGAAGTGCAAATGTCGCGTGGAGTTATAACAATATTATGTTAACGTGCGTCGCCACAACGACTACTATACACCGACGTCATAACGTATCGCAAAGAGTTGACATAAGTTCCGTTTCATGCATCTGACATTTTTCCAATGTTTTCGTAACAATAATTTTATACTCCTATTTCACATATAAATATTTATAATTTTATATTAATCAGTTAGCATTTAGCAACTTTTCATTTTTATTCATTTACAATTATTATAGGAAACATTTGTTTTTGTAGATGGAATATAATAATATTTATTACATTTTGATTTATTTATTTTTTGTTTTCTTGTAAAAAAAATCCGTAGCAAGGAATATGAGAACTGTCACCCATATCATCTTAAAACGCACAAACTATAATATCTATGTTAGTAGTCAGCCACACAAATATAGTTGTATGGTATATGTTACAGAGCGGTCACACGAGAGCGTGCGTCTGGGCCTGTTGGTGCAGGCGATGCAGGCGCTCGCGGCCGGCCTGCGGCTCGCCACCGCCCACTACCGCGCCCGCACGCTCCAGCCCACGCCGCAGGTGCGCTCCGGTGCGTATACATTGTAGTAACATCCAAGAAAATATCAGTGCTATTCCCTACGAATAATAAAACAAACTAAGGAAACGTAACTCCCATACTTTAATCGTTTTGAATTCGGTTCTCAAGGTTCTTTTCGCACACTAAAATAATATGGCAATAGCTACGAAACACTACATTCAAATTGACAGAATAAAGCCGTTGACAATAATTGTCACTTCTATTAAGTACACAAAATTCTTGCATGTATTCGGGTCACATTTTGTAGAATTGGTACAAATTTTTTGACGCAGTTAGTAGTTATACTCTTAGGCTATTTCAAATAGTATTTCTGGTGATAACCCATAAATGTCTTGAATATTACAATAGAATATATTGATGGCAAAAACTAATTTTAGTGACATCTTGTAACAAGCACTGTTATCGCTAGAAATACAATTTGAATCTTTCAGCATAAAAATCTAATTTTTACCAAATATTGATTTAGTATCGACTCAATACTAACAATTTTTTTGGTATCTAGAGTCTAGAACTCAAGACCGACGTTATGTAGTGATAAGAAACTTTTTTTTATATATTTTTATACTTGTTATTCTAGTGGTCTCCCTAATGAACGGCAAGTACAAATGGATCGTGAACGAGTCGAGGCGGCTCCACGAGGCCGGCGTCACACCCGCAATCTGTGATAAAATACTTTACGAACATGCTATCGAGTTGGTAAGTTGCAAAGTCATTATTGAGCTTGGGACAGTTTAAGTTAATCCGGGATTAAATATGTTCTTTCTCTATCTTTGTAGATATTATACTTCGTATGAAATAAGACATGATTTATATTTTAATACAGAAATTTGGGTATATTAGCACGACACGTTGGTATAAACAAAGTAATATAAACAGTCCAAACAGCGATTTTTTTTTTAATTTGTATAATATCTGTCGATTAAAGATGAATAAGTATTATTACTTTCTTTTCCAGTGTCAGATGGCGGCCATCGAGGAGCTGTTCGGCGACGTGAAGGAGTGTGAGCGGCGGTACATGTCGGCGCAGGTGCTGCTGCACTCGCTGGTCCAGCGACACCCCCTCCACCCGCACCACCGCACCACGCTCTCCAAGTGTAAGTATTTTCCGTAGAGGGAATGCGTTTACGCATCCCCGGGGCCTGGGGAGGACCACCGAGGTATGTGGGAGTCCCCGGGGCGGACGTTAGAGACGCATCCGCGACTACCCACTCAAACCCCAACAGTGTTTCTGCTCCTGAAGGTGGGACTACGGGAAACGCGCGATACACGACCACAGTCCACATTACGTGAACCTGCGTTGCCAGAAATGTGTTTTAAGATAGTTTTAAGATAGCACTTAGCGTTAGAGTAAAAGCCAAGCTTTCGTAATTTTATTACGAAAGCCTGGTTTTTGCCTTAAGTTTTTCTGTACATGTAAAAATTAAGATTTACTTTTACGAAAGTTCACCGCTACAACTTGATACCTCCTAAAGCAATCGCAATCCAAACTCGATAGCCGATCGTTCTTACCTTAAAGCGCAATACACACTGAGCCCGCCGGGCCGCCGACAAAGCCCGGCGACACAACCCGGCGGCCTGTATGAAAATAATGATGTCGGCAACATGCGCCCGCGCGTGTTACCCGCTGACATGTTGGCGGCTTGGGTACGCCTGCGCTCAGTTGCCCGGCGACACAACTTATACACACGCGGCAATCACTGACCAATCACTGACTGCCAAATAAATTTCTCATCTCAAGCCGCCGACCAAATTTTCCGACTTGTATTATGTGAAGCCGCCAACTAGACCGCCGACAAAAAGTTGCCGACATATGTCGGCAGCCCGGCGGGCTCAGTGTGTATTGCGCTTTACAGGGACATGTGCAGCAAAATTTCAGGCGAATAGAATACTATTGGTTAAAATTTAGTTTGTTATTATTTTTAGCAATATTCCGCGAAATAAACTTCCACCTTTAAGTAAATGAGTGAGTGCACGCATAGGCATGCGTACAGCACCTCCCTCCTCCCACACTGCCTATGCGTACACTCGCATGCAAGAACTTGCAAACACCACCACCACACAAGCAATAATGTTGGCAAATCCGTGCAAGGCCCCTCACCACCATGCAGGTTGAAAACGTCGACGCGCGTTTCGCTCCAACACCGGAGCATCCTCAGGATGTGGACTCTACGAACAACGTCCGTCAAGTGCCGCCACCGGCCAAAACACCGCCTTTTATACCCTATCGAGCCCCGCTACTATCCCCACTACCCCCACTACCCTCACCAGTACCCCCGAACATATTAATAAGCGGTGACGTAGTCAAGCAAGTTTGGTCATTCAACAATGCAAATCTGTTGTTTTTCTTTTCTTTTATTATCTCTAATTGTTCCAACACGCTCAGCCGAAAGCCTTTATCGCATTTATGTAAAACTTTATAGGAATGGCCATCGGGCACGGTATGATTACTATCTAAAAGATGTTTAGCAAAATGTGACTTATCAGGATGACCATTCCTATAAGCCGCGATATGTTCTTTATACCGAGTCTCAAAGCTGCGTCCAGTTTGACCCACATATAAACTATCGCATTCAGGACAATCGATCTTATAGACACCGGACTGATATTTTTCATCAATCCGGTCTTTATTATGACACAAATGATGTTTTAAAGTATTATTTGTCCTGAATGCGACATGCATATCGTTGTTTTTCATTATTTTGGATAAGCGTGCAGATACCTCTCCCATGTAGGTCAAACTGGACTTATATCTATCTCCTTATCAATAGGACCTGCGTACAAAAACTTAACCAGTTCTTTCTTGTTTTTATTTTTCAAAACATTATTAATAATTTTTGGACTATATCCGTTGGATATCGCAATTTGGAAAATGATATTAAGCTCATTTTGATAATTATCTTTACTAAGAGGGATCGATAATAATCTATGAATGTAACTATGAAAGGCCGCGAGTTTGCGTTGCCAAGGATGACATGACGAAGCATGAATAGTAGTATTAGTATATGTCGGCTTGCGAAAGATTCCAAAACTGTGTTTATTATTAACTCTAGAGATAGATAAATCGAGAAAATTTAGGGTGTTATTATCTTCACATTCTAATTTGAATTTAATTTTAATATGTTTTTTATTTAGTTCTTTAACAAATACGTCCAGTTGCCTCTGTGTACCCGTCCAACAAAGAAAACAATCATCTACGTATCTAAAGTAATATAAAATACTTTTATTAACGACGATATTTCTTTGTTCAAAATCGTCCATAAATATTTCGGCCATCAAAGGACTTAAAGGTGAACGCATAGCTAGACCGTCGTCTTGAACAAAGAATTCGCCGTTAAATCGAAAGTAGTTTTGTTCCATGTAGGTTTTAGTAAGAGTAAGCAATTCATTACTTTCACCAGGAGGTAAACGTTTTTCTAATGCAATCCTTAAAATACCCAATGTTTCCTTACGTGGAACATTAGTGAATAAACTATCGACATCAAGTGAAACTAATTTGCAACGAGGTGGCAAGGTCACATCTTTGATTTTGTTGACTAATTGTAGACTATTTTTTATGGCATAAGGTGGCTGAAATGAGATCTTTTCTTTTATTATGAAATTAAGTGACTTTGCCAGCTCGTATGCTGGTGCACCTATGTATGAGACAACTGGACGCATGGGAATATCAGTTTTGTGAATCTTTGGCAAGCCGTACAGTGATGGTGCGCGAGGATTCATTGGGATGAGTTTTTTCTTTGATGATTCAGTTTGAAACAAATATTGATTATTATTAATTGCTAATTTAAGCTTAGCTAAAAACTTGTTTGTTGGGTCAGAAGGAACCCTTAGAAACCATTAGAGATCATAAAAGAAAAGAAAAACAACAGTCCCTTGTGTTGGAACAATAAGAGATCATAAAAGAAAAGAAAAACAACAGATTTGCATTGTTGAATGACCAAACTTGCTTGACTACGTCACCGCTTATTAATATGTTCGGGGGTACTGGTGAGGGTAGTGGGGATAGTAGCGGGGCTCGATAGGGTATAAAAGGCGGTGTTTTGGCCGGTGGCGGCACTTGACGGACGTTGTTCGTAGAGTCCACATCCTGAGGATGCTCCGGTGTTGGAGCGAAACGCGCGTCGAGGTTTTCAACCTGCATGGTGGTGAGGGGCCTTGCACGGATTTGCCAACATTATTGCTTGTGTGGTGGTGGTGTTTGCAAGTTCTTGCATGCGAGTGTACGCATAGGCAGTGTGGGAGGAGGGAGGTGCTGTACGCATGCCTATGCGTACACTCACTCATTTACTTAAAGGTGGAAGTTTATTTCGCGGAATATTGCTAAAAATAATAACAAACTAAATTTTAAGCTATGGATTTCCGCAAAGTAACGCCTGATTCCATTATCTATACTATTGGTTGTAAAAACACATGCGTCACAACGCAGCTCCGGTGAAAATTTCTTAAGAATGTTTATTAGGAGGTTGTTATTTGTTTGAATTATTACTAAATTGTTAATTTTTAATTGCAGATCGAGATGCTGTACAGAGGCGATTAAATTGTCTTAAGGGTCCAAGAAAAATTATGGACGTTAAATTAGAAGCTGGGATCTCATAATGGATTAAGTCATTATTATTATTATTAAACATAAGTACACAACGTAAAATGAGAAGTGATTTTATTTTGTTTGCAACAAAATGACTCAAAAGTGATATGAAACAATAAAAAGTGAATTAAAAACGTGAATGAAAAACGAACT